>JAQOTN010000051.1:0-441521 GCA_028554745.1 Blastocrithidia nonstop
TTGCAATCCACGAAAAAGCTGTACGATGCCGATTATCTATATTGCCAGTAATTAGCACAAATTTACGTCTCTGACTAATTTACACATTTGGTGACAGCAATACATGAGCCTGCTACTTCAAACATTTAAGCACAAATTACGCTACAGTATATGTTGTGACGTAAATAAGCATAGGTTAGTTCATTCAAGATTCTTGATGTTATTACTACTATGTCATTCATCGAACAAATGTGTTGACCAGTGATTAGCTAATATTGTGCTTTTAAAAAAATAGAATGTTGTCATGCAAAATTTATTTCGCAACAGACTTTGGATGAGTGCGAGAGTAAACATGCTATTCCCCGTTGTTATCTACCACAGTTGATGTTTGCAAATCTGCTATAGTTACAAAAGCTTTGTTGTACAGAATAGTAGAATGCAATGTGTCTTGTCGTGTGCCCTACTGTTTTGCACGTCAAAGCTTCATAGACTTTTGTATAGAGGCTACAACCTACATAAATTATATGGATTATAATATAATTTTTACAGTTCACGTTTTCATTATTGTTTCTACATACATTTATAGTGATCAGCAAATGTCAACAAAATCACACCAAGGGTAATTACTATAGTTAACACTAATTTTCACTCTGAGTGTCTGAATCGCCATTCTATCTATTGCATTTACTAACTGCATAACTCTTTCTACTTAATGTCGAAATGACTTTATCTTTCTTTTACTGCTGCTCTGTTGCGCTGTCTCATCTTATCACTATGAGAATCAGCTAAGTTATTCGATTGCGTTGAAAGCTGTAGTAAAGTAACGATGTGTACAAATGATATATATAATAAACAAATTGTCTTTATAGTTGCTAGACATGAAATAACATGTAAATGTAATGGAATGTCTTTTAACAAGTGTTGC
Organism: Blastocrithidia nonstop; assembly: GCA_028554745.1. Taxonomy (NCBI): domain Eukaryota; phylum Euglenozoa; class Kinetoplastea; order Trypanosomatida; family Trypanosomatidae; genus Blastocrithidia; species Blastocrithidia nonstop. Next base: position 905 of record JAQOTN010000051.1, read on the forward strand.
AAAAAGACAAAAATAAATATATTGAGAATACAATATGTTATTGTCAGTTACATTTTTACATATTGCATCAATCTATTGCAAATAAAACATACTAAGTTAATCACTACTCTCTAACTGCAAACAAAAGCTGCAGCTTCTTTTCCAACAAAGAAAAAGTTTGATTATATAATTAATTGCCTGTTTCAATGTTTATAGTTATGCTTTCGCTCACATGTTTTATACTTAGAAATAATCTTTTATACACTATGCATAGCATTGTCAACTTGTGTATAACAACTGCTTGTTGTACCATATCGATGTTAAAAGTTAAGTGATTTATTATATAATTATAGACAAGTGTTTTTGACTGTGTACATTCGCATAAGAGAAAACGTAATTAAACGTATATTGACTTCTCATTCAAACACCTTATGGGTAATGTATTTTATACGTATTATGTAAATATGTTACAACACAATAAACATCACATGTTATAATTTTAAAATATACACGTCTGAATTCAATTAACTTTATGCCATGTACAATAATATGACAAAACAAAATTGTTGAATGATTATGTACAACATGTTAGTTTTGACGATTACTTTAGTCAGGTTTTTTTTGTTGGTGCAAATGTGCACATATCGCTATTACTAACACCACCTACAACTGTGAAAACAGTCAGGAGATATATCACGTCAAAACAATAAGATTACCGCGTGTATGTGTTGTTTGTTCTTCTAACCATTGTTCCTACATTGTCACCAGTTGACAATGTTATATGTTAGTAGTAATAGCAACACGTAACGCGTTACAATCGACACAAAATTGAAATGTACACATCAAATAAGTGCAGCATACATTTGTTTGTTACAACAAAGATACAGTAAGTGCAGCATTAATGCGTGTGTGCGTGTTTTTAATATCACTTGTTGTACATCGAGTAACGTGTATCACTGCATAAATGTTACACTGAACAAGTAATGTTATTGTCAGATCAATGTATGCTAACATTTAGCAAGCAAAACTTGCGCATAATTACATGTATTTCACATTGTAAATACCATAATATGTTAATGTGAACGCGTATGTGATGACTGATAGAGCATATAAAGAACAAAATGATCAGAGAATAAATAAGTGTACAACAAGAATCGCGCACACATTTGTTATATCATTTACAAACATCTTGAATGTTATTATAACAACATGTGTGCATCGATCATAATTGTAAAATGTGGACCTATACATATTTGTGTTAATTGTTTGTCATAATACATAGTTAAATACAATTACCACAATTAGAATAAAATTTGTAAGTGACAATAAATGTTCATGTATTACAAACTGACAAAACATCATCATAACAAATCATTTGCTCAGATACTTGAACACCTTCAATGAAGACATATTAGTGTGTGTCAAAACATAAATAACATTTCATGTAAAGCTGTTAGTAGGTTATAATAACATTGTAGAAGTAAACATTTGATAACAATGTTGTAGTGCACGCAAAAGTAGAGATGACAATTATAACAATATAACTCAAAATCTACACAAATAATTTGACAGAATTACTATTAATCGAAGATAACACTACTATAAATTGTATATCTTGTGTTAAATTAGTGTAATGTTATGATATTCTGATAAAAACCGAATAACTTGTTTCACTTTCATGATAGAAACAGTATTCACAGTTAGCATAATATGAAATGTGATATCTGAAGTAGTTGTTAACATTACAATACAATCAATAAGTATGGTGTTGAATCGTGTACATTGTGAAAGGGCAATCTTTTTATGAACGAGGATGTATTGATTAAAGAATCATTATTAGAAGAAACGTAAATATAGTTATGTAAAGTAATTGAAACTCAATTAAAGTAAACCTAGTTGATAAACTGTAAATTATATATTTGCTCATGTTAGAATAAATACATAATAACATCAATTAACAAAAGTGTTGCCTTAACATCAGCAAAAAGTTAGATAAAATTTACGCTTTGCTTGGTTTTGATTGTTGTGAACTAATTATTAGTGTACGTACGTTCAGCATTAAACGGTACTTGAAACAGCATAAATGTAAATTAGTAAAATTTATGAACAGTATATAACTACAATTATTTTGTTTATTAATTATACAAATAAATCTAAAATTATTATAATTTAAAATTTATATTTAAGTCGTTAATATTAGTAAAATAATTATTTTCTATCAGTGGAGCTTTACCAAGAAGATAATTTTGCCTTGGGCAAAACCTCAAACATTGAAATTGACAAAGTATTATTATTATGTTTGTCTGCTGGTGTCTGTTTGCCGTGTAATAGTCTGCCCACTATCACGCCTACAAAAGCACGACACTACGCAGAGTGTATGCGGCGTGGAACGCTGCGTTACTTCCCTCTATTTTTACGTCATCATTGGATCGCATCAATCCTCACCTTATGTGATGACAAGAAAACAATAAAAATGACGATATATGATTCAGCACCGTCAAAATTGGTGCACGATGACCTACGTCGAATTTTCAAAAAGATTTGGCCCACACTGAAACTAGAAGCAGCACCATCACCACGACAACAACGTGGCAGTGATGATTGCGGTGTGTTTATGGTAGCACACATCATTGCAGACTACTTAAAAGTAAAAATTGCTGATGCGTTCACACTACCATCACGTCTGCGTCCTTTACTTGTCAAAATAAGTAAAGGCAAAATGCATAAAGCAAACGCACTGATCACGATACGGAATTGTCTCATATACAAAAAATATTAAATTTTTAATTGTGTTAAATTAAAAGACGAGAACAATGCTAACATCAGATAGCCATGTAAAAATCTTGAAAGCAATAATTCAGATAAAGTAATGTTAGGAGGCAACGCTACATTAAGGAAAGAAAAGAATAAACCTGTCAAGAAAGTAGTTAAATTGCACCCACGTAACACAACACATTAACGAACAGCATATTGCAGCAAGATAAATTCACGTGTCGAGACTGTACTAAAGGTAGCACGACAACATGAACGAAATGCAGCACAAAACAATTTATGTTATTTGCTGGTTGCAGTAAGCCTTGCGAATGTGCGTGATGACATGTAACAAAGTTTATAGCTGTCATCATTGTATTATCTACGACGGAAATGTGGTTTTATGCGAGGACAGCAAGATGTAGCAGAAACGCTGATGGCATTGCAACAACCACTCGCTGCAATAACTCGCAACAATGCAAACAATACAACTTTGATAGCGTTAACAGTTAATGCACTGCTGTACGACAAGTTATTTGGACAAAGTGATCAATCTGGAGGACTGCCACCAAGCATTGCAGGACATAGTTTTGCACTAGGTGCAGCATTTATAGGTAATATTACAGATTATGGAGCGTAATATGGCCATTATAAACTGACGCTAGATGCAAAAGAAGCAGTGGTAGGACCGTATTGTAAATAATGTGAGAGACATAAATACGATGAAATAAATAGTAGCTACTTATGCATAATTAATGCCACAAATAATGTTGATGTGAATTGTAATAAAGTCAATTAACTACAATGTGACGTATCTTACCAACAATCACACAATGTCTAAATGACATTTGATAAAGCTAGCAAGAGTGTGTAAATTACGCCAGATAATTAAAAAAACAGAGCATTACACACGGCACCACAGCTGCATTTAAACGGCTGGGGTAGACGTCCTGGGGGTCACGTCTGCCAACGAACATGATATATGTGCAGCGGCAAGCCTCCACACGTCACACAAATGGCGTGAAACGCAATCACACCACAAACACGGCAGCAACACCTGCGCTGGATAAACGAAATACGTGCAATGCCGGACGACTTACTCAATGTGTCGTTCCCAACAACATTGCTAGAGTTAATACGCAGAATGGCTGTTTCACCCTAAATGAAAGTGGTCCACAATTAGCAAAATTTATGCTAACATCAAGGCAGCACTACTCAACCTGCCAACGTACACAAATCAACTGCAGCCTATCAAGCTGGATGAACACCTAAAATGAAGGGCAGGAATGGCAACTGCACTACGTTATAACAGGTAAACACCAGCAACAACATTTGCATCCGTGACGCTGCAGTAAGTAATGGCAGTAAAGAAGAAATTAGGTTACCACATAGAGGCTGCACTATACCTCACCATGATGTGAGCGTTTGCTGCACGTCCAGGTGACATAATGAACCTGGCAGTGAGAGATGTAACATTGGGTGCAGTGAATACAGATGGCACAGTGCCTGTGTCGTTAACAATACGAAGAGGCAAAGGAGCACGATTTTGCGGCCCATATCAACTGGGGTCGCTTATGACACGACAGGATGCCTCAATACTACACGCACTCCTGTGCCGTAAAGCACCACACCAATACCTATTCAGCGATGTCACGTTAGTAAAGAATGCGGTGCGTTATACACTACGTCAACAGAATCCTCTCTCAGCTCTGCCATCATTACGTAAAGGAGCAGCATTACACATGGCTGCCATGAAGGTGACATAATCACAAATAATGCTGATGACTGGTCATACACGCCTAGATACATTACACAGATATCTGGGTTATGGCCGCCAGCTAGCAACGGAGGGTGTAACAGCGCAGGACAACGCAGGCCATGTCCTCCTCCTGAACCACACGAATTAGGACGCAAAGCCACCTGACGACACCAGTTTAGGCGTTAATGAAGTAGAACTCTACGCACTAATAAGGCAAATGAACAACGAGCCTCCCATCACACTGCCGCACCCATCCATATGACCCCTTCATTTAAAAGAGGTCACGTTGTTAAACATGGAGGCGGTAAAGAGTTTGCCCACAAATAAAATATCTTCACATTAGTTTCTACTTTCTACTTTGCTGTGGTTACAGCCCCTTTATTTTCTGTCACTTGTTACCTCTCGCACCATCAAGAATACACATTTGTCTCTAGATGACATACACAAAGCGGTGGAGATGCACAAGTTTGAGCGCTGTAACGCTCACATTACACAACCCTTACCTTTAGGTGTACATGGTGTCAATGTTTTTGCAGTCAATGAGATGAAAGGACGACGCTGATTGATCACATAGCCACACCTCAACAAAGTGATCAAAGAATGACTGCCACGACTTACCTACACATCACGCCTTGCACGACGACAACAGTTGCGTTACGCACGTTATATGTTACAGATCGACTTCTAGGCATATTATGACTGTATACCACTGCCTGAAGAGACACGCAATTGTGTTTTGTTTTATTGCTATTGTAGTTAGTGTCTTCTGGCTGTAATAGCCGTCATTTGCACGGAATACAAAACAGTTACGTGTCTCTTCAGGCAGTGGTATACAGTCATAATATGCCTAGAAGTCGATCTGTAACATATAACGTGCGTAACGCAACTGTTGTCGTCGTGCAAGGCGTGATGTGTAGGTAAGTCGTGGCAGTCATTCTTTGATCACTTTGTTGAGGTGTGGCTATGTGATCAATCAGCGTCGTCCTTTCATCTCATTGACTGCAAAAACATTGACACCATGTACACCTAAAGGTAAGGGTTGTGTAATGTGAGCGTTACAGCGCTCAAACTTGTGCATCTCCACCGCTTTGTGTATGTCATCTAGAGACAAATGTGTATTCTTGATGGTGCGAGAGGTAACAAGTGACAGAAAATAAAGGGGCTGTAACCACAGCAAGGTAGAAAGTAGAAACTAATGTGAAGATAATTTATTTGTGGGCAAACTCTTTACTGCTTCCATGTTTAATAACGTGACCTCTTTTAGATGAAGGGGTCATATGGATGGGTGCGGCAGTGTGATGGGAGGCTCGTTGTTCATTTGCCTTATTAGTGCGTAGAGTTCTACTTCATTGACGCCTAAACTGATGGCGTCTGGAGCCTTGCGTCCTAGTTCGTGTGGTTGGGGAGGAGGACATGGCCTGCGTTGTCTTGCGTTGTGTTACACCCTCCGTTGTCAACTGGCGGCCACAACCCAGATATCTGTGAAGTGTATCCAGGCGTGTATGACCAGTCATCAGTATAATTTGTGGTTGTGGTACCTTCATGGCAGCCATGTGTAATGCTGCTCCTTTGCGCAGCGATGGAAGGGCTGAGAGAGGATTCTGTTGACGTAGTGTATAACGCACCGCATTCTTTACTAACGTGACATCGCTGAATAGGTATTGGTGTGGTGCTTTACGGCACAGGAGTGCGTGTAGTATTGAGGCATCCTGTCGTGTCATAAGCGACCCCAGTTGATATGGGCCGCAAAATCGTGCTCCTTTGCCTCTTCGTATTGTTAACGACACAGGCACTGTGCCATCTGTATTCACTGCACCCAATGTTACATCTCTCACTGCCAGGTTCATTATGTCACCTGGACGTGCAGCAAACGCTCACATCATGGTGAGGTATAGTGCAGCCTCTATGTGGTAACCTAATTTCTTCTTTACTGCCATTACTTACTGCAGCGTCACATGTGTAAATGTTGTTGCTGGTGTTTACCTGTTATAACGTAGTGCAGTTGCCATTCCTGCCCTTCATTTTAGGTGTTCATCCAGCTTGATAGGCTGCAGTTGATTTGTGTACGTTGGCAGGTTGAGTAGTGCTGCCTTGATGTTAGCATAAATTTTGCTAATTGTGGACCACTTTCATTTAGGGTGAAACAGCCATTCTGCGTATTAACTCTAGCAATGCTGTTGGGAACGACACATTGAGTAAGTCGTCCGGCATTGCACGTATTTCGTTTATCCAGCGCAGGTGTTGCTGCCGTTTTTGTGGTGTGATTGCGTTTCACGCCATTTGTGTGACGTGTGGAGGCTTGCCGCTGCACATATATCATGTTCGTTGGCAGACGTGACCCCCAGGACGTCTACCCCAGCCGTTTAAATGCAGCTGTGGTGCTGTGTTTAGTGCATGCTCCTTCTCACAATCTACTTCATTTGCTACGTTGTTCTGAGCGCATTACACAAGAATTAATGGATTAGCTGAGTCACTTGATCTATGTTTTACAGAATTACTTTTAACATCATTATTTGTCTCATTTACAATGACTTTAAAATTAATTCTTTTTACACTTTAATTATCCGTGTTAAATCTATTACTACATCTTTCTCTACACTTGTATTACATGCCTAACACATCTTTGACATACAAATCGATAACACATAGATTAGGCTGTGTAGACAATGTGTAATGTCCAGAATATGCACTAATATTTGTGATATTACCTCGTAATGCAGTACCTAAAGCAAATGTGTAATTGCATTTATCAAGTTTTTGTGGAAGTCCTATTTGACCATTGCTTTGTACAAACACTATCTACTCATTCAACGCATTTTGTGTAAGTGGTAACAGTGTTTTCTTTACATTTGTATTATCATTGCAAAGAGCAGCTAATGGCTGTCCTAGTGCAACGAGTGTTTCTGCCACATCTTGTTGCCCATGCGTATAACCACATAAACGACGACGCTTGTATAATTAAGATAATGTTAAACTGCGATGTACACCATCACGTACAGAGGGTAAGGCTGATGCTGTGAGCATATAGCACAAGTTGCAATTCGCTGCTTTCCTTTCACTTTGCTTTACTCAACGTCACAGCACTGCAATATGTTCATCAAGTTAGCTTTGCTACTTATTTGGTTTAGGACGACAGTGAGTTGTGTTACGCGGTCGTTGCTTTATTAGTTTCTTTGCTGGCTGTACTCTCTATTTCTTAGTTGACGTGTATACATTACCGCCTTGTAACAATGTTGCTGGCGTGCTTTGAATCTGTTATGCTTGTTATATATTAGAATTGTTAAAGGTATCATTAATACATTTATGAGGTAAACAGTTAACCATGTTATATCTTTTATATAGTAACAATTCCGTATCGTGATCAGTGCGTCTGCTTTATGCATTTTGCCTTTACTTATCTTCACAAGTAAAGGACGCAGACGTGATGGCAGTGTAAATGCATCTGCAATTTTTACTTTTAGGTAATCTGACATGATGTGTGCTACCATGAATACACCGCAATCATTACTGCCACGTTGTTGTCGTGGTGATGGTGCTGCTTCTAGTTTCAGTATGGCCCAAATCTTTTTGAACATTCGACGTAGATCATCGTGCACCAATGTTGACGGTGCTGAATTATGTATGGTCATTTTGATTGTTGGCTTGTCATCACTCAGTATGAGGATTGATGCGATCCAATGATGACGTAAAAAGAGAGGGAAGTAACGCAGCGTTCCGCGCTGCACACACTCTGCGTAGTGTCGTGCTTTTGTAGGTGTGATAGTGGGCAGACTATCACACACACAGCAAATAGACACCAGCAGGCAAACATAACGACAATATCTTATCAATTTCAATGTTTGAGGTTTTGCCTTTCGCAAAATCACCTCCTTCATATAGCTCATTTGCAGAGCGACGCAAAAAAGGGAAAGCACGAAAGTAGAAGTTATTTAGTGTAGATTTATTCTAGTTATTATTTTAAGCATTGTTTACTGTGCTTTAATATATTTTAATGTTATTCTGTGACTGCTGAATTTGTTGTTGTGTGTTCGAGTGCAAAGGTAGATATTGTTGTTGATTATCATACTATTCGTCATAGCCACCGCCATTGTACCTACTTCGACCATTGCGATTACGATTGTAGTTGTTAGTGTTGTAATAGTTGTAGCGCCGTGGCTTTCATTGTGATGTTGCTTGTGCTGAACGTAATTTAGCAACTTCATTCTTGAGCGATGCTAGTTACTTTAGCACTTTTGTAAACTCCGTTTCAACTGGAGTAACATATGTCACACTAGTTTGACTTCCTTGTGCATCATAGACAGGCAAGTATCCTCTGCCTAACATCTGTTCTTCTTTACCGTTGTAGTATTGTTGACACACAGAGTGTGCATTAGCCGTGATAGTACTTTCTGCACTCTTTGCAACAACATCACTTACTGCTGTCAATAATTTCTCATTAAGCAACCTTAGCTAAGCAATAGCAGGAGGGAGCAAGGGAGTTGACAAGTGCTTGATTGTGTGGCTATATCTCTGCTTGTGTAATTGTGACATCTCTTTCATCACTTTCCAATTGTGTAATTGAATGGTGTTTGATGGCGTTTGTTACAGCAACATCTTCATCAGAATAAGAATACCCTATTAGAACTCCTCATAATCTTTTGCAAACAAGGCATACCTACCAAGCAACGCTGCAAAGGGTGAAATAGAGTGTGATTTGACCAACTCAATATAACGTTTTCTCATATCATCTACAAGTTTTACTTTGTCTGTAAAGGCTGCATCATATAATGCAAATGCATCTTCTGCTAAGCGTTCTTCTCGTCGCCATGGGTAAATATCTAGCACATTTCTTACAACAATTTGTTGTGGCCCATCATCTGATGATTTAGAGGATGCGTTAATAGTTGTGGCAAGGGTTGAAGCACGAATCAACCGCTCGCACTCTGCAACAAAAAATTTTTCCTTCCTGCAACAATTCTAATATTTTAACTACTCCAGCAGACTTAATATTCTCAGTATTTTTAAATTTATTATCAAGATTTTAATATCAAATGTTGAGTTACTTGAATTAAATTATATTGAGATATGTCTAATTTGTAAAATTAACTTAAGGTCTATGGTGATTGGTTAAAAAAAATAGTAAATCAAATTGAACACAATATCTGACTTCATAATCAATAGTTAATTCTCTATGTTTGATGTAAAGCAAATCAAGGAAAACAATATAATATAATATAATTTTGTTCAATTATCTATTAGTGGCAATCTAGTTAATAACATAATAGTGAATTTGTAACCAGTTAAATTAACAGAAGTAAGGCGTAAAGTAGTAGAAAGAAAGCACATATATATTTGATGTGCATTTCAACTTGCCACAACCCTATGCCTTATAATGTTGCTTCTTTTTTATTTTTTAAAACGTTTATATGTTCAAGTATAAACTACATTCTTTAACAAGTGCTGAAATTCTGTTATATATAGTGTATCGTGTGTGTTTGCTAACAAAGGTAATAGTGCAAATACACTCTTATGCACACATTACAATTCTAGTCTACTATTATTGTATCAATTGTATTCGTTAAAGTGAAAACTGCTATTTGTGTTGTTTATAACAATAATTAATTTTATCTGAGGTATTTTATGTTGTTTAATATTACACTAAATTTAATATAAACATGTATTTGTTTGCTTCTCTTATGTAAACATATTACTGTAAGTATGCAGTATATTACTGCTTAATTTCTATTAGATATGTAAACACGTTAACTTTATATGTTTATAATGTACATTTTATAAAAATAACAAACACTTTTTTTAAAAATACTTATATCAATTAATTACATTTGCTCTTTTTTCAAGTGCAATCGGATGTGACATTATTTTTACATTTGTAATACTTTAATCACTGATGGAAAAGCTTTTTAAAGATCTTAATTGTTATGAATATACGATTTGTTTGTTAAAAATGATATTAGCAAATAAACTTCAATGATCAAATTACAATGAACAACATGCGTATAGTTTTACATTGTCAGTAACTGTTAGCTAAATTTATTCCTTTTATTACGTAATAAAACATGTGTGTAATTGTAAACAACATCAATATATTTCCTTACTTTCAGTTATATTTACTTTGACAATTAACTTAAGCATGATTTTTACACGGTTCACATATGGCGATGAGTTTGTCTCCATTAATGCTATGTATAACCGCCAGTGTCATGCAAGATTATAATAGTAGTGTTTACTTTTTAATTTCACCGTAATTCACTTATCAAAATAAAGTGTGTGTATAACTTTACGAGTACAGTAATGTATGTTAAATGTATGCGGATTTAACTGTCAAATTTCAAATAACGATGTTAATGCGTACATAAATATATGTATACTGACGCATTTAGTTACATTTGTTGTGCTCATACATTCATGTATTAATATTTGTAAAACTGTTCAATTATAAACATTTTGATTTTTCTTATTTAATATATTTACTAGACACAATGCATAATATACTTAATGTTCTTTTTGTAAACTTACATATTATTGTAAATATTATGGAATGACGATATTAACATCTATTTGTAGGGTAAAATCTGATTTTATCGACGTTGATGATTTTTCTAATTATTTTTGTTTACTATTATACATTGCTGTTAATATAGTGATGCACAATTATAATTGTGTGTATACTAATATTAATGCATGTAATTTTCTAAACTAATATCTGACCGTTCACTTTGCAATAAATAATTACAATAAAATGTATAGTATACATGTTAGTTCTTATTGTTTCAAATACCAACTTACTATAAAGTATATTATCTTTGTTTAATATAATACTATTTACTTTAGCGACTTTAGGCTTAAAACATTGCTGCTGTCGGATCGTGATTGTTCTTTATGTAAATTATTTTGATGTGAATTTGAAATATTTATGATATTGTTTAGATGAGTTTAAATATGCAAAGCTATTTCAAAGTATATAGTAACTTTTATTACACTTTTAAAGTTTATTTTGTTAAAACATAAGTACATTATATTTATACTATGCGCATTACATTTTAATTACTACTATTATCATAGCAACTCCATCATGCGTTTGTATACATACGAAATACAGCGTTTCTACGCTATTGCTGTTCTTTTGATAATATCATGTTAACTTTATTTAAATCTTCATAAGAACAGTTTTGCATAAACTTGTTAGCATAATAATACATAAATAAATATGAATTATATATGTAGAGTAAGTGTTGTCAGGTATTGAGGTATTAGTGTACATACTTATCACTATCTCATTATCAAACAACACAAGATACACTAACTTGCTCTCGTGCAGAGTGTTACCTTATACTTCTTCAAAATTTATTATAATGTTTCTTCATTTAAAATAATAAATGTGAACTAATATGAAAATTTTTAACTGCATGTATATGTCTTGTAATATACAAGAAAATACAATACTAAACTTTTGTTTTCTCTATGTTTAAAAAGTTTTATGTTAAAAAGAAATATTTGTAATGCAATTGCTAATCATTTGCATTTGTGTTTCCAACTAATCCTACAGCTTATTGATGCATATTAACTATTTTAAACTATTACAGTGTTTTTGTAATAAGCAACATTGTGTATTTATTAATATGTATAATTTAACTATTTGAGACTTTTATGATTGTTCTTCTTAGAGGCGCGATAAATGATGCACACATAACTACAAGAAAAAAGGTGTAGGAGGGAAGAAGATTTTGAGAGCGTTGCTTTTGAGCTTATTCCCTTTACACTTTACTGCTGATAGAGTGATCACATGATATTGATGTTATATGTTATCATGCACCACGCTGACGCGTCAAGTATGAGGATACTATCATTTATTTATTTGAACTTTTGTATATCATTAGTTTCACATAAAGCTCAGTTTACAAATATACACGTTAGTACGCTATAAAAACATAAAATCTGCATTTATTAATCTTTAGTTCATATTAAGCTAACATTATTGAATAATACAATTGATGTTATGGGCACATTTACTTGTTTGTAATGCCGATTATTTCATAGTATCTGGATTATTTTTGCTACAAGAATATCTATTATTTGCAATCACATAACCACGACAGTATTGAGTGCATGTTCAATTTGCGCCTGCATAAAATATAATAGTTGATATTTAACTTGAAATGAAGTTGCTATCAAATTAATTTTACGTGTTATTCAAACTTGACTAACTTTTTACGTTTTGTTAATAAACTAATTTGATTTTTTTGATATATATAGATAATGCATTTTTTATAGCTGATGTTGATTTCTCAAATTTATATAGAAAGTTGACGAGCACAGTTTTTTCTTCAATTATATGTTTATACATAACACTGTGTTACAAATATGTTATTTTTATAACCTTTTTCGTCCTATGCTCACTTCACAGTGACTATATTTATTGATTAGAAATTATTTGTAATTAAATGATTATTATAAAACATCAATCAAAACATGATTGCAATAACGAAAAACGATTAAATATATCTAAATTTGCTTGCACAACAATTTATTGACGATTATCTTTATATTATATTTACCTCAACCTTTACGCAATAAATTTAAACTTATGCATTTATTTACCTTACCTCTGTGACATTTATACTTGAGCATTGGTTTGAGGTGAATCAGTAACGATTATATTGCTGCTTTGCTGTTAAGAAGCGCGTAAATCAACTAATGATGTAAATTTGTTTATTTAGCTCATTCATGTAATAATTAATGTTTTTTTCAACTTTAATTTTTTTTTATTGATGATACTAATTAAGGAATGCTTCATATTATAATAATGGTTATTGATAAAATATAAATAATACAATTACTTATAGTTATGCATTATTATTATGTTTGTTATGTTTGAATAACTGTGCTGATCACATGATCACATTTACATTCTCATTTGTATAAATGTATTTATGTTACAAACGTCTTATTTGCTTTAATCCGAGACATGTTTTTCTGTCTTTACACTGCCTATTTTTTTGAGTTATTCTTTGACAACATTTTCGATTTTGAACATATTATTAATGCAAATTATAAGAAACAGTGATTGTGGCTAGTTTTAATTTATTGCTTTTTATAACTGTTAAAATACAATTTGTTAATTTAACATCTTCTTGTTGCGTCTTCAATAGTTAATTCTTAAATATTTGGTAGTTTTATGTATCTTCATACGCATCATTTACATCATTAGCTAAAATGTATTTAGTGTAAACCCATACTTTCATGATGTTAATCTGTATCGATGTAATGTGTTGACGAAAAAGGAGGGTGCGTATTTGTGCCAAACGAAGAGGTTGAGAATATAATGTTTGATACTTGTTTGATCATTCAGAACGTATTTGATTGTGTTGCGATTATGTATATTTACATATATTAACGCTCTTAAACAACTTTTCTACTTTTAAGACTGTACTATCCTGTATGTTACTATAAATTAACTACTAGTATTACACTCCTTTTTACCTGATGTGGTGCAACTCATAATGTCAGTGCAACAATACACATTAGTTTAGTAATAAATTAGTCATGTGAGTCGTTGTAAGCTAGCACATTTTCAATGTTGTATCGCTATTATTATTTTTTATCATTATTCACATTTAGCTTTGTCTTTTTTATTTCGATACTAATTTTAGTAGATAGCATTTCACATATATCGCTATAAAAATACCGTTTTTTCTCTTAGTTCAGCATTTGCAAGATTTTTGCCACTCTCATTCCTTTTCCTCCTTACAATTAATTCGGTATTTAAAATTATAAATTAAAACATATTGTTCTTTTCTTTACTTACCACTTTTATAATGGCAACAATATTTGGTTGTGGATGTTGTGTCGTAGACTACTTATGAATGAACATTGACTTTAATAGTGAGACGTTCAAAAAGTTTCAGTCAAAAAGTCCTGGTGACGGTGGCATTAATCCTGGTCATTTATCATTTGTAGATGCCTTACAACACTATGCTGGAATTTCATTGAATGAAATACGTAAAATTCAAGGATGGAATCGCTAGCCTGACAAGTGTAATCTAGGTGGTCCGTGTGTTGTTGCTCTTGTTAATGCTGCACAATTAACAAATAAGAACGATGGAAAGAAGAACGTTAAATATTTTGGTGCAATTGCGGAAGACAAAGCAGGATAGAGTATTTTGTCATTTTTGCGTAAAACACCTGTAGACATAAGCAACTACAAAATAATAGAAGGCTAATCTCCATTTTGCATTTGCTTATCTGATCCTAAATACAATAAAGGTCATGGCGAGCGTTGTTTTGCCATCAAATTGGGCACAATGGCAAAGGTAACACCAACCATGTTAGGTTAAGATTTTTTCAAAGCATCAATTTTGTATTTTGGAGCAACTGCGTTATGTCCAATATTGCATGACAATCTAACAACTTTACTACGTCATGGTAAGTAGCATGGATGTGTAAATGTTGTTGGCACAGTTTTTGATCATCGAAATGAGTCTAAACATCTTAAGCGATGACCAATGGGAGAAAATGACAATTCTTTTTCTATGATGGACTTACTTATGGTGGATTGAGATGAAGCGTTGCGAATCAGTGGAGTATAAAACTTACTAGATGCTGCCAACTTTTTTCAAACTAAAGGTGTCAAGTCGTTTACAATAACTCATGGACCAGAGGACGCATATGCGTGGTCTAACGGAGATTTATTTGCACCATTATCACTCACACTTTTCCCTATTTGCAAGAAAGTTTTACTTGATTTGGCAAAAAATCCGTCAATGCGAGGAGATACGACAGGGTGTGGGGACAACTTTGCAGGAGGAATATTAGCATATTTGTCATAGGCTATTGGAAATAAGTGTAAACTTGGTCAGTTAAACATGGTGGAAGCTATGTCATGGGGTATGGCATCTGGTGCATTTACTCTTTTTTCAATCGGTGGCACTTATATTGAAAGATATGCTGGTGACAAAAGAAAGCAAATTGACAGTTATCGTCAAGAATATCTAAAACAAATTCATGCACCTAAACTGTAAACAAATAAAATATCAAAACATCCACCAAGTGATTGAACTAATCCAAAATGCTTTTATTATGTTGTCCTATTATTATTATCAAAAAAAAAATTTACTTTTTTACTTACCTTTTTTCTAACAATACTTTAGCTGTATATGTTTATTGAGTATAATTATTTGATATACTTATAGCTTTTCCTTTATTTATCATCACATGTCAATGTGTAGTTAATATTACCGTGAAACCCAATTATGCAAGTTAGTTAGATGCAAACAAATAAAAAACTGGAAAATAAAAATAATTTATTTGTGATTACCTGATACAATCAATTGAAGTCTATTACTTATGCACAATACAAATTTATAAAAATCTGTTGAATGCAAGAAGCAATTGTTTCAAGTTTGCTCCTTCTTCTAAAACTTTCACAACTCAACTTGTTCGCAAAGAATGTATATATTTTTGTATGTATGAAAGCTATATTTGTACACGCTAAAAAAATTATGCAGTAGAAAATTTCTCCTAAAGATAACGAAATTGTAAGTTTAAGTTTACTTCCACAAAACAAAAAAAAATAAATGTATTAACGCATCGTTGTTTCTTCTCTTTCTTTTTATAGCAATCTTTTAAAATTCCCTATTTTCAATTCTATTTAATTGTTGGCAAATATAGTGTTGATCTTTTATACTGTCACATATAATTTTTCCTTCTGTGCCCTTACATTTTTATTTTGTTTTTGATCAAATGATCCACACAAAATTCAACAAATGTAATTTGAAAAGATTTTATTGACTCTCTTACTCTGTGCACTTATTTTCTTCTTTTTGATAAAATTTAATATTTGAGTTGTCGAAGATGCTGTCTACAAGTTTATGATTATTACAATTTTTTTAATTGATGTGAGTGACATGATTATACAATTTTGTGTTTATATTTTTTGCAACGAAGATTAAGAATAAAGATGTATTATTGTCATACTTTTATTCATGTTTATTATAAATGTAATTAGTAAATGTTGAAAACTGTTCGCAAAAAAAATGTATTTTTGTCCCACTCATAATAGTAGTAAAAACGTGATTATATCTCATTGACAAAAGATTTGTGAGAGAGATGTCTTGCAACTACTTTTTAACAAACAAACAAAAACTTTGTGTTATTAGTACTAAATACTTTGTAACAATGGTGTCATGTTTAAGCACAGTAAATTACTGAACTTAATTTCCTAGGCAAAATGAAAGATCAAATGTACTTTTCTTTTTAAACAACTAGCAAAAAATCCATATTTTAATATGTATTCTTTTGGTAAATGTTTAAGAAATGTGAAGAAAAAAAAGAAACGTTTAACAAATTTTGTATCTACGATGTTTGCTATATTATGTACATTTATTTCTTTACAAAGCAAAAGTGTGTGTGTGTGTATATGTGTGCGTGTGAGTAATTTTGGCAATTTGTATTCAAATACATCATTTTTGTGTGTTTTCAACTTCGAGTGTTTGCATTTCTTCAATTCGAGTAAGCAATCTATTTTAAAACGAAAACTACCAAAGGAAAATAATGTCAGCGTATAACGATGAAAACTTAGTTGTATAGAGTAGTAATGACGATAAATAAACATATGAACTTTCGCACATTCATTTAGGGTACTTGAGGGCCAAGCTACTAAATTTTGTTAGTTAATATTATAAATTGGTGTTTTTTCTTTTTTGTTTCGAAGCAATGGCATCAAATACATCTCTTAATCACAATACTTAAGTTTTTTATAAAACAAATTACCTCCCTACCGAAAAAATACTTGCATTACTTTTGTTCATCATCTTTTATCAATCTAATTAAAAAATGTATCAATACTTTGTTTTGTTACTAAAAATTTTCTTTACTTGTTTTCATCGTTTATAACTTTCTGTGAATACCGTTTATCAAACAGAGAAAGAGGCTACAAAAACTATGATTACAATAATTTTAAAAATTTTTTCCTTACAACATTATTTTTTTTATCAACTTTTTAAAAGTTTAAATTTAATTGTTTTCGTTATATATGTATATATATATATATATCAATAACCTTCATTATCTTTTTTAAAAAAAAAATAAATAAATTAATAACAGCATAACAAATCAAATATAATACAAGTTTTCACATTTACTTACTTCAAATTACAAAAAGTGGTTATATGCATTTTTAATAATTTAACAAAACGCTTTCAAATTATTTTTTTTAATTAATTTTTATATTTTCTTAGTGATTTGCAAACACTTTATCGTGCTCACTTATTTTATTACAACTTAACAAAAAGTGAAAATTAATAGTTTCAATTCGTACTTATTTGAATTAGTTTATACGATACCTAAATACAACTTTTTTTTAGTTAATGAATGAAATGAGTAATTTTAATTTATTTACAAAACTATTTCAACAAATAGTAATCGTTTATACCTTTAACTGTATAAACGTGATTAATCACAGTGTTAACTTTACTTTGTTATTATAATTTTATTAGAATACTATAATTGATAACTATTTGCTTTTTTTAGTGTTTATTTTTATGCATACACTTGTTTACTATGTTATGGGTCAATGGCCATACTATTTAGTTTGTTTCTTGTTATTGTTTAGTAAAGATCATTTACTTTATTTTTTCTCTAAAAATTCTATCAGTTGAAATTAGAGATATAATTTTTTTCTTCTTTCTTACCCTTAAATATTATTCGCATTCTTATAAATTTTTAAAGTTTGACATTGCTTTCAATTTCTTTGTTTATCTGTTAAGAATGTTGCGGTCCAAAGTGAATAAAATGCTAACTTTATAAAATCTACATACCAAGTAAACTCTACCTTAATGAGCAGTGCATCGTGAAATGAGAACAATAAAATGACTATCATCGTTATCGCCCAAAGTTTTAGCATTAGCAACAAAGTTAATGAATTTAGGTAATCTGTTTACGAGAACATACCCATCGTAGTGCCTAAACAGAATACCAAGAGTAATTAGCGTACATGGTAAACGTCCTATCATTCTTGATAACTGTTTTGTCGCTCCCAGTGCACTAATATCAGGTGACGTTCATCTTGGACGTAAAAATTATATTGGATATAACGCCATCCTGCGTGCATAGTAAAACGAATCAATCATACTTGGAGAAAGTTGTAATGTACAGGAGAAGGCAGTAATTACTGGAAATAGCACTATAGGTAAATGAAGTACAATTGAACCGATGGCTATTGTTGATTCTGCAAATATTGCAGCATGCTCTTTTGTCGGCGCAAATTCTATTTTATTGCGAAATAGTCGTATTTAGTCCAACTCTATGTTGTGTGCATGCAGTGTTTTGCAAAGTGGTGCTATTATTCCTTCTGGCTAAATGTGATCTGGCAATCCTGCAGAAAAGGTGTGTGATTTGAGTTAGCGTGAAAAGGAAGAAATTATAAAAGCTGCAAAACATATGGTGTTGCTTGCAGTGCAACATCACGATTCATGGTAACTTACATGATAGGATATTGATAATCAGCGTATGGCGCGAGAGAAGATTGCTGAAAGAAATCGAGATGCAGTTCCCATACGATTAAAAGGAGCATACATCAAATAGCCTCCAAGACCCACACAAAAGCAGGCTGCTCGTTATTCTCCTATGGAAATTATTCATGGTACTGAGGGTAAACCACCATTGCAGAATATTGATAACAGCGATTTTTATGTGTAAACATCGTTCAGTTACAATTTATTATCGCTTTAGATATGTAAGATAAAATATTTATACTTATCTTTTATACGATCAAACTTTCCCATTTGTAAGTATTCTAGCGTTGAAATATTCCTTTAAAAGAATACGTTTAACTAATATCGATTTTTTTTCATCGATTATGTCGTTTTATTTATTTATGTAGCAGCAGAAATATTTATAATTTATTAGTATATATTCGAAATGAAGAAATAATTAAGTGTTTCGCTGAGAAGCACAAAAATGCTATTTTTTTATTGCCCATTTCTTTTCCTATGTATTCATGAATTTATGATGTATCGCTTTGTTAAACATCTTACTTTGCGTGTTTT
This sequence comes from Blastocrithidia nonstop, assembly GCA_028554745.1. Taxonomy (NCBI): domain Eukaryota; phylum Euglenozoa; class Kinetoplastea; order Trypanosomatida; family Trypanosomatidae; genus Blastocrithidia; species Blastocrithidia nonstop. Next base: position 20,438 of record JAQOTN010000051.1, read on the forward strand.
AATAATGTAATAATTTACTTCTAGAAATGTTTACATTAGTTTAAATATACGTTTATATTTTTGTAACTTTCAATATTTTAAATTATTTATATATATGTAGTGTGTGTAAGGCAACAGAAATATTAATTTTCAAGGTGTTTGTTTTCAAGTAGTCTTTAGCAAAATCACTGTATTAATATATTTTTTAAATTTTTTTGTGTACAAATACTCGTTTGAGTATAATTGTTTTTTTCAGCACTTTTTTGTTATTAATTTACCCCCCCCCCCCCCACCTTCGTTTACTTTTATTTTGCTCAAAATTTATTTTACTTGCTCAGTTAGATCAAGTGAAGTAAATATTTTCCAATGTTGTCATAGGTAATTTCGTGTGATAATATTCACAAAACATACCTTCTTGGTGCATAAGGTGTACCTGCTTTACGTGGAGTAGATGTTGATGTAACGCAAGGTTAGTTTCTTATCATCTACGGAACTAGTGGTGGAGGAAAAAGTACTTTGCTTAATGTTTTAGGAACTATAGATGCACCAACCAAGGGCAACCTTTTCCTTTTCGGTCACCGTATTACTGATCAAACTGCTGATTCGCAGCTAGCGTCTATGCGTTGCCAACGAATAGGATTTGTGTTTCAATCATTCAATCTTCTCTCAACTATGACAGCATTAGACAATGTTTCTCTGCCTATGTTAATTAATGGTAAACTGTCCCCTTCACAAATTCGAAAACGAGCTAAAAAACTGCTTGAAGATGTAGGGCTAGGTCATCGAACAGCACATTACCCTTCCATGTTATCAGGTGGTGAACAGCAGCGAGTAACCATAGCTCGAGCACTAGCAAATGACCCATAAATATTATTCTTAGATGAACCTACGGGTGACTTGGACACAAAAAATACGCTACTCGTACTTGGCATCCTACTTCGCCTGAATCGTGAAAACGGACTGACCATGGTGATGGTTACTCATGACGTGTACATGAAACAGTATGCCCATAGAGTACTGTACATGAGAGATGGAAAGGTGCATAACGTTGAAACCATACAGAAAAATGTCAGATAACACGCATGAAATCAACTGCAACATGCACTACAAGAGATGTAGGTTGATGAGTGTGAAAGTCATAAACGAACGTTGCACGTTTCAACATAGACGCGCATGCCTTCAGATTATGCCACGTATTCCGCACAGGCGGCGATTGATTTGTGCTAGGACAAGGAAATGACAAATGTTATAAAAGTTTTGTTTGGTCAAGAGTAATGGAAGTAAAAAAAAATAATAACTATTTATTTATAGTATAATCTACGTGAAAACACATTTTTGTGAAATATAATTTTCCAAAAGAAAAATAAAAAAATTATTATACTTAAAATTTATTTCTTTTAAAGATTTTTTATCATTACGAACGTCTGTATATCGGCTTAGTAAAAAATAAAATACTTGACGAATTAGTCATTGTATACTATTTATATAAGACAATTGCCTAAAAAGGCCAATTCGTTTTTTTAAAAAGAAAATTGTCAATAAGCTCACGATATTCACTCTGTGCCAATTATAATGAACATATACAAATCAATCTATTTTGATGTAATTATGTTGTGGATAAATATGTTATTCGAAGGTAAATTTTTTTTGTCAAACAATACAGTGCATAACCTACGTTACTATTACATTTACAAACACCATCATTTTCTATTTAGTGCAATCATAACTTTATATATATGTATTATCATTAATCAACATAAACATTTGCGTTAATTTTTCAAAGTTGCATTTTATTACACTTTTCATCATTTATTTCTAAATGAGTTTTCTTTTTCTCACTTCCATCAACAATGAAATAATTTACGAGCTTTTCAGGAACGACATATAAAACCATTTCCTATCTTATATATTACGTAGTAATTATCATCTATAATCGTATTACAAGAAGCAATCATTTATAGGTAAATATGCTATTAGTTTGATCACTTTATAATGTGCACACATTTATCATTACTTTGTCGTTGTCACTCATTAGTGACAAATACCTATATACTAGTGTATGTTCATATTAACATTTACATGTTTTAAGCGTTCTGATGGAACTTCTTGTATTTTTTTAACACTTTGATTTGATTATAATGCACTAAAACTTGCAAAATCTATTTACTATTTTATTTTCTTTCACATATACTACTGAAACCACAACTTAACATTAATGCACATATACATTTTATCAATTTTTGCGTTGAATTATACTGGTACTACATGAACTATAATTAGTTACAACCAAATAGGCTAAAGCCAATATTGTTGTAAATAAAAGATAATATTACGTTGCTTTCTCCCAGCTTGTTATATGTTAACAATGTTGATGATACATCTTATTTTTTATTATAAATACATATAATGAGTGAAAGCTCTAAACATTATTCTTTTTGGCAGTAAACAGTAATTAAAACAAAAAGTAAATTGATATACGTATAAACTGGTTGTTGTTTTACATAGTGCATTTTTTTATTACAACTACCACCATGTCAAAGAAGAAGAAAAAGTTGCAAAACTATACTTTCTAGATTATAGGTGAATAATCAACTAAGCACATGGATGAAATCATGTCAGAAATTGAGGTTATACGTTCATCGTACGATCAGGTTTCAGTCGTTGAGAAAAGTACAGGCTAAATTAAAGTTATGTTACCCATTAGTTGTTAATCGCGACCAACTAAGAAAATTATAATTTAATTAACTACCGTCGCAGGATACCCATATATCGCTCCAAAAGTGAATGCTAAATTTGCTTCAAACGTTCAGCTAGGTGATCGTGATGCGTTTACATTGTTGTAATTGTAACGGATAAAAGCACTTGTACGCTAAAGTATATAACCATGTGTTGCATCGGGAGTTCCATGCATGATGCAAATCGTGTCTTCAATAGCATAGGTAGTAAATGAGACGTGCCAGGTTGAAGAGAAGAACACAAGGAATATGAATGAATAAACATCAAATTTTGGTAGTGAAAAGAAGTAATATAAAATCACGTTGAAGGATCATTTTGACCGTAACACGTAGCATGCAAATTAGTCTAGACAACACATCAATAATTCATTCTTGTTATAATAAAAAAATAGCGGTTAAAATTAGAAAGATGTACCTCCTGTGTGCACGCCAATACCTTTGAGAGCAAAAGATGCACTCAAACTTAGTTTATTGACTCTTTACTTATTAAAGAAGTGTTGCCATATGAAGTAGATGTAATCTAAACAATAGGCATAATCTATATTTGAGTCCACAGCCTCAAAATTAATACAAATTGCTCACATATTTCCTGTTAACATAGACAATTATTTACCGTGAAATGCACATATATTTAATAAAATGTTTGCATAGGAGCGTAATAATTTGCTTAAGTGTGTTTAAGAAGAAACGAAGCTATCCACTTTCACTAATTTCAAATATCAGTCTAATGCATAAAAAGATTTTATAAGATGACTGTGAACATAGAGTGATGTAGTATCTACAGTCTATCATCAATCACAAGGACGCTACAAACGTTAATTTATTTAGTAGTATTTACTTGGATCTGGTGGGTTTGCACCTGTCTACGTTTGTCGTAAAAAGATTGATGGAAGATTGTATGCGGTTAAAAAAATTGTGATGCGCAGTAGTACATCAGATGAAGTTTTGCATGAAGTGCAAACACTAGCTTCTCTGTAACATGAAAATGTTGTTCGATATTATGATGCATGAACTGAAGACGGGTACGATGATGAGTTGTAAAAATACTTACCAGATGTCACCAGTGATGACAATGATGAAGATGATGATGACGAAAAAAATAAGAATAATTGATTGACTTCGTATCGGTAAAACGCGAGTTAGAGTAGCCAGCAGTAACATAAACATTTCAAGTAAAGTACAGTCAAGAAATAAAACTGTCGTGCAGCAGATTATTACGAAGATTTCAGTGAAAGCTCTTTCACAGACGATACACATAGTATTGATGACAAGAGCTAAACATAAAATCACTAATCTAGATCATCTTGAAATAGAAGCTCTGAAGGGCAAACTACAAGATAAAGTATTAGGCAAGTAGGTAATTAGATAAACTTGCCATCTACTAATTCAAATCATTCTTCGTCAAGAGAGGCATCGTAATAGTCTAAATCTTTCTCATCCTCGTTGACAACGAAATAGAGATAAGACAAAAAATTCGAAAAGTGCAAGTTCAAAACATTGTACATACAAATGTAACTCTGTTCTTCTCAATCATTGCGTGATTTGTTAGATGGCGTTTCTACTATTGCTAATTCACGTATATAAAGCGCAATGCATACATGTGTGTTCTAATCAAATAACGGTGAAAAGTTGGCAGTTTCTATTCTTCGGCAGTTACTTGATGTTATCAATCACACACATCATAAGCAAATAGTACACCGTGATTTGAAGCCGTAAAATATTTTATTCTAGGTTAGTGAGGGTTAGTCAAATGAAATGGGTATTATTCGCGTAGTTGACTTTGGCTTGGCACGTGTGATGAAGACAGTGCGCAATGTTAAAAGTGTGCTTGACTTGAGCGATATGTATGCGGTAGGTGATGATAACAACAACTATTAAAAAACTGTTACAGACGTTCCAGCAACTACTTTAGGCGCGACGTTAATATCTCAAAAGTGTGGCACTGTGCTATACTGTGCTCCTTAGGTATAATAGGGTAAATAGTATGATTACAAAATTGATGAGTTTAGCATTGGTATGATTGCCTTTGAAATGTGATTAGCGGTGGCTGGAAAAGGATTTAGATAGCGCTTTATTTAAATGAATGACGTTTGACATTCCGGGGTGTTGCCGTAGTGGTTTCAGACATGACGCCCTACGATTGCGACTATTATCGCAAAACTTTTGCAACACAATCGCGCAGATCGATCAACCTGTGCAGATATTCTAAGTATGTAATCACTACCTGGAACGCCAATTGAGATCAGTGAAGCACTTGGCGTTTTGGATAAATATGGCACTGCTATTCATGGACAAGTAATACAGCACTTACGTGGAGTTGCACTCAAGGCAAATGCACTGATCACCTCACCACATAATGCAATACATAAATAAAATTTTCCTCTGTACAGTAATACTGTCAAAATAGTACAAATTATTGCCCTGCTACACTGTTGTGTGCCTCTTCTGACTTTGTAAACGATGGTGCCAAGCAATGATAATTTTCGTTGATCTGGAGTAGATTATCTGGTTAGCCTCAGTGGTGAATGACATGCTCGTTCGAGTTACCCTCAGTTTGCACTAAGCCTATTTTTTAATCAACGTGAAAACTTCTTACAGCGTTCTCGTCCTGGCAATCAATCACACAATGCTAAAATGTGAAATCATAATTGCATAAATAATAATTTGTATTACAGCTTCCATTTTGTTAATAGGCCGTTACTCTCGCTTACGGCATCACTGTCAAATTAGTTTGAGTGAGATATCGGGTTAATTAAACCATTTCTGTACGTATTACATGTATTATCCATTATCAAAACGTAAAAGCAAATTGAACTGGTCATATCACATGCTCACTGACGGCATCACTATCGCTAACGCAAATTTGCTGCAAATATTGCCATTCATGCACATCATTACTAAAATGCTAAAAAACATTAGTAACATTTGAAAAGACATTAGGAAAATGAAACTAACACGTGCGTAATTATTGACGATGTAAAGTCTGTAGCATAACATATATCAATTGTTGAATAACAAATTTGCAATTATAAAATGAGTAGTGCAAGCCGTAACGATGACAGTATTGACAATGACAATGACAATAATGATAATAATTATGAATTACACCATAGCTGTGTACAAATAATGACTAATTTTGTAACTGCCATTTTACACGCTCGTGGGTGCTACGGTAAAGATCTGTCACATCGTTTGCGAATTAAAATTGATGCATCGTTGTAGCCGTCGTCGTAACTTGTGATTACATCGGCACTCACTACAGGCATTATTGCCTAATTTCACATGTTAAGTTAACGTACAGCCTCTAATAGTAGTAGTAGTTGTACTAGTAGTTCGAATAAACAAGTGCTGGCAACGGCTTTTTCACTGGGCAATTACATGTCCATGTGTACCGATGCCACCAACATAACATGTGCGTTTACTCTACTACTCGACGTAAAATAACTCGTCACGCTCATTGAACAGACAAAGTTTAGTTGCCACGATAGCAATGGATTACTATTATGTGATGGAGGGGTAGCAATTTGTGAGAGTGATAGTGACAATTTTTAGCAATTTTTGACGTCTGTTGAGAGTGCAGTGACACTGTGAAATGACGGTATAAACTCATTTTTGTGAAATAGCAAATGTGATAGCAGTTACAACCACCATAATAATAATAACAATAACAACAATATTTTTTTTATTACCGGTGCAGGTGGTTACAGTATTAGCAATAGCAATCTGAATAGTAGCAAAGGTAAACGATAAAAACTTCATTAGCAGGACGCGGTGATGGTGAAATATGTCTTGAAAGATAGTAAAATTATTTACCCAATACTATAACAATTTCAAGGCAAGTCTGCAGCTAAACAAATTAGTGTCACACGAGGAAATATGTGTGATGTTATCCGTTCACTGCACTACCAATCAAATCGTTACAAAGCCAAATCGATAGAGAACAAAAATAAATAATTTGATATTATTGTAGATGAATGTAATTCGCAACACGATAAGCGAGATAGAGTTGTTGCAGTATAGGCGTTAAGAACTTATTGTCAAGTGTCATCCTCACCTAAAACACTACTAATCGTGCATGAACCAACTGTCAAGGTAATGAAGAAGTATTTATAATGACTTTGTAGTGGTTCTACTTTGTAATTAACAAACGCAACATCAAAACAATCCAGCCAAAGTAATCAGGTGTAGAAGGGCACGAATACTGACACCGGAGTAGAGGAAAGAAAACATGGTAAGAGTAAATCAGTATAGATCTCAACATTTGTAGCGAGATGGTTACACAAGGAAATGGGCAATCGCGCGGTAGTTGCAGTGTATTCGGTAAATGACCACTAGATCAGTTACTTTTTCAATCACAAACTTATTTCTCGGACAGCACAAGGTCAATAATCAATAAAAAAGTAACCAAAGACTTTTTATTAACGTATAACTTGTTAAATCTAAACTCACAATTTACTTACACACACACAAACAAAAAATTGTTGCATTTTAATTTATTATATGATCAAAAAAGTTTATATACTTATTAATTCTCTTTTTTTTTGACTTCTGCTGTCAAATCGACTCTCTTCACATAATTTTTTTTCTGATCACCGATCTTATCAACAAATTGATTCATGCTATACTCTATACATTATTATGTTACACAAATCGTAGTGCAAAGTAGTAGTAATTATCTGTAAAGATTGTCTAATATAACTAAGTGTTTTATATTAGTGTTGCAAAATTGTTACAACAAAATCTTTTTTAAAAAAATTTTGTAAATATATCAGCATATACGTAACTTGACAAGAATTTTGCAGAGAAAGAAACGCGTGTTTCATTGATTAATTCTTATATGTTAATATGTAAAGCGTAAACATTAACATAGAAGAGAAGATCAACAACGTTAACACTAGAGTCAATTTGTTATGCGTATCTAACAGAGAGTAGCAGAAGAAAAAATAATGTATGAAAATGTTCTTTTATATTTAAACCGAAGATGTATTTCAAAAACGTTTATATAACCGTTTAAATTTTTTAATTTTTTTTTAATTAATACTTTACAATAATTATTAAAAATAAGTTACTTTTTGATAACAAGTATTGTTTACTATATCAAATTTTTGAAAGGTAATTAGACAATACGAGTAATATTCTTACTAAACAAGTGAAAATATAGTAGCAAAACAATGAATCAATTGATCAAATCGATATCCAGTGTAGCAAATAACGCTATCAGTAAATAATCGGAAATAGACGTTCTAAATACACCAAACACGCAAATAGATGATTAAATTCTGATGCAGCGGCAAAAGAACTAAACTTTGACACAAATAATTTAGTCACTTGAAAAATAGATAAAATAGTAAAGGAGGAAAAGTGAATAGATGCAATAAAAAGTTATTACTTGAAAGTAAAAGATGAAACTGCTAACCAACAATAAAGTAGCACGTATAAAATAGCTGTAATAAACTGTTGCTCACTTAAAATAATAAAGCTTAGCGAAAAACAATAACCATTTTTAACTGTTATCAAAACAAAAAGTTTATTTGCGATAAGAACTAACTAAAGCACACAATGAGAATAACTTGTTGCAATCAAAATTGTAGTAAGCATAGAAACGATCCTCTGATGCTAGCATTTCTTTGCAATAAGAACTAGCTAAAGCACACAATGAGAGTAACTTGTTGCAAACAAAATTGTAGTAAGCATAGAAACGATCCTCTGATGCTAGCATTTCTTTGCAATAAGAACTAGCTAAAGCACACAATGAGAGTAACTTGTTGCAAACAAAATTGTAGTAAGCATAGAAACGATCCTCTGATGCTAGCATTTGCAAAGAAATGCAAAGATTTTGCAATAAGAACTAGCTAAAGCACACAATGAGAATAACTTGTTGCAAACAAAATTGTAGTAAGCATAGAAACGATCCTCTGATGCTAGCATTTCTTTGCAATAAGAACTAGCTAAAGCACACAATGAGAATAATATGTTGCAAACAAAATTGTAGTAAGCATAGAAACGATTCTGATGCTAGCATTTCTTTGCAATAGGAACTAGCTAAAGCACACAATGAGAATAATATGTTGCAAACAAAATTGTAGTAAGCATAGAAACGATCCTCTGATGCTAGCATTTCTTTGCAATAAGAACTAGCTAAAGCACACAATGAGAATAACTTGTTGCAAACAAAATTGTAGTAAGCATAGAAACGATCCTCTGATGCTAGCATTTCTTTGCAATAAGAACTAGCTAAAGCACACAATAAGAATAATTTGTTGCAATCAAAATTGTAGTAAGCATAGAAACGATCCTCTGATGCTAGCATTTCTTTGCAATAAGAACTAACTCAAAGCACACAATGAGAATAACTTGTTGCAAACAAAATTGTAGTAAGCATAGAAACGATCCTCTGATGCTAGCATTTCTTTGCAATAAGAACTAGCTAAAGCACACAATGAGAATAACTTGTTGCAAACAAAATTGTAGTAAGCATAGAAACGATCCTCTGATGCTAGCATTTCTTTGCAATAAGAACTAGCTAAAGCACACAATGAGAATAATATGTTGCAAACAAAATTGTAGTAAGCATAGAAACGATCCTCTGATGCTAGCATTTCTTTGCAATAAGAACTAGCTAAAGCACACAATGAGAATAACTTGTTGCAAACAAAATTGTAGTAAGCATAGAAACGATCCTCTGATGCTAGCATTTCTTTGCAATAGGAACTAGCTAAAGCACATAATAAGCTTTCTAATATGTTGCAATCAAAATTGTAGTAAGCATAGAAACGATCCTCTGATGCTAGCATTTCTTTGCAATAAGAACTAGCTAAAGCACACAATGAGAATAACTTGTTGCAATCAAAATTGTAGTAAGCATAGAAACGATCCTCTGATGCTAGCATTTCTTTGCAATAAGAACTAGCTAAAGCACACAATGAGAATAATATGTTGCAAACAAAATTGTAGTAAGCATAGAAACGATCCTCTGATGCTAGCATTTCTTTGCAATAAGAACTAACTAAAGCACACAATGTGAATAACTTGTTGCAATCAAAATTGTAGTAAGCATAGAAACGATCCTCTGATGCTAGCATTTCTTTGCAATAAGAACTAACTAAAGCACACAATGAGAATAACTTGTTGCAAACAAAATTGTAGTAAGCATAGAAACGATCCTCTGATGCTAGCATTTCTTTGCAATAAGAACTAGCTAAAGCACACAATGAGAATAATATGTTGCAAACAAAATTGTAGTAAGCATAGAAACGATCCTCTGATGCTAGCATTTCTTTGCAATAAGAACTAGCTAAAGCACACAATGAGAATAACTTGTTGCAAACAAAATTGCAGATTATTCTTATTGCAAGTAAGCATAGAAACGATCCTCTGATGCTAGCATTTCTTTGCAATAAGAACTAGCTAAAGCACACAATAAGAATAATATGTTGCAATCAAAATTGTAGTAAGCATAGAAACGATCCTCTGATGCTAGCATTTCTTTGCAATAAGAACTAGCTAAAGCACACAATGAGAATAATATGTTGCAAACAAAATTGTAGTAAGCATAGAAACGATCCTCTGATGCTAGCATTTCTTTGCAATAAGAACTAGCTAAAGCACACAATGAGAATAATATGTTGCAAACAAAATTGTAGTAAGCATAGAAACGATCCTCTGATGCTAGCATTTCTTTGCAATAAGAACTAGCTAAAGCACACAATGAGAATAACTTGTTGCAAACAAAATTGTAGTAAGCATAGAAACGATCCTCTGATGCTAGCATTTCTTTGCAATAAGAACTAGCTAAAGCACACAATGAGAATAATATGTTGCAAACAAAATTGTAGTAAGCATAGAAACGATCCTCTGATGCTAGCATTTCTTTGCAATAAGAACTAGCTAAAGCACACAATGAGAATAATATGTTGCAAACAAAATTGTAGTAAGCATAGAAACGATCCTCTGATGCTAGCATTTCTTTGCAATAAGAACTAGCTAAAGCACACAATAAGAATAACTTGTTGCAATCAAAATTGTAGTAAGCATAGAAACGATCCTCTGATGCTAGCATTTCTTTGCAATAAGAACTAACTAAAGCACACAATGAGAATAACTTGTTGCAATCAAAATTGTAGTAAGCATAGAAACGATCCTCTGATGCTAGCATTTCTTTGCAATAAGAACTAGCTAAAGCACATAATAAGAATAATATGTTGCAATCAAAATTGTAGTAAGCATAGAAACGATCCTCTGATGCTAGCATTTCTTTGCAATAAGAACTAGCTAAAGCACACAATGAGAATAACTTGTTGCAAACAAAATTGTAGTAAGCATAGAAACGATCCTCTGATGCTAGCATTTCTTTTATTCTCATTGTGTGCAATAAGAACTAACTAAAGCACACAATGAGAATAACTTGTTGCAATCAAAATTGTAGTAAGCATAGAAACGATCCTCTGATGCTAGCATTTCTTTGCAATAAGAACTAACTAAAGCACACAATGAGAATAACTTGTTGCAAACAAAATTGTAGTAAGCATAGAAACGATCCTCTGATGCTAGCATTTCTTTGCAATAAGAACTAGCTAAAGCACACAATAAGAATAATATGTTGCAATCAAAATTGTAGTAAGCATAGAAACGATCCTCTGATGCTAGCATTTCTTTGCAATAAGAACTAGCTAAAGCACACAATGAGAATAACTTGTTGCAATCAAAATTGTAGTAAGCATAGAAACGATCCTCTGATGCTAGCATTTCTTTGCAATAGGAACTAGCTAAAGCACACAATGAGAATAATATGTTGCAATCAAAATTGTAGTAATTACGTTAATAAAATCAAATGTCATAATTATAACGTCAGAAATTGCATATGACGATTGCAAAATTGTAGGATTACATCAAGACTTGAAAGGAAAAAGTGGTTGCTGCAAAGTCAAAAGATGAGGAAAAAATTGCTACACTACAAAAATAGTTGCAGTAGCGATAGTGTGTAATAAGTGAATGTTGTCAAATTCTTTAATTGGTAAGTGGCCAAATGAATTATGAGCTCTTGTCGGAAATGAATATTAGTCAGTAGAAGGAGCGCAAAATAGTTTATCATGTTGAGTTATTCAGGGCGTAACTATCAAGTAGTAATAAAATTTTGGCAAATTGTCTAGAACACATTCAGCACAATTAGCACTACGACGATAGAGAATTAGACTTGAAGCAATTAATAACAAAAATTACTAATAGAGCTGTGTAATTATCAGATGTGTATGAAGCAAGTAGGCAATAAAATGTGAAGATGATTGAATAATTGAAATCGATGTAGTCAAATTTGAAAAATAGTTTAGGTGATCGTGCAAATTTGTAGAACTAAATATAGTAGTTACGTATTACAACTGTTAGTAAGAATGATTACGAAACACAACTATCTATCAACAAAAAACTTTAGTAACGTTGTTAATTGTTACGTAAGTAGATCAAGAAGTATCGGTAAAGTGCATAGATGAAAAAGGCGTTTAATAGTACAAAAGCAACTTTGCCTGTACTTTAGAACTCCCATAATTCAATTCACGATACTAATTTCACTTCACGTTCAAAAAATTTACAGCAAAACGTTATGGGTAGCTAACGTTAAGACAATTGTTACAGTAAACTAATTACACAAAACAAGTTTGCAGCTCTTAACGATAATTCATCTAATAGCACGACAGACAATTTGAATGCAAATCAACAATATGATCATAATTTGTTAGTATTGCAGCCTTTACAATTTAACACTTCAGAATCTATGTTTTAACGGGACATGATAACTTTGGCAGCCATGCAGTGTCAACGTGATAAGTAAATCAGAGCATTAAATGATCAAATCCGCAATATTGAAAAAAATAATGCAGAATTGAAGAAACAAGTATAATATGATAATAGTGTTATTATAAAGCTAACTCAGCAACTCGAATAAATGAAATCACAAAATCGTATACAAGATAGTGTTGAGTACATGCACAATATTATTCTACAATACTTGTGTGCAAAGTAGTAGATGCGTGGTAAAATAATTCCTGCGATTGCAACTGTTTTGCAGTTTACACCATAGGAGAAAGCACAAGTTGCAAAGGCTAATCGTAACTGTCCACATTTTCGATAAGAATATTAACATTTTAAAAGTAAATATAATTAACTTAGGTAAATGAATAAATTTATCTGTAATATCAAATAATTTTTAAATTGTTTCTTAAATAATACGTTGATTTTTAACGTTTTATACAAAATGAGAAAACACCTTACCATGATATACTTGAATAAAAACTCTTTGCTAATTTGACTCTCAAAATTTTTTTTATATCATAAAGTAAGCAGTGAAAGTAATTTATTGATATATGCAACACACATTCTGTACACGCAATATGTAATATTGACTATCATTTATGTTTGAACAGCACTTTGAATACCTTAGCAATTTGCAAGTAGTTATTGATATTTTGTTTGGATGCATTTTGTTGCTCTTGTTCTAAGAAAACCCTTGTTTTCAATCATCTTTAATAGTAAAGATATATTGTTTTTTTTCGGGCAATGTATTTTTTTATATGTATTGTTGCAAATGATTGTGTTACAAACATTTTAACATTTTTACATGTTACTATAGCAACTAAATATATATTATAAATGCAATGACACCATGATAATATTATTATTTGGTTCGTTGTTCCTCCTTTTCATATTGTTATGTTCTTCTTATCTCATCTGATCTATAAATTTACATTTGTTCCTTAATTCATTTGAGAAAAAATATTACATTGTATCTATTTTTCTTTTTCAGTTAGCCAAGGTTTGTAAGATAACCATGAAGTTAAATAATTTACAAACGTAAAAATAATTGTAGATGGCAGCTATTTGAGGAGCAGCTGGATGTGACAATTACCGCTACCCTACTAGACGCCAGCATAAAATGAAACAAAAGCAATCGAGTGCTAGTGGCAATAGTAAAAATGTTAGCTACAGTGAAGACAATGATTACGTGGAGAATGATGATAACGAGGATTTTATTGATGATGCTAATGATCATTTTGGTAATAGTCACAAGAGCACGGAGCAACGAAATCATGATTAATCTCTTGCACAAATGAACGGCACAGCGTCTTCCAAGTAGAGCAAGAAGTTGTCGAAATCACGTAAGAAGACATCTGTTGATGCATATCGTTTACACTGCTTTGTGTAAGCTGGAACTACAATTAATGATGTGAGAACGTTGCTTGAATTGTATGACCCAAAGGTGTAACTTCGAACATCTCAAAAAGGCAGTTTGCTGAATAAAACACACTATGCGGTGTTAACGTTTCGAAACAAGGCAATGGCACTTCACGCTGTTCAAATGCTAGACAATACAGATCAACGTGACACCTTAGGTGTGCGTAAGCTCAAGTTTAATTTGATGCTTGATCGTAATCAAAGTAAAATAGTACGTCAGAGGTTGAAGAAAAAGCGTGATCGATGTGTGTCAAAGACAATTACGACAAACTTAAATGATGAGAAGGCATTTATTTAGCAATTTATACAATAGCATCTTCCGAAACAATTTGCGAAACCTGAAAAGGGCAATGCAATTAGTGTAAAGTTGTAATCTAACATAATTCATGAAAAAAATAAATAAAATGATTGTGATAATTAATATATAGTTTTCATCTTATCAATTTGCTAACATACTAACAATATTAATGTAAATTCACTTAATTGTAAATAAATAACTATTTATGAAGGAAATAATTAAGTATGGATGAACTTATTGTTAGTTATACATATACATTGCACGACTTACTTGATGTTACTAAATGCATAGTGTACTTTTAATGTTTGTAAGTATTTGAGATCAATGATATATACATACGTTTACGTATATATATAATCTATAGAAAAACAAAGCTTTTGCTTTTGCAAGTTACAATAACATAATTTATATTAAAATTTAAAAATTACACCAAAAAACAGTTTTGTTTATTTACCTTTTTTCTGATCGTTTCAGCTCGATACAAAGGCGGTAATAATTTGACATAATCAAAATATAATACTATTTTATTATAAAAGTATTGTTCAACGAAATGCTCAATTAGGTGTAATCAATGTATACTGCATTCATGCGTACCAAGTCTGCGAAAAAGCATTAACGCTTCCCGCGTTGTATTATTGACTTATGTCATTTAACTGAATGTAAAACACAAAATTAAATCATTCTTGATAGTAATGTCATTGCTGACGGCTGTTGTACGTTATAAACAAATATGGGACTATAGTTTCATGGTCATTTGCTAGATGGTAAAACAATTGGTTATGGGTAGCTGATATGATAAGATGGAGCAGTTGTTAAGGGAGAAGTTAGCAACAACTCAGTTAGTGGGCTTGCTAAAATAAATTGAGCCAACGGTGATTAGTATGTTGGTCAGGTATTGAACAATGTACGCAATGGTAATGGCTCTCTTACTTCAAACCACGGTAAATCAGTTTACAAGGGCAACTGAGTTAATGGAATGCGTAATGGTTATGGCGAACAAGTATATGCCGATAACAGCATTTACAGAGGTATGTGATGCAATAACAAACGTCATGGACACGGTATTCTACTTCAGGATAATGGGAGAGTACTTTACGACGGAAACTGAGATAATGATGTACGTCAAAAGAGAGGAGCAATGATATGACGACGACGACGACAACTACAATAACAGCAATAGCAGTATTAGAAGCAACAGCTGAAGTAAAAGCAAAAATAAATTTAATAAAATTCGGAAATGTTAGAGAGTCGTAAAAGCGCTAAATAATAATAATAATAATAATAATAACAATATTTGTAAGCATACAAAGGTGAATGATAAGCAAATATACCACATGGACAAGGCCGCTGTGTGTATGCGAGATGCAAAGCAAATAATCAATAAGGTATGATGACACGTACTAATGCACAAGTAACATAGAAAAACAGCAACAAGTTGAGCTGATCACGCATATAAGTGGCGAATGTTTACGAGGGATCAGTAATGAATGGATGCAGAGAAGGAAGTGGCACTTTTTATTATGCTGATGGTAGTTTATACTGCGGTGAATGACACAGCAATAAAAAAAATGGAACAGGGATCTACATAACAAGTAATGGTGACGTTGTCGGCGGAAATTTTGCTGATAACACCATAAGTACAAAAACAAGCTGTAAGAACATGCAGTAATTGAGTGACAGGTGTAATGCCAATTTAACTGTTAATTCAATTAGTAGTAATAACAACAATGACATCATTCCTAAATTATACATTAATGATTTATGTGGTTTGTGTGATGAAAGTACTTCATAAATGACGTGTAACACAAATTTGTTACTATTCAAATATACCACCACTTTAAAAAATGTATTTTGCAAATACAATAACTTACGCTTAGCATGCAGCGAAGAGGGTAGACAATGCAACTTGCATTAAAGTGCTTAATAATAATACTAATAAAAATCATCTATGCACAACGAAATATTTCATTCTATAAAAAATTAAATGTCACACTTGATGCATTTATCAGAAATATAGAGTATCCTGTTAGATGAAGCGTTCATACCCGGCCACATATCCCTCGCTCAAATAATTCAGCTACTCCACGATGCTGAAATTTTTGATGGTCATGGATGCAATATAGTAACTATACTGAAACTTGTTTAGCATCTTTTCTGCATTGAGAGAGAACGACGATTATTGTAAATGAGTTGTGAATTTGCAACTTTGGCTGTTCATCAATTGAATGAAAAAATAAAACGTATTACTGACATTTATGGCTGTAATTTGAACTATCGTCAGTTTGTCGAGTTGCTGATTCGCCTTTGTCCTATTGTCTGTACAGGTAATAAATATATTACCTTGCGTTAGAAATTTGACGGTCTGCTCGTGAAATTAATACCGTTGACAAATAGTTAGCATGTTAACTTTTGCTGATTGCTAACAAGATCCATTTCCAATATTATCAAAACAAAAGATAAGTATGAAAGCTTAAAATAGCTGCATCGCTTCTATAAGAAGATGTTAAGTGAACAAGGATAAGTTATTACACCAATCAAGGGAATAAGAACACAAATATTGACAAATCCGAGTATGCAATGAGATGATAAAGGCAGATACCACTTTGTCAGTGTGCGCACAATGACGTAGACGTTTTTGCTCAATGTGTCTGTTGAATATCATATCTAACTCAGCACACTTTACTCTCTAATTCAGTGTATTACATGTGCAAAAAAATTGTAAATGTACAATGACATTATTTTGCACAATAACGCATCACAACAATATTGTCAATCATTTGATAATCACTGTAATTTTGCAAATTGCAAAGACAATCAAGTAAAAGACAATTCACATGCTTTGCAGAGTCGTTTTTGTTTGGATGATGCAAGTATGACAATGTATTTAGATGTGAAGGTGAGTGTAAACTAGTTCGTCTATGTAATTATTAGCCTGTTCATGTTGTGTTGCAAAGCTGATAATGATCAGATGAATTTAGAAAATATTCTTTTAACAGATAACTTTAAACGTTTTATTATGTACGATATTATACGAGCGGTGATGTAAGTGTAACGGAAAAAACAACAACAAATGTTTGACAACAAAGTGTTTACCTATCAAAATAATTTTTGTACATTATCTAAAATTTTCAATGTAAATAGTATTCGCATTTACTCTTTAATTTGATCAATGTACATATTGTATATTTTACAAATAAAACGATTTTTTATCTCTTTTCTCCGACTTTATTTTACCTTGACTTTGATTTGGTACATTTTTTACTGTGTAAGTATGTACATGATTTACGAACAGTTGTCACGGCTATCATTCAAAAGAGCATCGTTCCAACAAGAATGATATTAGTACGCTTTACTTATGAAAGTAATACAAGAATAACAAAATTTCATAATATATTTATAATTAAAATTACTTGGCATAGTTTTTTTCTTGTTGAAATACAAAATACTTGAATTGTGTTTGTTTTTGTGATATAGGCTGTGGAAACTATTGCTAGTATGTCACATGGTATTTTTTTGCGCATGCATTTTACTCATCAAACATGTAAAAATACTTCGAAAATCTCGGGAAAAACATCTTTTCTTTTGCTATTGATGCGTATGTACCTCTGTGATATCTTGTTGTGCTATTCATCTTGAGAAAACGATGTAGTATTTATAATTTTTTTATCACAATTGTAATATTAAATCAACATTATGACTTCAATGTAAAATCATGGGCTCAATTTTTGATAATTTTACAGAAAAGTTTTTATTTGACAACTAATTATTTTATATTAAAATTTTTTTAAATTAAATAATATAATTTCCACGCATATTTCACCAACTTCAGTTAAACATCTTTTATCAAAATAACAAAAAAATAATAAATTTTATAAGTGAAGATTTAATTATTCATTCATTTTTTAAAAAAAAAATATTATAATTGCACGTTTATAGTCATGGGTGTTGACATTCAGCTTTTCCGTGATGCTGCTACAGCGGCGTTACTAAAGTAATCGGAGCGCCGTCGATATGCTGATCCTGCTGTGATTGACAAAGTTGTAGAGTTAGACGAGCAGTGGCGAAAGACACAATACTTGACTGAAGTTAGTAAGCGAATGATTAATAACTGCAGTAAAACTGTAGGAGCGAAAAAAAAGGCAAAAGAAGATGACGGTAAAACGAGTGAAATCCCAACTGAAATTTTGTCAGCAGCGGAAGAAGGTAACTTACAAATGTAGCAGTTACCGTCGCTATGCGTATTGCAGCTCAAGTAGCTTTCTAAAACTCTGGCTTCGCAGGTATCGACTCTTGCGAAACGTGCATAGTAGCTTATCTGTTCACGTGATAAGTTGATGAGTAACGTGGGTAACATACTCCATGAAAGTGTGCCAGTAGAGAAAGATGAGGACATTGGCAATGCTATTATTCGTACATGGGGTAATGTAACGAAACGAACAAAGTGAAATCATGTTGATTGCATGTAAAAATTAGGCTTGATGGATACGTCTAAATGTGTTACGTCTATAGCTGGAGGTAGAGCCTTTGTGTTGAAAGGTGGTCTTGTGCAACTACAAATGGCGTTGATAAATTATGCACTAAACTACCTGATTATGCGCGGTTACACACCATTCTACCCACCATTTTTTCTCAACAAGGAAGTAATGGGTGAGGTTGCTCAACTTTCTTAGTTTGACGAGAATCTGTACAAAGTTATTGGTGATGGAGATGACAAATATCTTATTGCTACGAGTGAAATGCCATTAGTCGCTTATCATCGTAACAAATGGTTTGCCTAGTTACCGTAGCCAATACGCTACGCAGGGGTATCTACATGTTTCCGCAAATAAGCCGGAGCGCATGGACGCGACACGCTTGGCATTTTCCGTGTTCATCAATTTGATAAGGTGGAACAGTTTGTTATATGCAGTCCACGTGAGGATGAGTCATGAAAGATGTTATAGGAAATAATTCAAACATCTCAAGACTTCAATGAAAGTCTTGGATTACCATACCGTGTGGTGGCTATCTGCTCCGGTGCACTGAATAACGCTGCTGCTAAAAAATATGATTTGGAAGGATGGTTTCCTGCATCTGGTGCATTTCGAGAACTCGTTTCTTGCTCTAACTGTACGGATTACCAATCACGAGGCGTTAATTGCCGGTATGGACCTAATCTAAAGAATGTTAGTGCAAGCAATGCTAATAAGTAGTATTGTCATATGTTGAACGGTACACTCTGTGCAATTACTCGTACCATGTGTTCTATCTGTGAAAATTATCAGACTGATGATGGAATTGTAATACCGTAGGTGCTGCGACCATACATGGCAGGCGTGGAGATGTTGAAATTTAACACCACGTCAACGACAGTTGATATCAATGATGGAGATTCTAACAAAAATTAATCTACGAATACATCTCACAGTTATTAAAAACATTTTCATTACAAAAAAAAATAATAAAATAGTTTTGACAATCATATATTATAAGACAAGCTTAAAACTGTTATTATTATTGTCAAATTTCTTAAAGCTAGTATCAATCTCTTTTTTTTCGGCAACCTGCACGTTAAAATAGTTTTTTTTTTCACTTCTTTCTTTGTGAACAGCTCTAAATGTTTATTTGGTAGTATTCTCACATCATATCAAAGTGCAAGTTGAAGAGAGCAACCATTATTATAATTGTTGCGATATTTGTCGTTAATGTTTTTGTTTACATTCACATTCATACGGACAACACTTCAACTATCAAATTTATCTGCCGTTGTTGTGCTTTCGAGAAAGCAAAAAATATTTTATTATCTAATTGCTAATACATGAATGTCAAAGGATTGCAAAGCAAGTTAAGTATTTTTTCTGTCTTTCAACTTTTTATTTACTTGAAAAAAATTAAAATAGTAATGTTATTAGTAAAATAAAATATCAGGCATTTTACTCAAGAGAAAAGAATTTAAACAAATATTACTCACTAAGTTGTATCTAATCACACATAAACAATTGACAATAGTTCATACATACGTACTGATTTTCTTTAAAGAAAAATTATTCTGCAAAAAAAAATAAAAAATGATATGTTACTTCATTCAAATAAAAAAAGATAATCTGTTAAATGCAAACAAAGTCTTCTTCTAATAAAGAAGAAGATAACAAACTTCAACTAATTTTTGTTTTTAAGTACGTATATTTGGTAGGTTAAAGTTGAACAATTATTTTAATGAAAAGATTGAAAGGTATAATAGACAAATAAATAAACAAACGCATATTCGAACTTTGTAATATAAGATAATTCGTCTGAGATGAATAAATGTGTGATAATGTATTTAGTGTTTGCAAACACTTTTTTTTTAACCATGACGCTTTACTCTTTTCTTCTTTAAACAACAAATACAAGTGTTTATCATCACTAGTGTCTCGCTGTCGATGAAAGTTGTGTGAGGCTAAAATAACAGCAGTATATTGGTAAACTTCACAACCTTGTATACTTTTTTATCTCAATGACAATTTTCTTTGTTTTTCTACTATCTTAATTTTTTTAATATTCAGTGCTTGTTGTAGAACTAAATTATGCATCTAATATATTTTCATTTTTTTAGTGAAATTTTATTTTTTGTTCAAGAAAATTAAGATAATATTGTTCTCACAAGAAAAAGTTTTCATATTTTTACTTTTCAATTGTAAAATAACAAACATTGGCTGTGGCAATGAGTGTTCATTTTTCTTAACAAAACGTAAACACTTCCATGAATTTATCTATTGATATAGATAAAGGAAAGAAAAGCAGTAGACTGGAATAGAAAAGATGTGATAGACGTTATCAGCTTATCAAAGATAATGCATATTTACAAAAGCACAAGTCATCATTATTAGCAGCATCATCAACATTTTCTGCATAATTATCATTACAACCATCAATATAGACGAACAAATCGTCATCGCAATACTCATAATCTTCACTGTAAATATCAGGCAGGATGGAAAAGTGCAATGACCTCTATTTGTCAAATATTCTTTAAAGATATGCCCTTCTGTTAGATTCGTGTGTAATATGCTAACAGTAGACAAATGTTGACAATAACATGTCACACAAGTCTGTTACCGCCATGGTGCCAACAGTGCAATCTATCAACGAGCGATATAAGCGCATTGTCAAAATTGGTGAAGGCAGCTTTGGCTAAGTATACATTATTTATGATACAGTCGCCTCAACGTATATGGTGATGAAACGTATGTTTCGTTTACTTCACTCGCCAAATAGAGCATTACTAGGATTACATAGTACCACATTTCGTTAGTTATATTTGATGTCTATACTTGATCACCCAAATATTGTCAAAATAATTGATTATCACATTTTACGTGATGGCTCACTCATAATTTTTACGCCGTTGTTAGCGCATGATCTTGTTTCACTTATGCGTAATTGAAATCGTGTTGTATCAACTAATTTGAAATAATACAATTCGGCAAAATAGCAGCAGTAGTAGTAATAACAGTCAAAGTAATAAAAACTTAAAACTTCATATAGTCCATACATGGCTAACAACCACAATAGAATACTAAAAGATGTTAGCAAGAGCGCATCTTCTCGTCTGCCGTTATCTGTAGTAAAATGCATTTTTAAGCAAATACTAAATGGTGTATCGTATTTGCATCGTCACAAAATTATTCACAGAGATTTGAAGCCGAGTAATATTATGTTAAGCCACAACGGTATAGTAAGCATTATTGACTTTGGGTGGAGTAGATTCTGCACTAGCGTTCGTCATGGCAAGATGACTGGTCCACCATGTAACTTGTCTTATCGGCCACCTGAAGTAATGCTAAAAAGTAGTACAAACAAACTATAACCTTTAGCTTCGCCTACGTACTCTTGTCATTATGACTTTGGTGTTGATATTTGATGCTGTGGTTGCATTTTATTTTAGTTGCTCAATGAAAACAACCATCATGCACCTTTGGTGCGAGCACGAAATGAAATGTAGGCTTTGAGTATTATCACGGATTGACTAATAGGTGATCATAAATCTGTCTCAATTAGAGCTCCATCTTAGACCTTTACGCAGAAGAAATATAACGATAACATAGGCAGATTCAAACGTTAGCGAATGGCAAATGATGTGCTATAATAAAAATAATAATAATAATAGCAGTAATAGTAATTTAAAGGAAGAATAGAAGAGTAAGATGAAGTAGAAGGTAATTTAATAAATGCTCAAGCAAAAGTAAAATAATCTGATGCACATGTGCCAGCGTTCAAATCAGCAAAACATTAACAATTGTCACACAAGCAATGCAATATTTATTACAGTAATAAAAACACAATCAACGCAAGTGTTGCAAATAACAAATGAGTTAGTGTCGATAGGCAATATTTACAAAATCAAAATTTATCTTCATTTGTAAATCGATGTAAGGCTATTGGTATTGATGAAAGAGAATCTATGTTTATGTAGTGTATGTTAATGTTTTAGCCGTCAAGAAGATGAACTGCATAGCAACTGCTTCAACATGACTGGTTTATTACACCTCCAGTGTCGTGCACTCCTAAATAATTACCTTTACCTCAGTTCAACACCTATCGATGATTTGATTCATGACATCAGCGTTACCGTCACAGACGAGGTAGATAAGGTATAGCTAAATTATAAGTTAAGTGTTCAATCAAATATTTACAGACGTATACACATATATCCCTTGTACTTAATTTATATAATTTCGTCAAAGTAATCTACATCAATTCTATAATGATAACTACTTTTATGTAATTCACTTTGTGTGTATCGTGAATATTTGTTAGTATCGTTCAATTGTGTAAAGTAGCGGTAAGCAAGGCACACTTTCATGGAAAAAAATTTAGTCACTACTATAATAATTATTTTTTTTGATTGTTGTTGCTTTTGTAATTTTGTTAATAAGACATTATTTAGCTTTTTTTGTTTTTCCGTCAAAACCAAATATCACTTTGTGCCTATTGCGTTACACAAGTATTAGTTTTTAAAGTCAGAAATTGCTTTACAGAGCAATTATGATACGTTCCTCACTTTTATCAAGAGTAATGTAGGCGATGTAAAGAATTGCATCGCTTTCGTTAGCAGATACTAAATGAGATAACGTTGGTGTGCTGTTGCAATCGCACTAAAACGCACTTGTTACTGAAAAGCCTATCACAGAAATGGTGCTGTTAACAATTGATTATACAAACGAGGTATTATAATAGTGTGTTAAATTAAAGTAAAGAGCAAGTTGTAAGTAGTTTTGCAATCATTTATAATCAAAAACGCAAAACAATAATTTGCTGACTGGTTGCATATAGTGTAATAAAACCATGTAATAATCAAACGTGAATGAAGTGTAAATGGTTATTGTAGCGTATCACCCAATAATATTTGCACCGCTGAAGAGTCTCACGATGAATAACCCCAAAAGTAAATTACTTGTTAACTCTATTAAAGCTAATTTTAGTATCTTCTGTCCACACACCAGTCTAGACGCTTCTATAGGTGGTATGAACGACTGATTAGCTTCTATTATTGACGAAAAGGCTATCAACATCAGACCAATTGTTTCGCTTTCTTAACAATAGAAAAAATATGTGTCAATACAAGAAGCAAATAATACACTGGCATCGGTGCAACAGGTATGCCAAAGTCAATGTCCAGGGTATGGTAGAATATTCGAGCTAAGCAAGCCTAATATACTAAGACAGATAGTGAAAACTTTAAAATAAAAACTGAAAATAAATGATGTGCACGTTGCAATTCCACATTCGTACACTATAGACAATTATGTTGTCAAGAATGTAGCGGTGTGCGCTGGTAGTGGCGGAAGTATGTTTAAACCTCTCATAAACGTCAATAATAATAATAATAAGAGCAACTGTGCAGGTAGTGGCGAGAAAAATGAACACATTGATTGCTTCGTGACTGGTTAGTTGAGTCATCACGAAGTTCTTTCCGCGGTGGCATCTGGGGCGGCTGTGATATTGACGCGTCACACAAATTCAGAGCGAGGATTTCTGTCAGAACGTCTACAGCCACAACTTTAGCATTTACTAAACGATTCAAAACATCAGGTGCACGTGGTTGTCTCGGTTTCTGATAAAGATCCTTTGACGACTTATTAAAGCACTATAACTATATTTTAATATTTTTTGCTTTGTTTTTTTCAAAATTACTTTGTGTCGTTTTACACGGAAAAAAACGCTATATTTTTCAAAATAAACGCAACAACTTCTTTCCTATAACATAAATACTATCAAAATGTAATGACCTTCTTATTAAATAAAAAAAATATATATTGCTCACATACTTTGTATGTATGTCATACATTACAAATTCGCGGGATTAATGATTTGGATGTAAAAATTTTTACTTTGTAATTAATTTGTGTGAGCTAATCAAGTAATCAATTGTTATTTTTAATATTACAAAGTTTTGCGGTGTATTTCAAGAAGAAATAGGATGAACTTTCAATATTTTGCAAGGATAATTGATTTAATTCATATCTTATCAACCTATACAACTCGATTAAAGTAATTGTTGTATGACTCAACGACCACTTTAATCCCACAAACAAACAGTGTAAATGATTAGTTTTCAAAAGTAAGTAATGAAAGATTTGTGATATCCTCATAACTAGTTAATTAATTCAACTTATATGCACCTCTTCTTTCTCCTCTACGTTTTTTTTAGTTTGTATAAGTAATAGTAATATATATATATATATATATATATATATCAAATTAGAAAACAATGCTAAGTGCACTTTTATGTGAGCTATCTGAGTTGCAGTAATCGGTCAATTCATGATACAAAGAAACAACGTTATCCATAGAGATGCTCCACACCAATGTTCGTAGCACGCTGGTTGACATTAAGTAGCAACTGTCCACACTTAGCACTAATACATAAAGTACAATTGATAATGACAAAAATAGGAGTGATAATCAAAACAGGTTAGCGTAAGCACACACAAATGGTAAGTCTGAGTTAATACCTCATTCTACAAATAATGCGTCAACTATGATGCTGACAACACCTTACAGTCATCATTCTCCTTCACAAGCTAGTAGAACACCACGTGAAATGTTTAGTTTACCATAAAATAGGTCTTGCGCGAAATAAAATTTAATTGCTACAACAGATGTTGACAATTCACGTATCGACTAACGAAAAACACCTTCGCACCTTTCAAATACATAAACCTCGTCAGTGTTTGTCCAACAAAATGGCGATCGTGATGTTTACGCCGTTGAGGGAAAGTCAAATTCTATTGTACGCAAGCACAAGTATAGTACAAGGCACAGCTAGTACATTGTGCTTGTATAATTCAAACGATAACGTGTGGTGAAGTTAAAGAGTAAATTTGCTGTTTTGCCAGGTGAGTATGTTGTAGTTAGCGCCGATCGAGGATAGGATATTGGTAGAGTGAAAGACTGCTTTAGTGAGGAAGAAGAAGCAAAAAAAACTGATAGTAATCTTATTAATTTGTCTGATCAAGTCAATGATAGTAAACGAGGTGAAGTGTTACGTTTAGCTACGAGGGTAGAGGTTTCTCAACTTCAAGGAATTCAAAGTGAGTTAGAAGATCGTGCATTATAGGTAGCAACTGAAAAAGTTATTGAACACAATTTGCCAATGAGAATTATCTATGCTGAGTATCAATTTGATCGACGGAAGATTACATTGTTCTATGAATCGGATCATAAAATAGATTTTCGTAATTTGTTGCCTGATCTTTTCAAAACATTTCACGCTCGTATTTGAATGCAAAAGTTGAACAGTGATAGAAGCTGTTAAGCAGTTCACATATTGAGTAATTTGGCAAACACTAAAATAAGATAATTATATTTATATATAGAAATATCATAATACACTCTGCACATAACTATCTAAAGAAATTAATATTTTTTTAAATAAAATTATTTCGCGTCACATAAAATGTTTATGAAGAAAAGCATATTTATATACTGCTGAATTTTGAGCAATTACACAAATATAAAATATATGTTGTAGTTATCAAAATTATAATTTTTTTAATAATTATTAAGATAAAGCCTGTATCACCGGGGTTGCTGGACATCACTGCACAACATATTTTATTCCTTTTTTTATTATTAAAATAAATACTAATAAAATAAAATATTCTTTACAAAAGAACTTGCAATTTTGTATTGTAGACGTTTATTAGTTTAATTTTGCTTTTCATCATCCACAAATAATTATGTAACACTACGTAGACACATTACATTTATGTAATACATCTAATTACATGTACATTTATCACTTTTATATTATGTACAAATCTACCTTGTATTACTACAAATATAATTATAAACTATGCAGTATTCATGTACAACTATTTTAAATAAATAGGTTTAGAAGTATATATATATATATATATATATGTTTTTCAAGTCTAATTTAAGTTTATAATGTTAGGTATAATTAATTACTATTTTCTTTTACATGAAAAGTGCAGTTTCTGTTGCTGAACAAACACATTAGATCAATAACTTATTTGCATGTGACGTTACTTGTCAATGGTGTATATATAATCTTTGTTTATTAATAGTTGTAACTATGTATCATTCTCATTTTAGCTGTTTTCTTGCATGTTGCAACGTTCCAATAGCCTCTTAACATATGACACAAGTAAACATTCGACAATCTCATTTTGAAAAAAAGTAGAAAAGTATTTGTGAGAGTAAATGTAAATGTGACAATGCCACAAATAAAAAAAATTATTTATTGTTTTTTTTTTCAATTCTCTCAATCTATAACAAATATTTCCGAATTTTGCGTGCACTTTTACTTTATATGTTGAAACAGAAGGAATTACAAATAGTATATATATTTACTACACTTTTTTTTCCTTCAAAATAAAAATATTAACTATCAACAACAACAACAACAACAAAAACAAAAGCAAAAGTAAAAGTTTACAGTAAAATCAAATCAAAACGTTACTTATGTTAGGTTATTCTCGAATTCACAGTGATGCACTACGAAATCGTTATTAGCGTTATAGAAATTCTTCTGAATACACAAAACCAAGCAATAAAAATCACTATTAAACGCGACCTTATTACAGTAAAAGGTTTTAATACTCACCTTATAATAATAATACGTAGAACACGTCGCAACCTTCAAATACAATATTACACAAAACTAGTCGTTAAAGACCTGAAAGTTAATTACGCTACAGACCTTTGTATAGTCGTAGAAATATGTATAATAAATACACTTCGCCTCAACAGTTTTCTGTGTAATCACCGTACCATGATAAGCATTTATCAGTAGATAGAAAAAAGTATGGTTTACAATAGTGAGATGAGCTTCGTGACAAATCCTACTTCACGACATCTTTGCACTAAACAGATGATAGATTGTCACGTTTTCGACACGGGAGAAGTCTGCGTCCACCTACACCTGATCTACAGCAACAACAACAATGATAATAATAATAACAAAATTAGTCAAGTCATAAGTACAAAGCTACAAAAAATAGACAGATTGAAAAGCAAAAAAAATAATAATAGGCACCGTCATAAAAACGGAAACATCATGCCAGCAATAATACTGTGCATTCTCATTCAGTAAAAAACAGATCATCGAATAAGCACAAAGGTGTAACTCAAATGAACGACGCACAAAAGTCTAATTCATCATTTTCCTCTTCTACCTCATCGAACGTGCCCTAGACAAAAAAAATTCATGTACTTGATAAGACTGAAGTGCCACAATCGTCATAATAACAGTAAACGTCGACATCAATGACATCAATGACATCATCATCAACAACAACATCGTCGTCGTCGTCGCTGTCATCTTCATCTTCATCCTACTTTTCTTCTTCTACGTCATCCTCTTCTTCTTCTTCTTCTTCTTCTTCGTGTTCTTCATAATCTACTTTATTATAACAACAGCCGTAGACTTTCTATGAAAATAACGTGTCGTCAGATGACAACAGCAAAATTTAGAAATCAAAGTAACTAGCCAACGACACTCAGCATTTAGTTACACAAAAAGACAGATAAGGTATGATAAATAATGGTAGAAATTAACCGTATTTGGCAACCATAGCGTAATCATTGCTGCGTAAGTAGGTGCAACTGAAGAAACTTGAACTAATGCTAAGTAGTGAAAAGTAGTTATTTGCCCATCAACTGCGTCAGCGTACATTGTCAAAATAATTACTACTACCAATGTAAAAAAATGTGTAGCACAGCAAATTTATTGAAAATACAAAACTAGGAAAGACACGATTGCACTAGTTTGTCTAAAATCTCATCAGTTCATCGGAAAACATGCATCAACAACAAAATGTTTTGTAAAGTAAAACAAACGAAGTGCAATAAATAAACAAAAAGGAGTAAAGTAACAATAATTAGTGTGCCTGTGAAGGTGATGACAATTAATTATCTATACCATCATCTCTGCTAGACAGCCATCATTCATCACTGTTGCTGCTTCCACCTCCACCGTCGTACGAGCATGCAATACATTTGAGAAAACTAAACATGGCAACACAACACAGGGTAAATCAAATTCGTGCGACTGTTCGTATGCCGTCATCAACGTAAGTGCAAAAAAATGTTAACGAATGATCAACACATACACCAATATCTGCATTAGTGTTAGACTAACAAATACAAACAGATATTTTGGCTTACTAGGATAGTAATCGTAATGGTGTAATGTTGTCACCACGAGACGACGTTTCTCATGAGCATCATGGCAACTTTTACAGATTGCAAGACTTAACTGAAAATAACAAATACGAGAATAGTACGAATGAAAAATTTAGATAGGGCTATAATAACCGTAAGCAGCATGCTATTTTAGTGCATGTTGCCAATCAATAATAGAAAGATATTACTAATGACAACAAATTTACAAAAAACTGAAATAACGATCATGATGGTAATGGTAATAATGATGATGATGATGATTATGATGATGATTATGAAAGATTACACAAGAAAAAGAAGATAAAAGTAAAAATTCGTAGACCTCATCTTACCGAAAATAACGTTAACAAATAATAAACGTCACAACGTGCAAACGAAAAAATTAACAATGCACCTTTGCAGACGAATGAGTAAACATGGACTGCAGTAAATACCAGCAGCGATATTAAGATGAACCAATAAAGTTACAATCCGTTACTGTACAAACACGACCGAAGTTTGCCACATAGTAAAACTGGAAATTTGATGCACAGCGCAATGTTGTAATACTACTAAAAATAACCCGAGGCGGCGGCAGCAACAAACCCTAATTTAGCATCTCTCAATTCACCATTTACTTCAGGCAATGATGGCAGTTGTGCAAATTTAAATAATTCACAGCAAGTAATCATGCTAGCACCATTACCTCATTACAAACACCTAACTTCTGTCAATTGCAGTGAACAAATCATAACCAATTAAATGAATAGTTTACATGAGTAAGTTGTAACTAGCAGCGCAGTTGACACAAATGATGGCAACATTGTCTACATGTTACAATAACCGTACAAATCATCAACGTAGAATGACAATAAAGTCAGAAAAAAATTGCTAATGCCCCCAGACGATTCGAATAGTGGTACTAATGGCAAAAAAAATGGTAGCAAGTCAAAATAGAAGAGTTCCAAGAGCAAAAGCGCAGTTAGTGCAAGAAATAACACTACTAACGGTTATCGTCGTAAATAGTTATCGTCAACTAGCCCAAGACACACCAAAAGCGCATCTGCACCATTACAAGATTTTGAATTGCAAAAGAGCAAAACATAGTAAACCTTGTTTTCTTCTGATAATGCACGCCAAGCACAGAGTGAGAATAAGTCATCAGTATCATCACAATTATCTAATTCCTCAAACAACCCTCAATAATTACTATCTTCATCGATATATATTTAGAAAAATCAAAACAAAACAGTTAATGTATTGCCGTTATAATTATCACTGCCACCACAGTCAAAGGCTGTGCCTGTCTTGATGAGTGAGTAAATACAAAAGTCCGACAAAGATGAAAGTGTGGGGAAATCCACTAATTCGCAATCGCACGTGGCGCCGTCACATTAGCCTATTTAGTCCTCAATACCTAATGTGGTAACAGTAGCAAGTGTACATGGCAAGTAATCACCGCAACTACATATAGGTCAATCAACTACATGCTAATAAGAATTGCAACAACCAAATATGAAAAACTAAACTATGCTTATTACGTAGAATGCGAAGACAAAACCTATTGTTGATTCTGTGTAGCATAGTCATGCTCTATCAGCTAATTCACTGTCACCTCTAGTCGTTATCTTTCCTTCTCCTCCTTCACAGCCCGCACTATAACCAACACCAGCATCAGCACCAATAGCAACAGCACCAATAGCAGCAACAACACAAGATCAACAGTAGCAATAACAATATTATGATATCAACACCAATAATAATCGTAACTCATAGAGGTACAATCCGCATGCACATAGAAGACGATCAAATCAGGCTCAGATCAAAGCAATATGTGGTAATTGCTGTAAAGGATGACTCTAAAAATATTTTGTGGTAAAAAAAATATGTAAAATGTAAATTACTAGTTGCATACTTGAAAACACAAATGCGTGTGTCTAAAAAAAAATTTACAATAAATTATCTGTAGATTATTAACACACATTTTTTCTCTCTTTGTTTAATTATTTCTATTAACTAACTTTGCTGAAGTAGAATATCTTTTTTGCGTGCTAATGTATGTTTTTTATTATTAATTTGTATATCTGTATGTGTACACGCACAATCATTGACATTAGCGATACCAGATAAAAATGTATTTTATAGAAAAACGAAATTATTTATGTTTTGTTATAGATGGCAAATAGCTATTAGATCGATTAGAATGATATGGTTTAGAGTATGGTAACGATGATTTGATAAATATATATATAAAAGCAGTAAAAGCGTTTAAAATCAGGTCATGACAATATAACTATTAACTTTATTTTGCAAGTAATTGTTTTCGGATATTATTTCGCACTTGACAACGTAAATAACAAACAAACAAAAACATAAAGAAAAATGTGCCTATTCGTAGATTATTGTGATTTGTGACTACCATCAATATATATATATATATATATATATATATTATTCACGTACTTTTCATTATGGTGCTTTGACCGAAATAAGTTTATTTACACAAACCTGTGTATAAAATTACACATTGATTTTAATCTTATTATAGTAATTTCATCTAGAATATATACGCAGATGAAGTTATCACACGCATTCACAAGTCCATAGTAGCGCAATGCCGCATCACTTACAAAGACATAAGTGGCGGTGTACAAACTGCTGAAAAAATTTAATGATAATCCGCACATTGAGTATATCAGCACATCCTCATTATTTATTAACAGACATAAAGTACTGAAAAAAGTGCTTGTAGTTTGTACGCTTTACTTTACCTACCTCATCAAAGTTAAAGATTATAAACTCTACACTCGTTGACCAAACAGATTTCTAGAGGTACGTGATCTGACCTAAACAAATAATGACAACTCAACAAATAAAATTCACTTCACATCACTGTTATAACTGAATAGTGTTTAATACTCTACTACATCTTTTGTA
Organism: Blastocrithidia nonstop; assembly: GCA_028554745.1. NCBI lineage: Eukaryota > Euglenozoa > Kinetoplastea > Trypanosomatida > Trypanosomatidae > Blastocrithidia > Blastocrithidia nonstop. The sequence continues at coordinate 52,262 of JAQOTN010000051.1, forward strand.
AATAGTATTTGCCGACAAAATGCTGACAAGAAAAAATAAGATGACGTGTGAAATGACGTTGTTGTGTAAGCGATCAACGCTCATGAGAAAATGGAATTGATTGATAATATCAATAAAGTGATACAAAGAGCGCAAATGAATTCTAAACTTGTTATAATGGGAACGAGTGATGCTGTGGGATTGAATGATTAATCATAAAGTTGATCTAATACAATAGCAGTTAATGATAATGAATTTTCGAGCACGTCGTACGGCAATTAAGCTTCTGATGCAATAAGTGCAAAGCGAATTACTAACGGACAGTCTAAAAATAATGAAATTTATAATAATAAAAATAATAATACGAAGATTACAACATCAACAACAGCCTCTTCTTCATCTTCATCTTCATCTTCCTCATCATCATCATCTCCACGATCGTTAATACATTTGCCGTTTGCATCGTCAGGTGCACTCCCATCATCGCACACGGTGAGGTCAAAAGTAGCAAAAATGCAACATCGCACAACTGATCAAATGGTCAATGCCGATGCCAACAGATTGACTCTGTCTCAGCTTAGCGCGTTATCGTCGCTTGTGTAGACCTAGTTTGACGATTACACGGCACTGAAAAATGCATTTATTCACAGAGAAGAAGAAAAATTGTTGAGTGATTTGAGTAAGTTTATTAGTGCCCATGAGGTAGAGCTGGAGGAGTTGTGCAGAGATCACTACCCAAGCTTTGTACACGCAGCCCAGGAGTGCCTGTCCATCTCAAGCAATGACGCCTCACTCGTGGGTAAAGAATTGAGTGGTGCCGCTCATTTAGTACGTGATGTGGTGTTGCAGCTGAAAGGTATTGCCTCATCTCTGCTGCACTCACGTAATTCTGTATAGCATTTAATGTAGGTACGTGGGTTAATGTACAAGGCACTACACATGATTGAGCTACTATAGACGGTAGAGAGTTCGATTAGTCGAGACCGTTTAATGTCAGGCATTCTTTCCTTACGCTAACTTGTTCGTCAAGTTTCTTCAAGTGTGACATTAAGAACTGGTAGCAATAACACTGGGAGTAGTAGTTATGGCAGGTAAAGTAGTAACCTGTTAACGACTGGGGTGTTGGGTTAGTACACATTACAGCAACGATTACCTGCACTCTTGAGCGATCTCTTCACCAATGCCGTTCAACAAATGTACAGCTGATTACAAATGATTCGAATCAACACACCAGTCATTGGTAGATCGGCACTCGCATGACGAGGTCGTGTGCAACCAGGATATTACGCCAAGAGGCTTGTGGTGATGGTTAACAAACAAAATGCACTGTTTCAAAAATGTCATAATTACTGTCGTGGAGCGAACAGCACGCTCCAAGATAGTTTTTAACGCATTAACTCTGATGAAGGCACATTTTTACTTTTCACAAATGGCAAAGTGAACGACAATAGTCACGATTAAAACTACTATTTGCACCCTAATGATAATAATTACCGTAAAACCAATGAAAATAGTGGGTAGTGGTGAATTACAGAGAATTACATGCCAGCGGTGATTTAGTTTTTTGACTTTGACAATGCATAAGTGCTCTCAGGCATCGCACACGGAGCACGTCTACAACAGGTCTTTCATGAACTTCGGCAGGATTAATTTTTCATTAACACCTACCAACGCAGTAGAGCACAACAAATAAAAGCTGACCTAATGGAACACTAAATATCGTAGTGCGATAGTAGTACTGGTGGTGGTACACCTAATAATAAGAACAGGCGTAATTTGTTTTAGTAGTATACGTATTTCATGTAAACTGCACTGGGTGTTATTCTGGTGTAGGATGTTTTGTACTTTGCAACATCAAATCCACATCTCAACAGTACCGCGGCGTTGCTGCACTTGTGAAATTAAATTGCATAAGTGGTGAGCCGGCAAACACACCATGTCTCTCAGCGACTGCTCACACTTCATGGGAATTAATCTTATTAAAATGTTGGTGTAAAACTTAACAATGACACCACCGTGACACTACAAAAGTAATAGTAGTAAAAGTGCGATACTCAAATAAACTACGTGCATGAGGTACAACGTGTGTTGCAGTTACTTCGTAAATTTACCTATTACGCCACCTAGCACACCAAAAGTGTCCCATTAAGTCCGCTGTTACTATCACGCACGGCATAAAAATTAACGGATGGCCTGATAAGTGTATGACTTCAAGAAAGCTGTACTCATTGTGCCCAGTTACTGCTTGAAAACACGTCATTGTTTGACACACTTAATTTTTATAGTTCATTCAATAAAGTTGGTGCGAATGGTGCCAGTAATACAAAAGACAACACAAACATATTACGTGGCGGTGATGCGTGTAGTGTCCTTTGGCCTCTCAAGATTTATTCCGCATCATAGTATGCCTGTAAAGTTGCCCGTTTTTACCTTGATGTCTGTGATTGACTATAGTTGCCTGTTATCTCTACCAATGTACTCTCCTAGCAAATGCTGCACACTCAATAATATTCATAATCATAATAAGAATTATAAGAAGGAGAAAATGTTAACTTTAGCGTCAAAAAGCAATAGTATAAAACTGTTCAAAGGCAAAATAGCGATATTGATAAAGATAGTATTCGTGATGATAAAAATAATAATAATAAATGTAAAGGTGAATTTATTGTTATGCCCTTTGCTGTCTTTGTCCCAATTGTAGGGTAGTAGGTGTTAAATTTTTTGCAAAAATGTTACAGTGTGATTGGAGATGCAACGACACATGTCAACGCTAAAAGTAATTTACAAAGCGGTAACGACAACACCTCAGAGTGGTCCATGCCATTTATGCAATCATCGTAGCTGAATAACATGGATGACATGATGCTCAAGTACATCTCTGTACTATTTCGCACCGTGTCCTAGTCGTTACATGGTGCACTAATGAACATTACCTTTACTGCTGTACCATTAAATTTGTCATCTTATAGTAATAATGTTAATAGTTAATAGGATGATGATAATGATGAAGCACTAGACACGCTGTAATTGTATGCCGCCTTTATTACATCATGTGCAGTAATGCCCGTGTTAGTCTCAAACGCATAACAGCAATTTATGCTTCGGTGAAACGGTTCAATCGATGGTGTAGATAATAACACTAATAATAATAAGAAGAGTAGTAACTATTCATTAGTAGTGAATAAAAAGTATAATAACAGATGCAAACTAACTGACAGTAACTTTCATGATGATTGTAATGACTACTATAATAGTAATGATGATGATGATGATGATGATGATGATGATGATGATCCAATGTAATGTGGAGGTAATTCTGTGTATTATTACACAAACAAAACTTCTCACAATGTTCACAATGAGCAAGACGATAATGATGACGACGATCACAGTGAAGGCGCCAAATAAGATGAACACCGTGTACCATTATCACAATAAAAGTGCAATAACATTACGAAGACGAAGTACAAAAATGTATGTGCTGCAACGTGTGATAACTTTCGCGTGACATCTTTAACGGCAGACGGTAAAGATAGTCAATGAATGATGCATTCTCGTCATAACAGATAAATGCTTGGCAAGCCACAGCTACTTTAGTCTACTGCAGCTCTTTTCGCAAAGCCAATGCATGCCGCGATTGAGGCGTTAATGCGTACCTATCAAAGTCAACTGTAACATTATCTTTAACCCACATCCAAAATTAGTTATTGAGTAAATCAGGTGTGTGACTTGAAAGAAATGCTACTGCATCAGCAATCAAGCTTACTACCGTAGAATCAACATGCATCATAGGCAACGAGTCATGAAAATACATGGCAAAGTGTAACTGCATTACTTGCATAAAACAACACAATGTTTGGCAATACTGGTCTAAGCGGCATTAATCAAAATGTATTACGGACGTAAAGCACACTATTTGCAAACAACAATGAAGACGATCAATCACACATGAATAATATGTCTAGTCCATTGCAAATTACCACACGTAAATTACTTCCTTTGAGTTGCAATAAAGATAGGATTGACTCCGCCATGCAGAAAATTATGAAGAAAATACCTAAACTATCGCGTTATCTTCAGTTGACAGTTTTGAAGAGTGTGGTTGGCACAATTATGGCTCACGCTGGAATGCTAATTCAGCAGAACATTGAGACGGCTCTTCGGGATGGACTTGGTGTTTATTATGCTCAAAAAGCAACAAGCAAATCACCACAGCGTAGCGATGATCGTCATAATAAACGAAATCATCAATCACCATCACCATCACAACAATGTCAAAACTAATCAGCTTATTACGCTAATATTAATAACTGTGATAGTAAAGATATTACTTATGCAAAACTCACAGCTTCCCGTTCAGGGCAGTAGAACATAGCACCAAGTGAAATACGCAAAAACTGAATGAATGCAAACGAGACACAAATTTTTGAACTAATGTATGATATATTACATGTTTTCAGGTATCAACTCAATTGTAATATTCCACGCTGACAAAAACAACTCTAGTAATTAATACCAAGCGGTATTAACGCTGTCCAACGCTTCCCGATAAATGTTGTGGGTACGGTGGACGACCTGACTAACTGACTTGCCCGTCAACAAAAATAGCATAGACTTATGTAATCGTAATAGTAATATTCATCATTATAAGAAATATATAACTCATTAATGCAAATATGCATTTTTATTGTTGCTTCATCTTTTTTTTACTGCCAAATTTAGTTTATAAATTGATTTTTCATGTGCATATATACAATATTGCGTTTATTTACTTTAACATTCTTATAAAAAAATGTTATATTTATAAACTTGACTTATACATTTAAGCTACTGTTTACACCATTTTTAAAAAAATTAATTTCTGTGATTACAATGACTACAACTTTTTTTTGCTGCTACTTTTTACGTGGAGACAACCTTTTTTTTTTTTGTGTGTGTGTGTTTTGAGGACTATTAGAAATTCATATATTCTTATATAGATCATCAATAATTGCATTAAAAGTGCAACGATAAGCAAAATTAAATCTGCGTAGAACAATAACAAAATCACAATTTATTACTTCACTCAAATGCTAAACAAGTTGCATCAATTTCGTTATATACAGCAAATTGAAGTAAATGATAAATAGAAAATGACGAATATGTAATAACAAAAAGCTAAGCGTGAGCTCTGTGCAAGTGTTGCATAACTGATAAACTCAACGAATATATAATATTATTAGAATAAACCACCAAATTTGTAACACATTGCCAAGTTAACAAGTGTTCTTGCCAATGTACACGTGTCTGATGTTATTCGGTGTGATTTGACAAGTGCCAATAAAATTTAACACCTACTTCAATGTATGCAGTTGGCACTGCAATTTACACTATTCTCTCAGAGCATATTGAGAGAGCGAAATACAATGTTGTAGCAACGTAAGGTGAAAATGAGTGAAGAAGTCAAGTGTCAAATTAAAAAATTGAGCTAGTAAGTAAATTGCCTGAAAACGTAACTTAATGAAATACGATTTAGCAATAGAAATTTACGCCACAAACTGTTTGACTTTCATACTCGTAATACACAATTGTAAGCGGCTTATAAATTGTTGTGCAAACAATCAAAAGCAGAATGTATGAGTAAAGCCAAAGATGCAACCATGTAAAATATTTTATAACAGCTGACAATGATAGCTGAGAATGTACATCTTGGTATTTGTTAACGCAAACCATGCTTGTCACGCACGTAAAGGCGACAATAACAGTAATAATAATAGTAGTAGATACAGCAATTACAGTAATCGAAAATAAATCGACACAGAGGTGCAGCAATGAAAATCAAAGGTGACGTTACCTGTCACAATGTCATCAATACTACTCGTGACAAAAGTAATAAACATCAACGTAGCAAACAATTTAATAGTCTTCATAATTTGTCACATTCACGTCATCATGATTTCAACAGTCACAGCAACGCTACTGAAAAGTGTCACGTTTAGACAAAATGTCGTTTGCCTGACTTGTCTAGAGCAATGAACGCGGCTAATTAATAAAAGATCGTCGATGATAATATAGCTATAGCAAATCACAAAACTCATTCTGAAATTAAATAAACGACTACAAGTAAAACTGGAAGCGAAATAGATGACAAAAATGTCAGCACGGTAAAGAAAATAAAAAATTAAGTAGTTACAATAACGCCATCATCACTTTCACCATTACCTATAATAGCCACTCCATCGACGTAAACAACCCAACCCGCAACAACACATACAAATAGCCAAAAGAATTTAAATAGTAATTAAAATAATAATAATAACAATAGTAATGTTGGCACATCAAATCTGTAACGCAGTGCTAATGTGTCACCAACAGAGAAAGATAATAGCAATCAAATACAACTAAATCAAATGTTGCACTTACCAGCTGAAGATCATGTTAACATTAAATAAGAATATTTGCTACATGACACAAGCAAAACAGGTTACACAAAATAGCAGAGTGGCGCAAATGAGGTTTCATAACTACAGCTGCAGTAGTAAAAATAATTATTAGATACAGCAACTGCCGTGTCAATACCCACTTTGCCACAAAACACATCCGTAGATAAACCGATCCTGTAATAACTTCGACACAGTTTCACCACCCCAATGAATGCTGTTACGTTTCCGGTCACGCATCATAGTACACAATTGTTAGACAAAGGTATTTCAGTTTTTTCTGCAAATTCTTCATACGACACTGATAGCTCATAAAGTGAAGATGACAATGAGGCAGCAGGCACAGTAGCAACGATACGCAGATCACAGTCTGCTTCCTCTGCATATAAAAACATTTACAAAGAACTTGCCGTAAACATTAATAACAGCTTGAAGCCTGATATTATTAGTTATAATAATGATGATAATGATGATAATGATAATGATTTGTAACCACAGTCTCAACTAATAAAATAGATATCATAGATTATTTTGTATTAATGTGCTGCTTTATTTTCTTATGTGTACCTTTATCTATTCCAATATAAATTTATTTTTTTTTTTGTGTGTGAATTACATAATAATTATGTTCATTTAACTTTTGGTTATAGCTTGTTTGTTGTGATGATAATATAGCTATAGTCTTTTAATGTACTTCAATAAAATCTTTTGATATGCCTTCTTTCATCACAACGCTTATAAACTGCGTTTTTATTAATAGCAAATTTAGTAAAGAGAACAAAGGAATAAAAATATCAGGTGTTGGATTTGTTACAAAATTTGATAAAAGTTTTGACTGTATTGTAAAAAAACTATAACAACAATAACAACAAATTATTGAAAATTGTTTACACACACACACACACACACACACACACACACACAGATACAAAGCTTGAAAAATGACCTCCGCAGACCTGTTCAAAAAATTTACACTGTAGAACGTCTCATCTATTGCAAATAGTCGTCAAAAGGAGCAGAAGAAGGTACGATAGTAATTAGCATAGCAATATCCGTAGCTAAAAGACTACTGGGAGGAGATTCTACCCAAGAAAAGTGAAATTTTTATTATCAAATGTCATGATAATGTACACTGCATTACGTTGGTTAGTTCACAACCATAGGTTTTGTTCTTCAATCACCATGACGGCCCTTATCTACCTCATCTGAAATTGCTACACAAGTATCCGTTTATGCTTACACGGGCACATCAGGTGGACATTGGTGGGTGTAAGCATATTGTATCAGGAGCGAATGTTATGTGTCAAGGGTTGACGTCAAAGGGCGGCCATGTAAAGTAGAATACAAACGTAGGTGATGTGGTGGCGGTTTATGTAGAAGGTAAAGAACACGCCGTAGCAGTTGGAGTAATGTTGATGTCCTCTGACGATATTGTGAAAATTAACAAAGGTCCGTGCATCGAAAATGTACACCACCTCGGTGATGGACTCTGGATGAACTCGATTTTATCTGCGTCACACATCAGAGTGTAAACAAAAAGAACTATAATCAAAAAATACTTGTTCACATGTTCACTTTTTTCTTACTAATGCTAATATGTGTACTCAAACGATAAAAAAATTTGTTAATGAAATTATTTTTGTAAAAAAGTAATTTACGTGATTAGTGACAACTTTGACACCATTATCAGACATAAGCAATTATGGAAAGCCAAATGCTCATTATTTTTAAAAATTCACTTTGTTGTTGTTGTTATTTTTAAAATTTTATTAATGATATTTATGATTAAAGTAAATGACGATAGCGTAGTAATTGTTTTATTCTAAATACTTTGCATGTATTTGTCGAATGCATGTAATGTAAAGTTTTGCCACCGTGTAGGGAAAAAAATAAATACGAAAACATTGTGTTCTTTATTTCTTAATGCAAATTCTATCTACTCATTGTTAGTATAGTCATGATCAATTATCTTATTATAATATTAAAATAAGGGTTCAATGACAGAAGTTGTTGTATATTTTCTCTCCCCCTTATTTTTCAACAAACTAAACTTACTTTTTAGTAGATTGTATATTATAACATCGCTTTATAAATAAGTTTGCAAAATTGTATTATCGTCCTACAAAAATATGGCTGTATCAGCAACATTACCATTATTATTACAGCTGCCCACACGATTGTGTTTGCTGCGCTATATTCGTGGATCACAGGCACAAGCTACTGGGTCTGCTGTAGATTTGTTGTAAACGTACTTATCGCAAACAGAGTAGGGCCTCTCGCATGCGGCTAATCTGCCAGCCTCTCAGCGCTTTTTCTACTAGTCCAAGCGTACTAATTGAGAGCAGTCATCGTTTGCCTTCCGTTCACACAAGACGCACTCTCACCATGAAAATGTGAACAGAAATACACACATACAATAGAGTGGGAATGTGAATTAAAATTACCTATCTACTCATTTTCATGATGCTAACACAAATTACATGTACAATGGCTAACGATGTCTCTCATCTCGTCATAATTCTATTCAGCTTCGATTAGGTAATGCACAACTACTCTCGTCTACCAGGCATGCGGCGATTACAAATGTTAATCAGGCTCATCCTCTGTACTTTGCACAAACTTCTCCTCGTCTTGCTGGACTGTGTGTACCACTCATCATGGCACTTCGGTAATTACGCATTCATAAGTTGACCTAGTTACAAGGTGCTCTCATTCCGTTAATGTTACGTGGTAAACATGTTATTGCGCATGCCTAAACCGGCTCTGGCAAAAGCTTCGGGATTGCACTAGCCATAGTAAACCGCATTCTCCGTGACAACCTCAACTACCGACTGCATACCGTTATCTTGGTACCTACCGAGGAGTTGGCATGGCAGTATGAAAAATGATTTTGCCACTTTGGCAATGGCACCTCACAAATTGTACAAGTAGCGGTAGATTCCATTCCGTTAGAACAGCAACTAGCCAAGTTACACAACATTGCCCCACACGTGTTAGTTGGTACACCGGCGCGAGTGGCATAAATTAACCGATTGTCTAGTTCTATTCTCGGTGAAGCATTACGGCGTAAGGTAGATTGTGTGGTGTTAGACGAGGCCGACTTGATTCTCAACATCACCATGGGCTATGGGTATAAGTAGATAACGGGTAAGTAGCTCATTGATAAACTGTTTCGAGTACATCAGGAAGAGGTGCCTGCGCAGATGGTGGCTGCCAGTGCCACCATTGACGGTGTCACGGCACGAACCCTGAACACGTGAACACGAAATGATAAAGCGGTACGACTCACCACCAGTTTCGTATAGCACACCATCCCTTCTAGCATTTCGTTTTATTTTTTCGCTGCCGCACCGTTGCCCAAGTACAATTTGTTTTACTGCCTCGAACTTATTCTACGCTTTATTTTGCATCAAACAAATGATGCACGTGTGTTACTGTTTACATAGGACTAAAACATTAATCAAGTAATACAGTATATTAATAATTTAGACATCAAACGTAATAGTACAGTTTTATAGACCACAAAGGAGATGAGACCACTTGCAATGGCCTTGCATTCTTACTTGTCACCACCATCATCATCATCATCTTCGCAATCACCACAAAAATGTCATTTATTACATGATATCAATACTGAAAATGATTTTAGTCCTCCGTTATCAGCTAATCGACATATTTCATCAAAGTCAGCTATTGTAGCCCGTTCACAGCACCTCTACGTCAATGACCACTCCGCATTGGCGTTGTTTAACGGCGGTGACGTTACTGTCGGAGTTGCCCCGCACTCACTTGGCCGTGGATTACACGTCAACAATGTCACACATGTCATTTTATTTGGTGAGTTTACACCGTAGCTGGCGCGCAGCAACGCCTTCGTTCACTGTGCCGGACGAACTGGTCGAATGGGCAAAGAAGGTGACGTTATTGTGCTCTATCCTCCGTCGTCTGGACGAATTATTCAGCAAATGTGTAATTCACTTGAGATTCCATTTATGCCACACAAGATGCGCGTTATTGAGGAGCTGCTGCCTACCACTTTTTCACACTCATCCACATAGCATTCATCAAACAAATTCATTGAAACACACACCAACAATGAAAAACGTAATTCTGCCTCGTTTGACTAACACGATAGTCAAAAGTACACGTCAATGTTGTGTAACAAGAGTAATGCAAACGAAAACATTGCCTGTGAAAAGGTACTAACTTCCACATCTCCAACGTTTGGCAGTGCCTTGTCATTATCTGCACTGGATGCACATAACGCACAGATCAGAGCGCTGAATGAGGCAGAACAAATACACAACTTTCTGAGTGATGCAACTCTGTAAATAGTGACGTAAACAACGTCATCATTATCACTATAATCAATACTTTTTGAACCAGTGTAAATATTATTTCTTTCATGATACATACAAAGAAACCCCACTGTTCACTAATTTTTAACTTTTTTTTAAATTTATATTCTACTGAAATAACAAAAGCCATGCAACTAATATAACAGTAGTAGATGTAAAACGTTTTTATTCTTACCACAAAAGAACTACATCAATAACGTTAGCGTGACAACAACATCATTAGTTTTTTACGATTTTTGTAGAAATACATTTTTTCCCCTTGATTTTAATCTTATTATTTGATTGTAGAAATCAAAACAAAAAAGGCGAAGTTGTTTTTTGTGTGTGTCATCATGTAGAACATGTTAACTACTCAAGCACCTGCATGTTCGTCTATCGATGCGTTTATTCCTGTGCGTTATCGCCTTCCTTCGTACGGTGTAAGCGCATCAAGCAAAGTGGCAGTAATAAATTATACAAATTCAGTAAACAACACACTTTATAGAGGTAACATAGAGGAAGTCAAAAAAAGTGACAGCAGTGTTTATTGTAATGTGAACAGTAATAGTAGTGTCAGTAATGCTCTCAATTTTGGCACGTCATCTGTTCACTACCAAAGTTTATTTAGATTACGCGCTCGATCGTTTAGTAATGCTTCACTTCGCACTAACAACATCAACTTGAGGTGAAATGGCAATAAAAGTAAACAAGATAATGACATATTGACCAATAAAACAATTCAGACAATGCGCAGCTATGTTATTTCACATAATTTACCTGTACCTAATGCAATGTCAAGATCATAACATTTACTAAATAATTACAATACACATTTCAATGGAAGCGATTCAAATGCAATGGCTAACACAACAGCTGCTTCTGCCTTGAGTGCAAACATGGCTGGAGAAGTAAATAAATTATCAGCGTCATCTACAGCTATAGCAGTCAGTAAAGTAAATGCTGAAGGTAACTCGTTAGATATCATGAACGTATCAGAGAATATAAAAAACGGACTGATAGCCACTCTCACGGGCGCTCCCCCAACTGAGCACAATGCAACTGATGACGCAGACAAGCAATTGATGAAAATCGAAGAGCACGTGCAGCTTCGTTTGCAAGGTGATAAGTGTAATGCTAGTAAACTGTACACATTTACCTCTTTGTCATCTCTACTTCATAAAATTAACAAATATAATGAAAGCCGAAGTAACGACAACACGGTGAGTAGCGTAGTAGACAGTAACGCTAACAATCAGACCACGTTGCCTAACACATAGGCAAATGAACGGGTACTATACAGTGAAGCTGTGGTGCTGATAGCTAAACTGATTGCAATGATCAAAACTAGTAGAACAAAGGCTAGTAGAGGATCAGTTGGCTGTGTCAACTCGATCGATTTGACTTCAACGAAACTTGGCACTATTGGTGATTTTTATTTGTACATACAAAATGAAGCAGAACTGCCCACAAAACAAAGAGAGAACCTTTCTGGTAAGGATGGCCAACTTTGTGATAATAGCATCGTTTACGGTAATAACAGAGTAGATAATATTAATGAATTTAGTACAAATGCCAATATAAATTATTTACCTTACCATGCAAATGCAGATAGTTTAGACTTTGCTAATCATGAACATTGTAGGCACCGTACATAACTCAATTTGTCGTCTCTCTCACTTAAAGAACAAATAGCATTTCCTGACATTCAATTGATGAAAGTGTGGCAATCACCTTTATCACCACCACAAACATTATCAGCACCATCATCATCATCATCACTACTAGGACCAACAAAACTATGTAACGCATAAAGTCGAACTACTAATACTACCAATATTGCTTCTGCTGCTAATGTTAGTGCTACAAATAATCTAAAAGAAAAACTCAAAATATCAAAACGAATTAGCCATCATGACAATAGCAACAGTATAATTTTTTAACGTAGTTTATGCCTTGGCATGATCGCACCACTTCTCTTTACTCCAGGAGATTTGCGTTATCGTATCACATAACTTGTTTGTGTCAATTGTGCATTAAATGACAGCGACGCTTGTGCATTGTCACACATACTACGCCTGAACAAGGATAAAAGGTAAGTAACGCATCTTATTACACTGGATCTAAGAAATAACAACATTACAAATGTAGGCGCATAGTACTTGAAAAAAGCACTAAAGTACAATAATACAATATTAACACTGCCGCTGAGCGGAAATGACAAGATTACTAACAACAATATATTGACATCTATATAGAAACGATTACAGAAGAACAGACGCAAGCACGTACGCACAATGCCAACTAGCAATACCGATGGATGTAGCAAAAATAAGAAGAAATCGTGGTTTCACAGATTGTTAAAGTAATATGAAGTGTGAAAAAAATAAATAAAACAAACAAATAACCAAGTAAAATAATGCTTAAAATTTTTATAATTAATTCTTTTCATGTGTGTCTGTGTACAAATATTAATTTGCTATAGTAAATTTAACTGTTTTTTTGTTTATCTACTCTATTTATTATTGTTAATTTTTTAATAACAGAATAAATCAAATTTTATCCTTGTTCTGCTACATAAAAGTTTAAAATGACTGACCATACGTCTTTCAGTGAAACTGTCAATCATAGCGCATAACATGAACAAATGCCGTAAAGTATTAAAAAAATTGTATGCTCGTTACAACGTGTCTGTGCAATGCAAAGGTAAAGCTCAGTAGCACACATGTAGCCAACACTGCAAAAAGACGTGCGTAATGAAGCAAGTATTAGTAATATAAATAATATTAAAATAGTAACGGTTGCATAGTTGTTACACAATGTACAAATATTAACAAATTCTTATCAACATTTAGTATAAATTGCTGTAGATAGTTTAAAGTGACCGTAACGATAGTAATCAAAATAAAGCAAAATAATGTTGCGTAAGGACAAATAACCACAAACAAATTGTATCTAGTAGATGTAAAAGGAGTTAACCAATTTCAAACTATGTGTGGCAAGTTTACAAACTGGCATTCGAAGCAAGAGTTCGCAGACTATCAGGTTTGCAATTTTGCAGTAGCTAATAGCCGAGAATGAGTATCGTCGCCGTGCCGTAGATCAGATGCGAAAAGTTTTGTAGGTCGCTCGTGCAATTTAATAGAATGTGTAATAAACACCAAAAAAATAAGAAAACACTTGAATATCTCATCTAAAAGAAAGCATAGCAAAGTTTTTTTATTAAAAAAAAATAATATATTGCGCACAGAATGTATGTTTGAATATATTATATTTATCATTGTTCAACTTATTTAAGTTATTAATGTGGTCTGTTATCATGATTTCAAATAATTTACTTTTGTTTTTGAATAATATTTTATAGAAAAAATTAGTATATAATTTTTATTTAATAGTTTTTTTTTTTGTTGTTGTATTTTCATTGCATTCAGCAACAATAACATAAACTTTTGTAAACAAATAATACAACACAAACAATTTTTAGTGTTCGTGAAAATAAAGTAAATATAATGAACGAATAAGGACGCACTCTTTACCCTGCACGACATGCTCACGTTGTAGATTTGGGCAGTTCAATGATGTTGGCATAAGGAAATAATACAGTTGCAAATAGTACAACTATTGACAATATAGCTAGAAAATTTGATGCAAATTAGACCAACGCCAGTAGAGAATGTAGTCGATAACACTCATTAGCTGACAAAACTACTGGTACTACTACTACTACGACGACGACAACAACAAAACTGTCATTGGCGTAGCAGTAGGTAAAGTCGTTGCAACCACACGTGTAATATTTTAGCACAGGTCTCGAAATGCACCCATCAATGCCAACAGATAATTTGTCACGTGATAGCGAAATACATGACGTACAAAAATAAGATGAAATTTATGGAAGTCAAGCTAACCGCAAAGTAGACGACACAGACGATGCAAAGCCTTTATTTCATGATGCTAATGCCCGACTTGATGCGCAAAAAGTTACATAGTTTGATTTAGCCGCCTACGCTAAATAAGACCTAACACTATCTATGCAACAAAAAATAATGCGACGAATGTTTAACGCGTTTGATGTTCAGCAGCATGGCTTTTTAGATGTGTGCAAGTTAAAGTAATTCTGCACCTACGTCGGCACCAACTTGTCATCAGCAGCACTGTAGCAAATGTACGCGTAATTACACGAAAAGTAAAAGGACAAGATTACATTTGACATCTTCTGACAGTGGTGACTTGACAACCCTGATAAAGAAGTAACATAGAAAACTATCTCCTTTGTCTCAGCAGATTTCTCTGTGCCATACCACCAGCAGCAGCTTAAAATTAAAGAGAGCGGTCAGATATTCACGCCATCATACCGAGTAAAGTATTTTTTCAAAGATTTATAAACTGGGTTTGTGCGTCAAGTGAGTCCATGGCATGATGTTCCACTCTTTGTGCGCGATCCGGTGCGCACAAAGCCCGAAAAAGTGGCAGCGAACCGGTATAACTTTGTGTGTGAGATTCCCAAGTGAACGCGTGCAAAGTTTGAAATCGCAACGAGTGAGCCATTCAATCCAATCAAGCAGGACATCAAAAACGGCATTCCACGCTTCTACAAGCACGGTGATATGATGTGAAACTATGGCGCATTCCCGCAAACGTGAGAGAGCACATAGGTGGTCTTTGAGCATGGCGGGGTGCAAGGTGACAATGATCCTATTGATGGGGTGTAAATTGGCATGCGACAGTTTTTGTTGGGTTAAATTCATCCGGTAAAAGTGTTGGGCATCTTGGGCATGATTGACGATGGCCAGATGGATTGAAAAGTTATTTGTATGTCGGTCAATGACCCTATTGTTCGTTTTCTAAAGGACATTGACGATGTGCCAAAATTTTTGCCTGGTTGTCTCGATGCTCTTCGTTAATGGTTTCGGGTGTACAAGATATGTCAAGGTGGGGTGTAGAATAAGTTTGCGTTCGATGGTGAATTCAAAAACAAAGATTTTGCAATGAAAGTCATTGATGAGTCGCATTATATGTGGTAGAATTTGCGTAAAATTAAGAAGAAGGAAGAAGTGTAACGAAAGTGTAGTGCATTTTAAAAAAATATAATTTTTAACATAGAAAGAGAAAAATGGTGATAATAAAAATATCGTTATTTTACTATATTTTTTTTTAAAAAAATTATCCCTAACACTTATATTCACTAAATAGTAATATTATTGATTTTATGATGAACAACGTAGTTGCTTTCGTTTTGTGTACTTTCTTTGTATAGTTATATAGTACAATATATTTTACCTTTTTTGTTTGTGTATGCCAAATAATCTGACTGGCCAAAGTCATATAAATTAACGACTACATAGATATACTGAGACCACTTTATATTCGACAATCATAAATATAATTATTTGTTTCAATAAGATGTGTGCTCTTCTAGTAAACATTTCCTTAGTGTTTTAATTGTAGTATCAATCTTATGAGGGTTTTTTTGCTTGGTTGTAAACGTCATATTACTGTAGTTAGTAGAATGCATTCAACAACGAATTTGCCAAAAAAAAATATGTAAACAAAGTACTTGCACTTTTCACACATATACTAAAAAAATTAAGTATTTTACAATAATAAAAGTAATTATGATTGTATCTGCTGAATTATGTTTGTGTATGTAAATGTAAATAGACATGTTGCTTTTATAATATATTTGTAATAAGAATTGAAGCTATTGTATTTTTTGAATTTCATTTTTTTTGCTATTATTTTATAGTGAAACGAGTTTGAATTCACACAAAATATCGACAATTAGTATAAAAGATTTATATATATCAAAAATTACTATTTTTTTCTGATAAACTTGTTCAAATCATGCCTCGTCGAAAACAAGTTATTGAATGTCCAGCAAGTAAAAGCACAACATTACATACTATACTTTCATATCTAGATAAGCGCTCGATCGATTTGTAGAAGTAACGAAGATAATTACTTTCACTGCAATCACAACTCTAGAGAGATGAGGTGATCATAAAGGCAAAGTTAGCACAACAACATCTAGCTTAATGCAATGCAACGAAAAGCAATATAACGTAGAAGTAAGTATAACAAACAAGATAACAAAATAGATATCAAAATCTATAATACTTCGTTCTTGTGCAATAAATTTCACTATACTAATTATTTGCACATGTTTAAAAAATGTGGACAATTATTAAAAACATTTTTTTAAAAGATAAACGTGTAAAGACTTATAATAAAAATGTCGTTAAACGTATGTGCAAACAAGCTGTTATTATTATATTATATATAGATTGGTTTTTTTTTCTGTTAACAAAATAAAATATTTTATAAACACGTATTAGTTACACTTTAGTAGATTGATCGATTGCGCAAGATAAAGTAAATATATTTGTTAATGACTCTTTTTTTTCCACAAAACTGTTGAAAATATGACGATATATATGTATTAATGTTTTTACATTTATATGAGCAATGCTGATGAATTTTTTCATACTTAAAAATTAATAAATATTATCGATACTGTCAATCCAAAGTGGGTTGTTTTTTTAATATACGTTACAATAGAAAGCGTTGGAAATAATTTAATCAACAGATAATTATTACTTTATTACAAAAATAATAAAAAAAAATATTTACATATTAGCGTATTTAAGATTTTTTGCAATTGTTGTTTACTAATGCGTCGTTGTACTTTGCAATTGTCAATCAAAGCATTATCTGCCCCTTGTATAGATAGCGCAATTACTTTTATATCAGGATGAAAAGTTGATGGCAATCATTATAATTATATAGAAAAGTAGTATATATTTAAGAATTTCAGAGAAGCTGTACAGTTTATGTCCAGTGCTAGCGAATAGTGTGAGCGATTAAATCATTACCCCAACTGAACCAATATTGGTAACAAGGTGTTTGTGCAGCTTACAAGTCATGAAGCTGGAAATAAAGTTTCTCAGAAGGATATTGACCTAGCGACAGCACTCGAACGTGTGTGCACTTCTCTCAATTAATTTACATAAGGCAATTAAATGTTATCGTCAATCGCAACATCTCAATTCCTCTTCTTATTTTAGCAGCATCTTCTTTTCTTTCCCTGTATACAAACACTTAGTATTCTATGTTAGTAATTACTTTCACTTTATAGCATAATGGCAAACAGTAACAGTAGTTCGAAAAATTTTGTTAGTTAGTTATTAATATCGTAGCGTTTCCTTGAGCGTATAACGACTAAACTATTTCTACTTTTTTTATTTCAAATTCTGTTGTTGTTTTTTGTATTTATTCATTCACGTCAAAAAATATGTTAGTGTGTTAACATAATTTAATTTGTGTATGACTGTTGTACGTACGACTACTAGTGTATTTTGCCTTCATTCACAGTTTTCAAATTTTCAAAGTGATGATATAGTGTATGTACATAATATTCCAATAAAGCAAATAGTTTTATCATTTATTTTTTTCCTATGAGTTGAATACAGAAGCCGAATGATGATTATTGCCCATATATTAACACTATCTAAAGTAAACTGAAGTAAATTCTTTATTGGTCATATTTCAGTCATTACACGACATTGTATGTTTTCTTTAAATGTTTGTATATTAGTCAAGATTACACAAAATTAAAACACTTTTTGTTTAAGGATATAACTGTACGTAAAGTTCATTTAGCTCAGTATAATTGCTTTTCCCTCTTTTCATAGACATCAGGTATTATACATCGTTTAGAATAGTAATGCATAATAGAGGAAATGTTTACAACCGTGCACAAACAATAGCACGTAAAAGTAATAAAACTTCAAGGTAAATTTCATTTATTTCTGCGACACATGATAGGAAAAATTTACAAGTAAAAAGTAGGGAAAATGCAAAATGTTTAGTAAACTGCTAACGTCATCACGAACAAGCTTATCGTGTTTCAAAACTGTTTCATAATAGCAACATTGCTCCATAAGCCTTAGTGCTTCTTACAGTATAAGAGTTGACTGAAAAATTCGACATATCATCATAGTAAGCACAACAAATGTTAGCCATTGCTGCATCTAAAATATCACCCATGTTGACGATTCTACCGGTACGATAACTTCTTTCACATAATACAAAGTCAGTATCTTGTCAAGACAATAATCCTAGTGCAAAACAGAATAGGACAAGTACATTGTTATCATCATCATCATCATTATTATCATCGTCTATGTCAAATGTAGCGGCCAGCATGCCAACCTGTAATTCACGAAATGTAGCATAACCACAAAGTCATTCGTGTAATTTGCTGCGAATTTCTACTGGAATAGATATGCTTGACAGTGCATTGATGGGTGGCTTACGAACGGGCACATTGGTAGAGTTGACTGGTCAAAGTAATTCAAGTACAACGTAACTTGCGTTACGTTGATCTGTACAAACAGCGTGTGCGGCGTGAAGCACGATTAACAGTGACAGCAACAACAACAACAGCAATTACAACAACAATGCAATATTGTTAGAAAACTAATCAAGTAGTGTTAGTGTACATCGTCAAGGCGTTATCTGATTACACGCCAATCCAACTCCACCTACTCCTGCTCAAATTTAGCATGTGTGCAATCATACGTTACATGATGTGATGCATAAAGGCAACAAAGCTAAATTTTGCAGATAATACTAACCATTAATGTGATTTCGTCATGTTGAGGAAATGGATAGTTTGGGCAATAACGATCTTGCATAAATTGAGCAATTTGTTATATAAACAAATAAGTATCATGATAATATTGCAAAACATTATTGTAATTAACATCATCAACATCATCATCATCATCATAATAATAATAATAATAATTAATAAAAATGCTAGTTTAAAAATACCACCACCAACATTAATAATGCTAGTTATCATATTAAAGAGAATAATGATGTAATAAAGCATGAACCATACACACATACTGCACGTTGTAAAGATATGATACATACATAACGTACATCAGTGTCATTAATAGTCATTGACAACTTTACCGTTCTTGTTCGTCGTGCATATTCTGGTTCAACTTCAAACGATGGTATTGCTCAACAAATGGCTATAGGTCAATTGATGCATCGGCTAAAACAATTTGCATAGCAATGCAACATGGCTATTGTGATTATTACTCAATCACTGTCTACCAATTTGCAATTGTCGGGGTTACTGTCGAATGCTAGTGAATTTGGTCGTGTATTGTAGCATGCAGTAAATGTACGACTAGCGCTTGTATAACAATACACACCGTATCACACCATTGATCGTTATATACATGTCTTAAAAAGTCCTACGTGTGCGTCAATATTGATACCATTGCAGTTTTCGAAATAATATCAACATGCATAGGCAAGGCGACAAAACAGCGATGATGATATTGATTTTAATGATGATGAGAACAATAACTGTGCCAAACAAATTAAATGATTAACGATTAGTAACATCATTAACAGTAACAAACACATGCATCAGCTATCCACTGAAAACATGATAGCATCAGTAAATATATTGGACTACACAGCAATACCAACATTTATTTTTGCATAATATTAACATTCATGAAATCTGTAAGTATTGTACATATGTATATGTATTATTTTTGTTCGTAAAACAAGAACTGTTTTTTGCTTACTACAGTGAATGCAAATGCTATTTTTTTGCTATATTTGTTTTTTTCACCATTTATTCATGTGTAAAATGAAAATGATATTTGTAAAGCAGCTGTAAACTTTTCCTGCTCGTTGTAAATATTTTATAAAAGATTTATTATTTTTTTTAAGCCATTCAAGTCATCATTGTGATAGTATTATGAAAAAGACAAAAATGACAATATCAAGTTTACTGCCATATAATGTTTTACACGAAAAAAGTAAATGTAAAAAAACAATTTATATTAATTTTTCCGTGCCCTTGATGAACAAAATGCAAATACTTTTTGTGATGCTTATGCTTTACATTAATTTTTGTGTCTGTACGACCTTTACTTTATCGAGCATTGTCAGAATTGCTTTTTTTTTCTGCTGAATTCAATATTTGCCAAATCATAAGCTTGTCACGGCTATATAAATTAATACCTTACATCAAATAATATTTCTTATTAATATTATTATTATTTTTACAGACAATAGAGTGTTTATTAATGAGTTACGATCGTGCAATTACTGTTTTTTCACCTGACGGACATCTGTTTCAGGTGGAATACGCGCAAGAAGCGGTGAAGAAAGGACTTGCTGCTGTTGCAGTACTTGGTCGAGATAGCATTATCATTGCTGTAGAAAAACGTAGTGCTGAGAAGTTGCAAGACAGTCGTACCATTCGTAAAATTTATAAGGTAGACGAGCATGCCTACCTTGCCTTTGCAGGGCTTTCCGCAGATGCGCGAGTGCTTATAAACAAGGCGCAATTGTAGGCCCAACGCTTTCGTCTTCAGTACGAGGATGCAATGGATGTGGACATGTTAGTTCGGTACATTGCCAAGGTGCAACAACGCTCCACCCAAAGTGGAGGAAGTCGTCCCTTTGGTGTGGCTACGATTGTCGGCGGATTTAACGAAAACGGACAGCCGCAACTTTGGAAGACGTAGCCGTCAGGCATGAGTTCATCATGAAGAGCTGCTGCTATTGGTCGTCATGAGCAGACAGTATTATAGTTTATGGAAAAAAATTACAAAGATGACATGTCTCGCGATGAATGCGTACATTTTGCAATTAAGGCTCTGCTTGAGGTGGTGTAGAGTGGGTCGAAAAATATAGAATTACTTGTGCTGTCATTCAAGCAGTCTGCTTATATGGTAGACGAAGAATTACGTAAGTTTGTTTTAGAGGTAGAGAAGGAGAAAGAAGAGGAGGCTGCTCGTAAAAAGAAACAAGCAGAAGAAGAGTAATTTAAGTAAAACATACACATAAAAATTATATTTATGAAAATAAGATTTTCTTGCTCACTGTTAATTTTTATTTTTCAACTTTAATTATTTAAATATATACATCACTATTTGCTATATGCATAAAGTACGTTAATTATATTACTTTTTAATCATATTTTCATCGCCAACGAAAAAAAAAAGCAAAATAAGTTTTTATTTATTCACAAATTGACATGCAGAATTCCACACATATAGAAGAAAATTTCTGTTTTTCCGTAAAAGCCTGCAAAAGTAATAATTTAAAAATAAACCAAGAAAAAACAACAATACAAGATAATTAAGTACAATTAAACATTTTTGTTGATGCTGTGATTAAAATATCAAATTATCACTACTTGCACTGAACTCAATAAAAACTATCAATATACTTTTATAAATTAATAATGTTGCTACCGCAGTAAATTATTTTTTTACTTTGTATAGTTTTTTTTTATGCCAACGTGTATGAGAAATTGTAAAAAAACCTGCAATATACTTACTCATCACAATGCATTAACTATTATATATTTTTTTTAAACATCATTCTATTTGACAGTGTATACAAGCTCAAGCTAGTGACCGATAACTAATAGTCATTTTGTAATATTTTCATTTGACATTTCCTTTTTTATGCATAAACAATATTATTATTACTTTTCATTAAAACATTAAATTAACTCCTAATTCTTGCAGATGCCTGCATAAAAAATCAATCCGATGACATACACACACAGACAAAAAGGATAAACAACGTACTCAGTGAATACTTTGACACCATTCATAATTACAACTTGCCGTGCTCTTTCACTGATTTATTATTTACTTATTTGTTTCTTTTACAAATAATTTATCGCTAGAGAAAGAACATCCTTTTATAATACTTTTTAGTAATTAGTGCTAAATTTTTAAAAATATTTTGTTACTTTAAAGTAAAATTAGTTGAGTGTGCTATTTTTCTGAGTGATTAGATTTTAAATAGAAACATTGCAAAATTTTATTTTTTTTAATAGAATTTTTTTTCAGAAGAAAAAATTAACATCACTAATCAAGAATAGCTTCTCTTACATCTAAAACACTCACAGTTATTTGTATCGTTTCTATTTACTAATTAAATAACAATTTTTTTAAAATTATTTTTTTTTAAATATCTTAATAATTTACAAATTTTAATATATAGCCAACAAAGAACATTTAAATTATAATTACTACTCCATTCTAACAACTTAAAACAACTTGGTTCTATTTTTTTAAATATATTATTTATTAATTATAATTTAGGAATTTCAAGTAGTTTTTTCTTTTGCATATTTTTATAGCTATATGACTGCCCAATTATTACATTAAAAAAAAATTTTTATCAAAAATATTATATAAGTATATATATTTTTCCAGTATTTACACTCGCAAAGATTTATACAATTATATTTTGCATTATTATAATAAATTTCTTCAATTTCACCTCGCGTCTTATTATTGCTACACATATCTGTTTTTGGTTAATTAGCTTGGCGTACTCAAAAGTTTTTGTAATTTCCTGCACGTTGCAAAAAAAAAAAATATTAAGTTGTAAATTTAAGAATTATATTGGCACCTATAAAACTTATCTGAGTTTATTACAGTAGTTATTCTTTAGAGATTATTATTAGTGTTATTGAAAGATCGAAAAAAAGTGTTGTAATACAAAGATAGCAATAAAAAAAATAGAACAAAAGGTAAAAATGTAAACTAATTTGTATAACTTTACACACACGTAAATTGTACTCCCAGCAGAACGTCATACAGTGCATTGCTCTATTGTACCTAACAAGCCCAAAGCTAGAAGATGCTCATATACTCCTTCTTTCAATTCGTTACATAATAGTAGCACGAACAGCCTTAACACACTATAACAAAAACCGAGTAATGCAACATTCACAGCTTACGGAAAGTAAGAAAAAAAATAAAGTAGCTCAATCAAAACGAGTATCAAACAATTTTTTAGGAGAGCTAATCAGAAAAAAACACAAACACGAGTAAGTACATCCTCATGTGGGATATCGTACTCAGGAAGTGTAAGTCGACAGTAGAGCGACAATTATGTTTTACCGCTGACAGTAATTCAATAGTTTGACTAGTTTACAGATGCTAACATTGTACCACAAAAAACTTGAAAGCAACAGTAAAGTCGGTAAAACATAAAATGCATCGCAAGCGGAACAAACATAAACAATTAACAATCAAACTTTATCACTTGCCCTCACTCTTTCACGATGTAAGTATACAATGACAAGTAATCAAATGAAAATAAAAAAAAGTTGTTACACGGCAAGACTAAAATAATCGAAACAGAAATCTGTAATAACAAATCTAAAGCGTGCACAAGGTAAAATAAAAAAAGTTTAAATACGTAAAATTGATAAAATAAATAAACTTACAGTTATTGCTAGTAGAGAGAAGAAAACATTTAAGCGCAAGCAGAAAATACATTATTTATATAACCAACCGAAGTAAATTTGTTCACCCTGACAAATATTTCGACAAGTGAAAATTAGTTTGCTAACATGGCAAAGTTCAACCAAATACAAGATGTTAATTCGATTAGTGAATAGTAAAGTATAGCGCAAAAGCGATAGCGAACTATAAACTCACTGATACGAGAATTGTAAATACACACCAGTCTGTTAGACAACAAAACTTAAAATATCAAAAAATCATCATTTTTAGTTACCACCACTTTGATAAAGAAAAAACGCAACAAGTAAAATTATTTGAACAATTACCGCATCATCAAAGTGCTTGGACAAGGTGAGTGTGGCAAGGTCAAGTTAGCATATGATGAAGTGCAAAAGCGATATGTAGCCATCAAGCAAGTTTATCGTGCTGATACCTCGAAGCGTCGTGTAGGAGGACCAACACAAGCACAGCAACTATACTTAGCCTTTTTACGATAAGTGAAGATTATGAAGAATTTACGCCACAGTAACATTGCTAGTGTATATGAGATAATTGATGATCCCAATGCAGATAAAGTGTATTTGGTAATGCAGTATATTGAAAATGGACCTATTGCGCATATCTAGGTTCGAAGTGATTCAGATGAAGTGTGTGAACCAATTCCTCCTGTTGAGTTAGCTCGTGCAGCACGTCAGATATTTGCTGGTTTGTAGTATTTACATCGACATGGAATAGTTCATCGGGATCTGAAACCAGATAACATTCTCATGTCTCGTGACAAGCATGTGTATTTGGTAGATTTTGGTGTAGCGTAGGCTATTGACACTACATATCGAGCGCGCATTGAACGTAAAATGGCTCACAGTATGGCTCAGAGCATTGCCATGAGTGAGGCCGGTGAGCATGCATGTGGTCCGTTGGTGGTTGGGGCCAAAGGTACACTGCTGTTTATAGCTCCATAAGTGTGAACAGAAAAGAAGATTTACGGTAAAGCTGTGGACATGTGAGCTGTTGGTGTGACATTGTATATTTTGTTGACCGGTAAGTTACCATTTCATAACCTCAGCTAGGTTAATGATCCGTTACTACCTGTTATTCCGACCTGCTACGGGAATGGGTGAAGTCAGTTACTGCGTGGTCTACTGTAACGCAACGCATAAAAACGACTTACTTATTGTCAAGTATGCTGAATTTTTGACATAATTTAATAACAATACAATCAAACTTAAGAAAGAATATTGGATTACGCAAATAATAAGCATAATGCATATTTGCAAGAAACTAGAGAGGTAGAGCAGTATCACGATATACATAATTTTAATAAATATCTCAACTGTAATATGAAATAGAACATTGCTAGAGATATTAGCTGCTCATCTCATAATCAGAATGGAGTCAAAGAAGTGTAAGCATCCTACTTTTTATAATAAGTAAATAACAAATAGGATATACTTGATGAAGTTTGTGCATGCACATCATCATCAACAATGACATGTACTACTTTCTCCTCATCACATTAATTTTGATCTCAATCGTCAATAATGAACAAGCCTATAACATAACATTTGGACACTAATCACAACTTGACACCCTAGGCTAAATTTGCTCAATCTGTTGTAAATAATTCTAACGGTATTGTAACAATATAAAGTCAAAATGAGCAAACAGATCCTATCGCTTAATATTTGCAGTACAAACGATGTGCACTGTTTGCATCGCCTATAGGATTACCATTATTACCTTTAATGCCATCGCAAAGACACGGTGCAAATTTATAAAGAAATTATAACTTGAACGTGTTCTCTGAAGGTGTTGGCAGCGTTATCAAGGAAAATAACAATGATGTTAAGTACATAAATTTAATTCGAAACGTGCGTTCTTTGCCTTCTAACAGAAGACATACTATTCCAACGAAGCCGCTGCAAACATCTATAAATAATACCATTGCATTACGTCAATCGGATGGCATGGTAGCAACAACTAACAATTTGTTCAACATGCAACGAACTAAGGCTCGTAGTGGGCAAGCAAAGGTTACAATAATTGATCAGTATTGTCGTGATAAGAAATAAAACAAATAAAATAGTTGAGGTTTTTTTTCCAAATCCTTCTTTCATCTACAGGTGTTATCAAAAAAAATGAATAAATTACTATCAATATTTTTTAAAATTAAATTTTTAGTCATTTGATTTGCATATATATTCCCTAACGACAAATTTATAATTTATTTTATTTTTTTATAATCTTTTTTTTAAATACGTTATTAGTATTTCTTTTTTGTTTGTAGGTGTGACTTTTTTAAAAATTCATTTACGGTAAGACAATCTATAAATATTTTTTTCGATAACTTTTTAAAAAAATATATTTAAAAAAGAATGGGTTTGAATAGTTTTTCACTAACTTATATAACGGGTTTACGCACGTACACTTACATTAATATATTCATGAACATAATTAAGTACAGTTTTTCTTTTTTTTTATTTACATTTATGTTTTTCATATATTTTCGCAGATCAATATTTACTTTCTCACTCTCTTGTGCACACGGTTCTAACAATTACCTTACTTGCATCTTTTATGCTATTTATATTATTTTATCAAATAAATTTTTTTTTCTCGTTTATTATTTGCTATTTGTTTGTTACGAAATAAGTGTGAAAACACTATTTAATTTAAATGATTCTATCGTGAAATGTCAAAATTCGAAATCAAGTGTTTTTTCTATTTGACATCAACTGCGTGCTTTTTTTTTTTTTGATAACTATATTGCAGATTATTACCACAACTTATGTCCACTTTTCACCTCAATATGTGATTTGATTACGTACAATTTAGTGACGATATTAAAATTTATGCATCGTACATAAATGTATTTTCTACTTTTCGTTATTTATGTTTTAGATAAGTTATTCGTGATCTTTTCTCCTTTTTTATCATTGAGTTCATTTTGTCAGTATTTATTACAAAGAGAAAATTCACCTTTTCACAACGTGAAGAATTTTTTTTTTTTCTTACACATTTTATTTTATTTAGAAGCAGCAAAATGTGATCTATATTATACGTGTTGTAATTATATTCTTTTTTTTTTTTTTTGATAATCTCAATCCTTTTTGTGCTGCTTTCAGTATACAGAAAAAGTTATCAGGATAAAGGCATCAACAGCTGTCTTTTATTTTAGGGTATATTGATGTTTACATAAACAATAATTTTGTTTCATCTCAGCATATCTACACTAGCCCTTTTTTTTCTATTAATTTCACTCCTATTTGTTTTGATTTTTCATGTGAATAATTGTAATAGTCTAATTTTTTGGCTAGAAATTTTTCAGCTTTGCATAAAGATGAGATGTATTGGTCAATAAATGTGTAAAAAAATAACATTTTTCAAATTTTTATTTTAGTTTTCATGATTGCTGAATAATTTGTGAATTTTTTAGCTTTCTATTGTTACAAGTAAAACAATTAAAAAATTTTATTTGTGCATTCTTGTGAAAAAAGAACGGTTATGTTCATGACCGAATAAACAAAATCAATAACCTTATTATATGTAAATATTATTTGTTGAATTTTATGTTGAAAGTAAAAAAATTACATATTTTTTCTCTTGTTTGAAAGTATCACATTTTACAATCTGCTTTCACTTCTATCACCCAAATAACATTTTCAGTTTTGTTATTCTTACTATCTTCATTTTCATTTTTTACAAAAAATAAAATATATTGTGTCACTTCTAAGCACGAAGTTGAAAGGTATAATCTAAAGCTGGTTGTGAGAGATGATTTTAACAAAAAATCACCTACTGTTCCTACTTTTAATCAAAAAATTAATAAATTTTTTAATTCCGACAAAATGTCGTGTTGCATATTATTCAATTTTTAATATGCATATGCGCTTCAGCTGATTAAAAAATATTAAAATTAATGATGTTTTAAATTATATTTTTAAAATTTGTATTTCTCCCTCTCATGATTACTAAGTTTTCCTTTTTTTTTTATTCAGTAGGTGTTTTCTTTTTGTGAAATTATAAAAAATAATATTTACAGTTATATAATAGCTATTTTATATTTATATTTATATTTATATTTATATTTATATTTACTTAATTTCTATTTCTGTTGAAAAGTCTTGTATTTAATAACGATACTGCGTTAATAGTGCACACATTACTATATCTGGCATAAATCTTATATTTGATATCTACAATCTAATTTTTTTTAAAAAAAGGTATTTGAATCACTCAGCTTTGCTTTCTTCCCTTTTTTCTTGTTGGTATTTGTCATTTGTAATATTTAACAAACACATAACATTAAAAAATAATAAGAAATCTCAAGCAAGGTGACTTTTTTTCTTATACAGCCTGCTACTATACAAGTGTACTTACTTACGCTAAGAAGAGAGAAAATAAATCGGACTAGTTTTTTTTTAAAAAGCAACAGCATTCTTTGCGTCATTGACAAACTTGTAGTTAATCTCAATTTATTTTTTTTCTAAGATTGTGTTTGTATAGTGGGTTTTTTTTCCTCAGCGTTTCAATAATCATTGCAGTAGACAGAGATTAAAGTAAACATACTCACACATACACTCACTACTACTCTTTGAATTTAAGTTTTTTTTCCACCTAAAGATTTACAAGATAAAAAGATATAGTCTTTGTTTGTGTTTTTATTTTAATATCAATAACTGTAAATCAGATAAATATAAAATTCTGTTTATTAAAGTATTATTGCTCAAGATTAGATACTTATTACTTGTAAAAAGTAATAAATTAATACTGTTTATTTCCTTCACAACCTAACATTTTATTATTGTTATTTTCAAGTTTATCAGGTGTACTAAACTTACATTCACATCACCTTTACCATTATTTTAGTATTTTTATTGCTTTTATCTACTTAAAAAAGATTTTTGTATCTAATTTGATTCTGTTATTGGAAGTGCAGCAACTAGTTTTAAGGAAAGACAGTAAAATATTTCACTTTTCATTCATATAATTTTATTCCAGTTATTACATTATCCGTAATTTTTATTTTCTTGTCAGTGTGTTTGGACTGTGTGTACATTTGCGCACGTGCAACAGCTACGTTGACATATTCACCTGAAATGCATTAATAGTAGAGAAAATCATAAACTTTTAATCACATACACAGACAAAAAACGAAGATCGTGACATCCTTTTTTTTTTGTTCTTCTTATTGAAATAATTATTTTTCTTACTATCACTGTAACATTATTCTTATCTTACTTAAAAATTTCCATAAATATACTTTCGCTCTTTACCAATAAAGATAAAAAATTTCCCACTTTTCTTACTTTCATTGTCGATTAAAGACTTTACCTTTTTTATTTACAATCTGTTTACTTAATCAATACACATTTTATACTTTTGCATACAACATTCTGTAAAACTGCAACTACTTTAGTCGTAAAAAAAAAACCGGAATCAAAAAGAAGCAAAATATCCGCATTTACTGTCTTGACTTTATTTATTTAATTGATAGTTTAACAAATATATATATATATATATATATATATATATATATATATATACATAATTGATACGTTTAGAGAAAATAAATAATAGTGTGGTTATAAAGCCGTAAATTGTACTTGATATTAGCAATAATCAAAAAGCAACAGCACTAAAATATTTTGTGGGAAGTGGATTGTAAGTAGAATTATAACATCTTTTTCCTTATATAACTGCTTGTAATTACTGTAACAATGAATTAGCACTAATTATCCTCTTCATAAGGCTAGAAGTTAATTGATGAAAGAAAAAGAGAAAAGAGAAGTGTTAGTAATTCTGAAATAAATAGCTCTTTGTTGTCTTAATCACAATTGGCAACCAAGAAAAGAAAATAAAACAATAAAAGTAATTAGGAGAGAACATTGTAGCTATGCAACATAAATTATAAAAATGTGTAGAATGTGTAGAACACATGCATATGTGGAAGTGAAAATAGTAATGTATAATCAAATGTCATTCCTAAAAATACTCAATAAGTTTGTTTAGAGTGTAGTAACGCAAAGTGTTCCACTAATATTATTTTAGTAGAGAAGAAAAGCGATGAACCGCCGTAGCGTAATTAGTAATTTGTGCCAAATGTTTAGCGCTTGCCATCTATGTATCAAGAGCACTTACTCCACAGTTTACGGCAAAAGCAATTTGTTAATATAGAAGCTAATTGTCGTTGTAAAAGCAACACAACGCAAATAACAAGAGACTAAATATTAGAAAAATAAAATGAAAATATTCAATAAAAATAACAGCCAAACATAACATAAAATAAAAATATATCAGCTTAAACGGTTGATTTACTTTACACTAAGCCAAAAAATTTACAATAAATGTAAAGTGTGTAAGATGTAAATCATAAAAATAATAATTATATTTATAGTAGTGACGATGATGCAAATAGTCCTAATGATAATAGTAGTACAAAAAAAAAATAAGTTGCACCTAAGTTTAGTGACGATAGTAATGAGAGTGCTGCAACGTAAATATCGGCAAATACTAATGTCAGCTCAACTAACGCAGATATCAACGCATATAGTGGCACAATCATCTCATCATACACCTCTACATCCTAGTCGATCATTTAAACGAAGAAGGAAGACAGGTATGGTAATGATGAAACTCAATCAATGCAATTAAAAAGGGTTTAAACAAATGTATAGTCTATAGCAAATGAAAACGATGTTAGCAGGGACACTAACTCAAAAACAAGATAGTTTGCTGAAAAAAGCAATATCGTCTAACCATTATCTTTTCCAGCTCGTCAGGTAAATAATAGATAAACCATTAAAAGTTATGATGACGTTAGTGGTAGTTTTGGTTTCAAGATATACTCAAACGAGAATTATGAAAATCTGTAAAGTCTTAGTGCGTCATCTACTTCAGGGTATATTACATAGACAAGTGATGTTTGATCATTTTCGTCTAAATTTTTCTCAAAGTTGCAGCGCAGCTCATTGCAGCAAACAAGCATGTTGTTTACTAATAATAACAGTAGGTTGGTATCCACAAACTCATCAATTCGCGACCGGGTCAATGAAAAAAATGTTTAGGATGCCTGCTGTTATGCTGGGTGTACACACTGTAATTGTGGTAAGGCCTAACCATTGCATCAATTCAATATGCAAGCAAATACGGCTAAATTCATTACAAGCAAGGAAAACATTCCATTGCATAAATTAAATTCAAATAGTTTTTAAGGCACAAACGGTAGTACATTTGCTTATGAACATTACCTTATAAGCAGGAATAAACAAAATAGTAATAAAATTAATTGTAATTGTAATTGATATTATAATAATAGTAGTAAAAATTATAATACTCAGAAAAATTTAATTTGTCATACAGAAAGTAATTAATTAATATATTAACAACTACAACATAAACAACATCAACATCCGTCATTTCACCCTCATCCTTGTTTTGCACATTCTCATTACCGTCAGTAGCACAGCAGTTCCCAGTAAACAAATACAGCAACAATATCTACAACTCCAAAAGCATCGCTATAAAATTTGTCACTATACTAGAGATCTTCATCGTCATCACGATAATTAATTCAGAGATAATCAACACTGCTAAATGAATGTTACAAGACTAGTTCAGACTAGTAAATGCATAAAACGGTGCGACTTCCGGTATTTTTGCCTCCTGCATCAATTAAACTAATAAAAAAACGTAAAGTGAATAATGTCACAGCTGACAGTTCAGCGTCAATTTAAAATGTAAACAAAACTTTACCTGGTAATACGAAAACGAATAGTAACATATTTTTACACAATCGGTAGGTTAGTTGTGATAAAAGCACTTGTGTAGCATAACTGTCAAAAACATCACCGCCAGAAACGTTTGTTAACAAGTTAAATGTAAAGAATGATAACACAATATTAATTGACCAAGCAATAGAACAGAAAGATAAAAATGTGCAAACATTGTAATGCACAAAAACTTAGCCTAACAAATAATTTAATTTAGGTGATGTTAAAACTCACGAAATATATTATGGCAATAAACATGATATTTTTTAGCCAATAAGCTTAGCAAAAAGAAAACAGGAAAACTAAAATCGTATATTGCAAATGTGTAGATCTATGTAAAAAACGTAACAAGACGATAATGTTCTGTAGTAACAGTAATAAATAATAAAATAAAAATCCAAATCCAAATCCAATTAATTAAATGATAGATTAGTGTCAAAAATGTAAATTGAAGATGATCATCTTGAATTGCCTAAGAGTAGCAGAAACAATAATAATAATAATAATAATAATAATAATAGTAGTAATAATAGTAATAACAACAATATTCTATGGTGTAATGACACATTCTCGTTATAGTAACAGGCACAAAATTCTAATACAACAATTGACAGTCGAAATATGTTTCTGTCAAGTGTGACCAGTATTTCGTCACCATAAGTTGTGCGTCAAACGTCAGTGACACGAAAGTGGAAAAAGAAGTCGACACGATAAAGATATTTGAACAATTACCGCATCATCAAAGTGCTTGGACAAGGTGAGTGTGGCAAGGTCAAGTTAGCATATGATGAAGTGCAAAAGCGATACGTAGCCATCAAGCAAGTTTATCGTGCTGATACCTCGAAGCGGCGTGTAGGAGGACCAACACAAGCACAGCAACTATACTTAGCCTTTTTACGATAAGTGAAGATTATGAAGAATTTACGCCACAGTAACATTGCTAGTGTATATGAGATAATTGATGATCCCAATGCAGATAAAGTGTATTTGGTAATGCAGTATATTGAAAATGGACCTATTGCGCATATCTAGGTTCGAAGTGATTCAGATGAAGTGTGTGAACCAATTCCTCCTGTTGAGTTAGCTCGTGCAGCACGTCAGATATTTGCTGGTTTGTAGTATTTACATCGACATGGAATAGTTCATCGGGATCTGAAACCAGATAACATTCTCATGTCTCGTGACAAGCATGTGTATTTGGTAGATTTTGGTGTAGCGTAGGCTATTGACACTACATATCGAGCGCGCATTGAACGTAAAATGGCTCACAGTATGGCTCAGAGCATTGCCATGAGTGAGGCCGGTGAGCATGCATGTGGTCCGTTGGTGGTTGGGGCCAAAGGTACACTGCTGTTTATAGCTCCATAAGTGTGAACAGAAAAGAAGATTTACGGTAAAGCTGTGGACATGTGAGCTGTTGGTGTGACATTGTATATTTTGTTGACCGGTAAGTTACCATTTCATAACCTCAGCTAGGTTAATGATCCGTTACTACCTGTTATTCCGACCTGCTACGGGAATGGGTGAAGTCAGTTACTGTGTGGTCTACTGTAACGCAACGCATAAAAGCGTCTAACGGTAACTCAAGCACGTGTTATTATCAAGGCAATATTGTTCTGTCAACTTCAAAATCAATCACTGAAGAAAATGATCAGCTTTCCATCAGTTTATAAGCAAAACTCGCTTCAGCTGATGGATACACTTGATCATGTTAACTTGTACTCGACATAATCACTTTCACCTACTTAACAAAACAAAATTTTATCACACAATAACTCGAATGTTTGTGTGAAATCGTATGACAATACTGTGCTTTTAAAAAACCAATCTGATGTACAATCACTGCTTGATCAGAATAGTAAATCATCATGTTTATCACAAACCTCAACTTCCAATAGCAACGCATCATAAAATGTATCATCAAATCATTAACCAAATGCAGTAAAAAAGTGCAATTATAACATTTTTAGTCGCTACATTCACTCCCCTGTTCATCGTACGTTGAGTAATATGTATAGCTAAAATAATCAAAAAACTGGTATATATCCGTTTGGTGTGTGCACTGTAAGATTACCTCCCGCGTTAAACTAGCCAACAGAACGAGTGTTTATACCGCACGCACCTTATATTAAGACTGTTCCTGTATTTGCACCTTTCATTCACAACGTACAACATACATCACAATAGTTATAATAATAATAAAAATAATAAAAAATGAATATAATGTAATAGTTGCCCATCGAGCATGTTTCAAAGATAATCTCAAATACAGCAACAAGAAGTTAATCATTATTAACATCTACATTAGTCACATCTGCATCTACTACTACTACTACTACAGAATAACAAATTGCTAGTTTCAACTTCAATGCTTTTACAAGTTACGAAAAGAATTAATAGAAGGATATTAGTCATGTGCATAGTAATCAAGTATCTAGCGCCTTCTCATCCTTGTAGACTTTACAAAACCTGTAAAACACACTTCCACAAACATTTTAGCCCAATACCTAGCAAGACAGTAAAGAGTGAAATTTCCCACCATCAATACTGTAGTCTATTCAGTTTACACTTTCAACAGCATCAAACCAATCACCAGCTTCGCCTCCTTTATCATTGTCTTCGTAATCGTTATCATTGGCTGTACGCGTATCACCATTACCTACAGTCACGTCATCGTAACTTGTAATTAATACGTAAAGTTCAGCCGGTCCAGTGACTAGTATAGTTGCACGCAATGAGGAAGTAACACGTGTACCAAAGTAATTAAACCTGTCACCGTAGTCATAGCCACCTAAACTAATGTCACTAACGTCGCACAACTCTACGAGTGTAACTCACAATGACACTGTTGCACAATAAGTTAATTCACCAATTCTAGTTGTGCAAAAAGCAGTTGGTATTAACTCTCCAAGGGAAGTTTAGTAGCATATTTCTCGACAAATCTCGTAAACTATTTTAGTAAGCAGTGGCTCCTGGGCACCCAAAAGTGCCAATGATAACAATAATAGCGACGATATTGCGCTCTCGACAAGTTTTAAAAAGCGTTGATTATAAAATGGACGTGGTAGAGGTTTATTGCAACGACAACAACGTTACTGAAATCGATTGCTGAGAAGTAAGGTAACTTTGCAAGCACCATAGTCAGTGCCATAGTGCACTTCCGATGATTTATCTTCTTCATCACCACCACCACCACTAACAATAATAGCAGCAGCACCATTATCAAATACTAACAGCTGTGCTACTTCACATTTTGATAGCACTACCATCAATATTGATTGTAATTCGGATCTTTTAGCACAATCACCAATAGATAAAAACAATAAGTCAAGGTAATCATAACAAGATGTATTACATGGTAATGCTAATGCAATGAATAGCTCTTGTCAAAATCAAAGTAGCAAAATAGGTAAATAGTTAGTTTCACAATAGTCTTTACCGTTGCAAAATGTTTAGCTAAATCATTCAACAGATCATGGCAAATTAAATGATGTAAACACAAAGTGCTAACCGTATTCGTAAGTTGTTAAGTAAACTGGTATTATTGCTAGCAATGCAGAAACAGACAACAGCACAGCAAATAGTATTACTAGAAAAGAAAAGCAGAAAATTAGTTAGACAGAAAATGCACTGAGTGAAACAACATATGAGTTAACAAAATACAAGCCCCGATTCAACATGTACAAGAGTGACGGCACGGTACGTCGAGTAAATCGATACAGTGTGTACAGTAATAGCTCATATGTTCCTTCTACTCGTAGTTTTGATGATGAAAGCCCAGATAGTAACCTGAAAGGCTCTATCTTTGCCGGATTTGCTGTCCCGCAGTCTACCAAGTAAATACTCCCTAAAGTGTGCAAGGTCGTCTCTCCAACACGTAAGTCTGATGGTAGCCACGTAGATTAGCCATACGAACCGGTATTCCATGTTAGCTCGACTGCGTTGCCTAGTGCATATGATCACAATGACGTAAATAAAACAAACAAAACAAATATTATAAACAAGGATGATAGGAAAGGTAATGATGATAATAATAATGATGACTATGTTAATTTATTCAATCCAGTACAACATCACTAGAGTAGAAACTGATTAACTAAGACAGATATTACAAATCTACAATTGCAATAGTGTTAATAATTGAAAACGCATCAAAATGAAAACGCAAGATTTACAAATAAACAAAACTGGTGAGGTAATTAAGGTAATGTTAAACTATAAGGCCGTTACTTGTGTTAACATTAATTATCGTCACGATAACAAGTGTTAAACGATTGTAATGTGGACGATTTTAGCAACAACAACATCATCAACAGTAATGCCACTAAACATAATGATTTTAGATAATTACAATTGAGTAGGTTTGTCAACGTTAACGTGAAATCAAGTAGTTGAAATACACAATTAGTCAATCTTGAAGCTGATAAGAACACTTG
The DNA here is from genome assembly GCA_028554745.1 of Blastocrithidia nonstop. Lineage (NCBI taxonomy): Eukaryota > Euglenozoa > Kinetoplastea > Trypanosomatida > Trypanosomatidae > Blastocrithidia > Blastocrithidia nonstop. The sequence goes on from JAQOTN010000051.1 coordinate 88,518, forward strand.
TGAAAGTAGCATCAGTGACAGTAGTAATAATAAAAATAGTAGAAATAGTGTTAATAGTGTAAATATTAATAATAACAGCAATAGAGTAACTAGATCAAGCGGGAAAAGAGAAACAGTTTAAAAGAGTAATATTAGTGTTAATAATAATAAAACTTCTCTTAGTCCATCAGAACGCTAATTTTGAAAAGTTACAAACTTTGATAGTGGCTAGTCTGAAGTCGACAACAGACTACCACATCAAAAGCCGGAATAAAATACGTTAAAAGATTGTAGTAAGTGAACAGTACTAAGCAGCCAATCGAAAAAGGATAGCAGTGCTGTACGAATCTCCGCCATTCCATTTATGAAAAGAGAGAGTTTAAAAGATTATAATCAGCTGACGTGTAGTAGCAGCATATCCACCACACCGTTCATCACAGACACAAGTACCACACTCACTACGTAGATGCAGTCGTAGTAGTTTAGCCGATTAGACCCTCGCCGACGACTGTATCGCCGGACAACACTACGAAGCACCGCAACATCGGAAAATGACGTAGAGGACAATAATTCAACAACACTTAACTTAAACAAGGCAACTAGCAAAATTATGTAAAATAAAAACATATCGAGGAAATTCTTAACTTGTATATTCTTTCCTTTCTTAATTTCAAGTTACATCAATACATTTAGAGGCGTTCATTCTATACAATAAATAAAAACGCGTCGATATTACTATCTATATTGTTTTTAGAAAATAGTTTTACAATTTCTCATTAAAATTATAGTGGTGTTAATATGCATTTATCAAAAAATAAATAACAATGCATCTATATATATACACACAAAATTACTCTATGTACACAAATATGCAAACAAAATTTCGCCATGGCATTAGTTTATTTGATATATAGTTTTTCTTTTTGTTTATTTTGAGACAAAGATGTGAAACCGACTATGTGTCATTGAAATTTTTTGAGCAACTATTAGTAGAGTAAAATGTTGTGAATGGAAAATCACAACTGACCGAAACGTTTGATGTCATACGTATTTTCTGTCTGTTTCCGGGTTTTTTTTAACCAAACATTTACAATCTACACATTAGATTTGAGCAAGTGCACACAAATTTATTTGCGTATTGCACGAAAAAATGTTTTGACATTTACTCTTGTTGTAATATTTTTTTTTTATAAATTGAAATACATTTTCTTCTGCTGCACTGATTATCTCTCTGATTTAACATGTTATCAAAAGACTATTATTACCAATAGTTATTATTACTTCGTTGAAATTGTTCAGGACAAGTAAAGTGAGTGATTTACGCAGCGAGTGTGCGAATGTGTTTATATGTGAGTGAGTGTGTATTTGCCTTATACTTCCTCTGCGTGATTTATTCTGATTTTCAGTTAGTTGATGATATCTAAATCACAACATACATATAGCTTTTTTGTTTCTAGAATCTTTTACAAACTGTACATGAAATTACTGCTTATTTTCTACGAAACTATAAATGTATATACACATAAATTTTTCAATTAGCATGTTTAAGCCACCTGTTTGCTTTGCCTTGCTTCACAGTAATTCGTCTCTTTTTTTTTTCAGCACACCACGCTTTAACAACAAAATCATTGCAAAGCAATAAATATGCCCTAATAACATCTTTACTTTTTTTTCACAGTGCAGTTTTTTATGATATTGTATAATACCTTTTTTTTTCCCAACAAGAGTGCATGAATGTGATGTTGCTCTTTTCAAAGAACATTTTTATCAATTAATTTTTTTAAAAACTCTTCTACCCTTGGTAGATGTTGTGTGTTTTACTTCTGGTATTATCTCAATTCTACTTTATCAAATCTTGCATATGACAGTATTATGAATATCAAATTTAGTTAGCAGAATGTGTGACGTCAATTTTTGGCTGTGGTGTAATCATAGCTACTTGTAAGTACAGAAGCTTTTTATCTATCACATTTGATTTTCTTTAATCTAAAATAAATATATTTTCCTAAAATAGTTTGCGTTGTAAGTTATCGTGACACGAGATAATCACAATTTAATAAAAAGATTATCTACAGTGTTTGCTAGTTGTATTTTTCCCGTTTTGTTCATAGACGGCATATTTTTTACCTTCGAACCCTTTAATCACGACCACTGTTTTTTTATGACACTTTTATTTAAGTGTGAGTAAGACACATAAAATGTCAATTACAATAATTTTAAAATAGTTTGCTTTACTTTTTTTTTTGCGATGCTACTTTTCTACATTGCACTTTATCTTATTGGTTTCTCAAACTATTAATCTTTTAACCGACTCAGCTAAATGATAAATACATTTAAATATATTTGTAGATGACATTTTTTTCTATTTACAATAATAATATATCTGATTATACTTTTATATTTATCTTCTTATCACATAAAAGGGTTGTGCCAACTCAGAGTAATGTTTTGTGTCAGTGTTTATTTTGTCATTTGATACTAATCCTACTCTATCTTTTTCGTTCTTCCATCATTTCTATTTGCAATATGCTCACAAAAAAAATATATATTTTTTTTAAAAATTACTATTTTTGTTAAGTGGAAGAAGCTGAACATTTGCAGTATACATTTTTTTTTCTTCACATAAAAAAAATTTTAATAATTTCTGTTCGCACTTTCACACACTTGTTTTGTTCTTGCTCACTCTCACTTTCACTCGTTCATTTCATTTTGCCAATATATGTCCTGATTATCAATTGTTTTTTGCTGTTATTTACAACCTCATTATTAAACATAGTATTTTACTGTTATTAAATTTTATTTTTCGTTCACACTAGTGACAATTATTGATGCGTTGTCACGTCATGAAATTTTTTTACAGTTTTAAGTAAATACAAAAATTTATCAGTGACCTCACCAACATAATTTAACTAACAGTACATCTTACTATATCTTATACTATACAAAAAAATATATATATTTGTTTGTTCACATGCATTAACATTTGCACATGCAAAAACATCATGACACAGCAACACATAATTATTTATCTGTGTTTGTCTTTATTATTTTTATTGTCTTTGTTGATGTTGTTGTTTTTACAACATCATTGTTGCTTTTCGTGCCTTTGATAATGTATAAGAACACATTTAAAAAGGTATACATAATACTTTATTTGATCACTGAGGAAAGTGTCATGTAAAACTTGCACGTCGCACTTTTATTTTTGACAATATTATTTGTTAATTTTCTCCATTGGCTTTGCATCTATTAAATTTTTTAAATCGCAAATACTTTAAGTGTGATCAATTCAAGTGTAAGGTTTAATATTTTTCGGCGTATATAAGTTAATCCTTTTTATCTTTACTTTTTGTATTTGCGTGTGTAGGTGATCTGTAAATAGTGATAAAAATTTTAACTACGTAATGAGGCGTCTTTGTGTGCGTACGACGTGTAGTGCATTAGCACTCTGTTAGTCAATGGCACGTTAGCACTCTAACAACCTTTCAGAAATGCTTGACCCACCACCCGGCGAAAGCGCAGGTGAAATTGGCGCATAAATATCATCTTACACAATTGACTTTCAAGATCCTCGTAAGAGGCCATGGTACAACCACAAGGTGTCGCCAATGGCACGTAACGTTGCAAAGGCTAACACGTACTACTTCAAAGGTATGCGAGATTGGGGATTTCACTCACTGACGATGTTCAAGCACCTTAACGAAGACACCGGTTTCTACGCAGGGGCTAACAGTAACAACTACATTACGCTGTGAAATATGATTGGGTAGCTTGGTGTGGGTAATTTCTGGTGTAACATTCATCGTCGAACACATGGAATAGGCTGCTTTAATTTACGCCCACGCGAGTTACGATCACAGGCATGAGGATATAAAACTGACAAAACAAATACCATTCATGTTCGTTATGATCCACTTGCACCAACGTTGCAGAAGTACTGTCTACCACACACCGCCTAGCACGCACGGCACCAACGATTGAAAAATCCAGACTTGATTGGTTATGCACCGATGAATCGATTATTTGCCAAGCGCACCTTACGTGAGGTGCAATGGCACCTTGGGTAAGGTTTACGATACTATTTGATTGACGGAGTACTTGGCAGTGATGGCGTGCACCACACCCCATACCGCATTGTCACCGATAATCCGACCCATGCCTACTACCTCTCCATGGCCGCCATACGTGATCGTAACACACTAGCGGAGCAGTAGGTTCCGCTCGTTCGACGTGTTGGACGCTCCCCCTTGGAGGAGTGGGCCTGACGACGACCTGGTGTACTCGTGTACCACGTACCAACGTTCCACTTTGAGGCTCCACGTATTGTCTAGTAGTTTGCCGGACCACGTCCAGCGGACTTGGGTCTGACACACCAGCGATTTATCATGTTAGAGCCATACAGCATTCCAATGAAGGCCGTAGTGAGTGCGTAGCCATAGTGTGATGTTGTGTTAGATGTCACCGCGTTTTTGTGTGCCCGCTGAGGCTTTTACGCGGATGAGGCTGGTTTGTTAACGTTGCCATGTGATTCGGTGTTAAGCCACGATGGCACACGATTAACCCTTATCTTATGCGAAGACGACAATAGTGGTGAAGAATAATTATCTCAAAATGTAATTACGAATAATAACAGTACTAATAATAAAAAAGGCACTAATAACAACATGTCTACTTTACTCGACCAATCGGTGCGATCTTCTCCGTATTTGTATGGCTATCGACATCACCGAATCAACACAAACGGCATCGTCTCACGGGCATGAGATGTACGAAGTTGTCCTGTAGGCAAAAATGCTCCATTAACGTCACTAGCATTAATTGAGAAAGATTACAATCGTTGCCATGAGCCACTGCCCACACGAATAGGATTTCCACAGGCCATCTCACACCGCTTCTACAATCGACGTAATCTTGACCTACATGGGTACATGCTACCTCATCGTTACACCGACAACACTGCGTACGGTGCCTATGCGGCTGGTTTGCTTTTCAATGCACCAAATAATGTAACTAATAGTAACACTAACGATGATAATGAAAAGAAAAAAATGTTATAGAAGTGTATGACCAGACCACGAGGCTTTCACTTACAGTGTGTTGATGTACTTATACTCTTGTCTGGTAAAGCATCGTCAAACAACGCACAAAAGACTGATACTACAACATCAGCAAATACTAGTAGAAATGACGATAATAATGTTAACAATAAGTAACGGCAAGACGATAATAAATTGGATGCGGCATAGGCTATCCTACGTGTGTTGCGAAGCAAGGCCTTCGTATATGCATAGTAGGACGTGTTGAAGAATGCGTTAAGAGCATAATTTTTACAAAAAGTTAACAGTGTACGAGTAATGTACAGCGCACCGACTGTGACTAAAGATGAAAATAAAATGGATCAACGTGATGTTGCTGATAGTGCAAGTGGCAATGAGGATGCTATCAAACTAGAACAAATACAGCAGCTATTAAAATCGTTAAGTGCAGGTAAGATAATGTAATGTTAACTGTAAATGTAACAAAATAAATAGTGCTGTTATTATTTTTTATTTTAGTAGATCAATAGTAATGTAGTCTTCTTCGTTAAATTGCTTCTTATCGTGTTGTTGTTGTTTTTGGTATTTATAGTAGATTTATTTTTATTTATGTGTAGATAAAATCTATTTTTGAAATTATAAGTCGTTTCAAAAGAAGAAAGTGTATGCCTTGTCTTTGTACAAACAATAAATTATATTGTAGTAGTTGCTGCCTTATCATTTCTATTACCAGCATTATTATCGGCATGTGTGTGATTTGATTTGTAAGAAATGCACTAGTAATAAACGAGAGTTTTTCTTTTTATTTTCATGTGTTTATAAATCTTATAAACATTTGTTTATAGTTAGTTTTCTATTAACGTAAATGGTGTATATGTATTAAGAGTAAATAAAAAATTAAAGATAATAATATTCGAATTACGTTGATATGTAGTGTGACATGTTTCATGTTTTCGTTACGAAATTTACTTTTTCTGAAAAATTTTTTTTTTTTTTAAAAATTTATCGTGTTATAGTATATCATTTTTTTGGTTATATTTTTTTCTTGTAATTACTTCAACAATAATTTGTTCAATACTTATCGCAGTGTGCTATTTTTGTTGCTGAATTACATTAATTCTTTTTATCGAAAACAGTATTTGATTCATCAAAAGAAAAGCACATCACACGCTGGTTGAGAAAGACATATCAATAACTAATCACATTTGTTTGTTTTTTCTGAAATTAAAAGTTTGTCAAGCAAATGTCTTCTCCAGTTGACCCACGTAGTAATATAAGTTGCAGACCACACACATATCGATTGAGATAGCGCTGGTACAGAAGTGTCAATAACACGTTACACGACTGAACTCGTTTGCTCAGTGACATTAATAAAGGCTATTGTATTCGCCTTGCTCTATCTGCTAGTGTGGTAGGTGTGATTGGCTATATTTCCTACTATGCTGTGTTTATGAAGCGTCAATAACGTAAACCATTAGCGCAACGATGACGATGGTGTGCACCTACTGTTGAAATTACGCTCTTGTAAAAGACACCGTTGTAGAATAGTTCGATGGTCATTTATCGCTTTGCACTTCCGCACAGCTATGATTACGCCGGTTATTCACCAGTCAGTTCTGTTCTACTTATTTCACCGTCAACGTGACAAAAATATGAAACGAGTAGGTGATACACTCCCATCAGTCATCCTGAGCAGCGTGGTGTGATTGAGTTTGCAATAGACTCAAAGAGTGGCAAGATGTCACACATTCTACAAAAGCTGAATCGCGGCGATGTGATGCAGCTTGGTAGGTGAATGAAATAATTTCGTTACAAACCCAATGCACTCGATGAGCTTGGTGTAATTTGTTCGACATCGGGTGCATCAATCGCGCTGCAGTTGATGAATTACATCTCACATAACAAAAATGATAAAACAAAGCTTAAAATATTGTACTGTCACCATAGTATTGACACATTATCAATAAAGCATGCGTACTTTGACAAGTACGTGAAGGAGAGTAAAGGTCAAATAAGTGTAAAGTATAACATACTGCAGAGTTTTGTATAGTCAGACAAGGATAAGTCAAACATAACGTAGTGAAAAATCAATAATAATATATTTACTGGTATGTTGAATGAGTAAATAATTAGTGCCACAATGCCAGCTCCTGTTGCTCTATTAAATAAATAAGTATTTGACAATAATTGTTATATGAAACGAAACAGCAGTACAACTCAATAAAAACTATCGTACAAGTAGAAACAGTAACACTAATACTAGCAGCGCCGGATTGCGCTTTTGATTTGCGGACCTCCGTCTATGCTGATTACGTTGTGTGGAGGAGGCTGGACGTGACGAAATTATTCGTACAGTCAAAATAAATTACTTCACTTTTCTGGTATACTACCGAGCATGGGCTACACACGTAGTGAGATTTACAAGTTTGGTACACGATATAATTAAACAAAAAATTTTTTTAACATTTTATACATGCACCAAAAAGTATATATATATGTGAACTGCTTTTTTTATAGATAATAATAAAAAGAAAAATTTGTTTCATATAACAATTTATAATGTATTAGTATGTGGAGTAAATGATTAAATAATAATCTAAAATACTACAAGGATGCTATAATTTTTTTTAGTGGTCAGTTTATTGCAGTAACATATACTTTTTTCTATCACTATTTTTTTCGCGTTACTACTTATTACTTTGTACGTAATTAAACTTTGTGTAAATAGGTAATTTACATTGTGACTTAGCCCAGTCTACAGTTATCGTGCATTTTCTTATAAGGTCCTCTTAGTTTTTTATTTTATATTAATAGCTACCACTACAAGCTATGAATCTATTCAACGCCTTCACTAGCAAAGCTAGTGTCAGTGAAAACGTACATAACGTCAATAGCACCTAACAATCTTCTACACTAACTAATAGTCAACCTCAGCATAATAATAATACAATACCTGACCTACTTGTCAATAATAATGATAACAATAGCAATAATGAAATGTTTACATCAATGTTTAGTGGTATTAGTAATAACAACACTACTAAAAGCAATGCACCTATCGAACTCTCGTCATTATTGCCATAGGGATGAGATGATGAAACGAACGGTAAAGATAGTAGTGCGGTAAAACGCACTGTAGGGACATTACTGCGTAATCCCTTCTTCAGCGCAGGAGCAGGATTATGGGTGTTGACCATTGGTGGTGCCTTTGGCAGACAAATGATGAACGCGTTTTCTGCCTTATTGCGCCGTCGCTTTCTCATCTCCATGTAAATGACCAATCAAGATAGCAGTTATGAGTGAATGATGCGCTGATTAGCCTCACAGCCACATTTCAAGGTGCGGCAAATGTCAGTGCTTACCCGAGATGTACGTATTTATGGGAATGACATGCACACTGGCTAGTGTCTCTTTGGGCCATGCCCCAATGTACGACACTGATTTGTCCATCATGGCTGACCGATCACTCTGATTCGACGCCGTGTGGAGGCTAAACAAATTACCGGTGACATCTTTGAAACGTTACAGTTTACCACAATAGGTTTCAACTCTTACTTGTTTGAATCAATGATGTCAAGTGCACAGCAGTACACCCGTGACAAAGATAGCGATCGTACGGTGATCTACATTAGCGCCGGTGGGAAGTGGCTTCGTCAGCTCTAGCCTCGCCCACGACGTCCATTAAACTCGGTTATTTTGTCAGGCAATACCTCGCAATAACTCCTACACGATGTAACTCAGTTTTTGTCGTCGGGTGAGTATTACCGTAACTTGGGGGTACCCTATCGTCGTGGATATTTGCTGCATGGCCCACCTGGCTGTGGTAAGACGAGTTTTGTCATGGCGTTAGCAGGTGAATTGCGTCTCTCTATTTGCCTGTTGAGTTTGTCAAACCGTGGGTTAACCGATGAGGCACTCATGTCATTGCTCAACTCTGCCGAATTACACTCTATTGTGTTAATAGAAGACATTGATCGCGCCTTTACCGCGTAGAGTAATGTGTCCATGAGTGGTCTACTCAACGCACTTGATGGGGTAGGTGCACAGGAGGGCAAGTTGGTGTTTATGACCACCAATCATGTTGAGCTGCTAGACCATGCTCTTATTCGTCCTGGTCGAGCCGATGTCAAGGTGTAGATTGGGTATTTAGACCAGGAGCAGGCTCGGCGTATGTTTGCTAAGTTTTACCCAGATGCATCACAAACACTGCAAGAGCAGTTTGCATCACAGATACCAGGAAATGGAATTAGTGCAGCTCAGATTCAGGGTCATTTGTTTTACTATCGTCATGATGCATAAGCCGCTGTTAGACAACTTGGCGCCTTTCTACATTCCGCCGCTGACTTTGAAAATAAATTGCACAATAAGATATTAACGTTTACTGCAAATGAAGCAGAAGTAGCAACGATAGGTGTGACGGCCTTCGTTGCTTGAGTTGAACTCGCATCACCTGTCAACTGTAACGAGATAACAGTAAGAAAAATAAATAATGCACTATAAATGTAGATAAGCACAAAAATGTGTAAATTTATAGCACTACTTTGTATTTATCTATTTTTCTTACACAAAAGTTGCTTGTCTGTAAACACATTAGCGCATGTGAGTGTGTATGCTATTACGCGAAATGTTATTATTTGTGAATTGTATACATATATGCAATATATTTCATCTAAGTACGTTAACACTATAAAATTGTTGCTTCTTTTTATAAATATAATATTATTTGTTAGTTTTTTTATAAATTTTTTATCAAAGTCGAATAGTTTACTTTCACATAAATATTTTATATCATAAATATCTAAACATATATATACAAATACATAGACACTCAAACATATATACATACAAAACACCGAAGGCAATGTCATCAGGCAAGTCGTTTGCTCTTCATGATAGAAAGTCAAGCAGCGTAAAGGTAATAAATAATGCTCTTGATCACCTATAAGTTGTAGTAAAGAAGTTGTAGAAAGAGTTAGACGCTCAGCGTGTGTAGATGTATAACTTGTCTACATTAGCATGTTAACTAATGTAAAGTAGATAAAGTAATTAAAAAGCTGTAAATTATCATAAAGGACAGTAGACTGAAAAGTACACAAATCAAAATTATAAGTAACGTTGTAATAGATCAGCAGTCATTATTGGACCAAGTGAAGAGCAATTAATTGTTGATCAAGTCTAGCAGCTTGCATGTACGTAAGTCTAACGCATGCGTGATGTTATGCAATAAAAAGTAGACGAGTGTGTCAGTGTTTTATCGTCATTACTTTAACATAATTAAAAAAATAATTCAAATAGTAACTATAAGTAATTTCATGAAATCAATAAAGTGTAATACGATTAGGCAAATAAGCCTGCTAAGTCACAAACACTTCGTCAGCCAGTTCGGTCACCGCGTCATTTGACAGATAAAGAGCGCTTGGTGACACTCTCTATTGCTGGTAATACAAAGAAAGAAGTATAATAACAACAACAACATTAACAAGAATTACAACATGAGCTAAATAAATTATCAAATGCAAGAAGAAGAAGAAGAAGAAGAAGAAGAAGAAGAAATTATAGTGTACAGTATGGTGAACGCACACTGCCTTTTGTATCCGTATTATCACCAACAACAACATCATCAACATAATAATAATAATAATAATAATAATAATGCGAGACAATACTGTCAGCATTATCATAAACTACATCATAACATTTGCCAATGCAGCAATAAAGATATTTGTCTTGTTAGAATAACGATCATGCAAAACAATCTATTCACGACAGTAATAATTATAATGATATTAGTGCTGTAAAGTGCGGACTGTAATCCGATAAAAGTATGACTACCTCTGCACCTTCTCTCAACGCATCTACGATTACACAAGTAAGTGAGTACAATAGTGCCAATGATGACGAACTACAACCCATTAACAATGTACACGACGACGACAAATAACTTTACAAAACATGTAATAGTATTATGAATAATAATAATAATAATAATAATAGTACATTTCTCTCATGTGGCCTGTCAGCTGATAATTGTAACACTGCTGCAAACCACACCACTGTTATGACAGATAGCAGTACAACATGAGACAAATCATTCAATGTACAAGAAAAAGTGTATCAGCATGACGCCTTGTAGTTTTTGATAGACACATTCAGTCAACGATATACACATTAATGAAAATGGTGAGCATAATTCTTTTTTTTTTTTTGCAATGTATCGTTGTAGTTTTATATAAAACTATTTTGTTCAACCCTGACTATTTTCTTTTTCTGTTTTGCAACCATAGATCTTACACCATACAACTACATATACAAATATTTCAAAAGAATATTTAACTATTTTACACAAATAGTTGTGCATATGTATTTATCACCTTTGCTTTTGATACATTAATATTTCTGCATAGACATGTTCTAATAAATTGTAATTTTTTTAACAAACTTTGAATATTCAGTTTATTGCATATAAACTTTGTCGCTTCGATTATTTGTATTTTACATGGATTACTAACTCTATACTTTATTGGCTTTTGTAAACGAGTAATTGTTTTTAAATTTATTATTGTTACGGAATTTATTATTGCAATGTTTTTGCTACTTTTATTTTGTCAGTATTTTTGAACAGGTAAATATTTATACGTCAGATATATATTTAAAACTTAAACAATAACGTAATGTCACTTGATTATAACTTCAATGCTGGCAAAGCTTTATCCACGACGATAAGGCGACGAAGACGATAATAGTAGTAAAATAAGTAGAGCTTGAGATAACAATAAAGTGAAGATGCACACTCAAAAACAAAAACACAACATATAAGTAACAAGCACACATAAAAAAATAAAGAAGAAAGGCAAAACTAGTATTATAAAAGTTATAGTGCTAACACAACTAATGAATCTATTCAGGCCATAGAGGAGTTGCAATCCCTACTTCGCACTCGATCGATGCTCAACGCGTAATTGCACAAAGTCGACCACGTTGTACACAACTTGCAACAAAGTAATTAACAATGAAGTATGCTTGAAAATACACTGCATGAGGTGTAGGCAAGTGTGCAAGCGGCAAGAAACTTTGTGCACAAATTAATACGTGTACAGAGTTTAGATGACTTGATACTCAGATTATCTATATTAGCTTTTGTTTGCGTTATTGGTTACATTCTTGCTCAGAGAATATTTGGCTTCTTTCCTGTTGTCAAATATGTTTAGCTTGATCGTTAATGTACACATCGTAAATATTTATACACATGCACTAATACAATTCAAGTTTTGTTATGTTAATTAAGATAAATTACATTCATCAAAGTAAGACAATCTTATATAAATTGTGCTAATTGTATGCTATAATCTTATCTTCTTTAGATTTCATCAAATTAATTTTTTAGATTGCATTTCTTTTTTCTAAGTTAGTTTTCTTGTACATTTTTTCTCCAAACTAATTAATATTTGGTATTTGCTTTTTTCTTTTTCTCTCTATACAGTCTTTGTTGCTGTGCAACAAAAGCAAAGACAATGTACACTCACAACATATGTAGTAGTGAGCAACAGCGCAAAACAACAACAAAAGCTGGACGAGGTAAAAATGCACCATGTTCAACCTACACTGCTATTCCTAATAACAAAGTTTGAAAAGAACATGAACGAGCGATACAACAAAGCATAGCAATGCATACCTCACCTCATAGTTGATTGCGAAAAGAGTATAATGTAAATTAGTACGATAGCATTAATAAAAATGCTAGTAGACAAACGGCAAGTAAAACGTGTCAAAATCAAACACATGGTAATAGTATGGAGTAAGTGTATTGTAATAGCACTAAAACGCCATCATTTGAACTGAAGTAAAATACAACTCGACCTTTTGCCATTAACACACCTATATTTGCCAATAATAATAATAAAAACAACAATAATTTTATAAGTTATTCAATGTATTAACAATGTGATGATAAAGTAAATGTTACCATTAATAACAATGCTAATTAAAAGAGTAGTTGCCATGCCACAAAAGCGTTAGTGTCTGATGATTATGCTGTTACAGATGAGAATCATCGTCTTGCTATCGATAGTATTTAAGCACTTCGGCCGCACACACACAAACTACCTAACTTATTGAGTTGCTTTGATAAACAATAAATAGAGTGTGATAAATAACATTTGCGCATTATGCCAATAAATCGAAGTTTGTAGAAGTGCTCAAATGACCGAGTAGCGTACAAAGTACAAGCATAATTGTTTGCTCTTATTTATGCCGAAGTCAACACAGAACTAGTTCGCTATCTGACCTCATGAGAACATGATAAAGAAGGAAGTGAGATTCTCAGTGATCATGCATTTTCACTTCCAGCGTTAGAGTAGCTGTACAGGTGTTGCATATGTATAATGTTAAAGAAAATAATTTCGTTCTTGACCACGTATAATGATTTGCACACACCATACACATCTAGTGCATTAGTTATTGATGATAGCACTGATAATAACATTGACACAAACAGCATTAATGAATGTTGCGGTAGTAATAAAAATGTTAATAACAACGTGAAAAATACTAACGTGATTTAGTAAAATGTATCACAGCTCCAACGTGTGTTTGCCTAACAAATAATTCGAGCAGCTCAAAGAAAGCTGAATGCAATTTAGTAATATTGGAAAAAGTAAAACAATAATATTAACAAAATGAAAGGGTAAAGTAACACAATGTAAAATATGTTGCCCAACGCATTATCGTAAATCTTTTTGACCGATCAAACGTTGTCTACATCAGCATCAGCATCATAACCATCAACATAACATCTAATGATAAATTCACATTAAACACTTGATACAAACATGGCTTTACAATTTTTAGATAAAATGAATGTTGCCCTTGTCGTGGCGCTTCTCAATAGACTTCTGGCACACCTCAAACACATCTTACCTGGTGCTCACTTTGCCTATTTGCTCTTTCAACAGAATCTTTTACCACACGTGTATGTCAATTACAGTAGTCTACGTGCACGCAGTCCAGCCATGTACAGTTTAAGCATGTAAATACAACAATTATCACTGCACCCATCACTCCTATTGCGTAGTGAATTGTGCAATACATGCACACAAACCACATTACACGCTAAACGAGAAGTCATTCACTTGTAGAGTATATTACGACAATGAATTGTGCGTCATTGACGGCGTACTCTTCTGTAACGTCGTCGTATTGCAAAACGACTTTCTGCATTGTAACATCTTTTCTCAATAAAAACACGAAAGATTATGCTACACCGCGTCTTTGCGGCGTGACGGCTCATGACACGATAAGATGCACAACGAAATTGTTTACGATCTATTGCGGATGAGTATCACTCGTTTGTGAGCAATTCACAAATTACCTCTAAGTTGGGTGTCTTTGCCATGTTTAGTGATAACAAAGATTACAACTTTGGTCTCAAAGTAGAAGACAATAATATTAATAATGGTGATGATAACAATAATAATAATAACCCTATTAACGAAGAATTTACTGAAAAGGATAACAGTCAAAATGTCGTTTGTATAAACAAGAACGCGTCATTGCTTGGCTTCAATGCGTCCAAAATGATGGCACAGAAGCTGGCTGAAACTGCATAACACGTCAAGGGCACAACACTTGATTACAGAAATAATAACAGTGCCATTAACAACAACAACAACAACAGTAATAACGAAAAAGATAAGAATGCACTGGCAAGACGACGTCATCTTGTCAATAGTAATAAACCGTCCGTTGAGGAAGACGGAAGTAGTTTGTAGTAAATGGCCTCAATAACTTTTCATGCCATGTTATCAAAATTGCAGCAACTGGAAGAAATTACTCATTACCTTCGTGAAGAAGTGGCTATACAGACAACCCGAACACGTAAATTGTAAAACTCTAACAAGGCACTACAGTAACGTAACATTGCGCTGTAACGTGATCTACTGAAGACGATTGAGTAAAAATTACACTACTGTAACTTGGTGCAGCAGAAGCAGTTTCTCATTAACGAAAAAGATAAGTCGATTGCTCGATTAAAGAGTCGCATTCGTGCTCATGCGGCTCGACCCTGACAAAAGGTACTGCTTCGTACCGTAGGAGAGATGTGTGGTGTGTCTACACACGTCAGTGAAGCCATGGATGATGTAGAGGTGCAGCAGGATTTACGATCTTAACTTACCATGCACCGTATCAGTACGTCTCATTCCACGCTATCGCATGAGGCGCATGCGTTACATACCCATACCTTAACAAATAGACCCACACACAACACACCACCTACGTTACCTCCTCCATCTGCCACACTGGCGATTACGTAGATGAGTTCGCAAGACGCGGATGTGGTGGAGCAGGCTCGTGTGTTTGGTAAGTTGTCACCATTGATCTTGTGCCCAACGACCTCGATCTCTACCTCGGCACCAACTTCGTTGTCCTCGTCATGAATGCGTTTTGCGTTAACGGATGATGCACTGACCATTCTCACAGACTGGGCCAACACCTGCTTAGATGATTTGTAAAGCCTGGATGACCTGAAAGGAGGTGCCCTGTCTACACGATTTAGCACCTTATCATAGGAGGCACGAAATGGTATTTTGCTCAGTCGTCTACTGTACTACCTTGCATTACCACGATATACAAAGAGAAGTGCCGAAAGAGACGAGCGGCAGACTGGGAATGTAGCTCATTTACAATAATAATCATCTTCATAGCAGCAGCAGTAAATGTAATAGTCTGACAAGGAATAGTAGTAATAATAGTAGTAATAATAAGGCACTATATAGAGCAAACTAGACAGTAGTAAAAATAATAATAATAATAATAATAATAATAATAATAATAATAATAGTAATAGTGGTGCTAAGAAGAAACAGAAAGGAGACAAACAAATGAAAAGTAAATAGAAGAGCATTGACCCTAATACGAGCCAAAAAAAATCAAAGTCTACTCGTAAAAATGCAAAGCTGGCTTCATAGCGTCGAAATACCCGAACAGTTTCACACGACTACCCACGCCGTAGACGACAACTACTGCAACGGCGTAATGTTCAGCTTGATTCGCCATTCCCGATTTACGAGGAGTGCTTTGGTGATTTACTCAATCTCATTCCGAGTGAGCGAATGTCACTGCTGCTTCAATTTGCGACAGAGCTGATGACCGGTTGTGAGTTTATGAACGACACGGAGGATGGTGTTACCGCCTATGCAGCACATAACACACCGAACATGCCAATAGATTCGTAGAATAACACTATTAATAATAATAATAAAAATGTAAATGTACGCAAAAGTAGACGAAGTATTGTGGAAGAGCATATGGCTATTGCCTAATAGCTGTACCGCAACGTGTACAGTAAGTTTGATCAGCGTGGGAGTATACATAGTGGAGCTAACACTGACCGATCTACTACTTCTGGTAATAGTCATACTGCCAATCCTCTTCGCAATACCATTAGTCGAGTCTAACTGGCAGAAGTCATGGACCCCCATGCACTAGCCATGGGTGAGCGAGCCTCTCTCGTGACATTTATTGCCCTGTTGTACGTTCGATTCGCCCACGCGTTCAATCACAAGAGTCGCAAAGCGGCGTAAACCGAAAAGGCGGCTATCTTGTACCTCCTCAGTGATGGACGTTATAGTAGTAGTAGTAGTAATACTAGTAATAATAAAAATAATAAATCACGCAGCGAGGCAGAGAGTGAGCAGTTGGTGTAGAAACTTATCTTATCCAAGATTGATGACGAGGATAAGACACCATGGCAGCTGTTCAAGTAAAAGTGTTTGCCTCACTGAGGTACCTCGGCACATCCTTTCCTGCTTCGTGGAAACTTCTGACCGGCCTCGGCGTTTGAGAGCCCAGCACTCGCACAGCTGCTGAGTGAGTTAGCCATGTACCTACACTACTCCCTTCAGGCTCACCGCTGACACGTGATTGTGAGTTGTCTCATTCCAGTCATGACCTACTCGGGACTGAGTCGTGGTGTGTTTACCGGTCCACGAGCCTCACCTTCGGCACTTCGAGTTGGTCTGGAGCGAGACAGGCACTGAAACTTCCCAATACACTGTACACGACTACACAAGATACTTGTGAGCCGAGCAAATCATATGGCACAATAGGTGCACCATGAAACAAGTCCACTATCATAGAAGGCTCTACTTGCCCAATTGAACCATCTTATTGGTGTCAGTGATACTTCTACTATTAGTAATAAGAGTGAGCAAAATAATAATAATAATAATAATAATAGTTTATACTTACACATAAATAAGCAACATGCCTCATTGATAGATCACCTTGTTACACATGAAAAGGCGTTACTCATGTCTGCCTTACGTGTCGTAGCCAATGACCTACTCATGCTCTTTTTACGCTTCTCCACACTTTCGGCCTAGTTGGCGTTGCCGACGCTTGATTTGGGTGGATGACGTCTGCTGTGTGCCGATTTACATCTCCTGTCCTTAACCACTTAGGCAGAGGTGCACACGTTATTAGACATGTAAAGTGTGACCTAGATTTACTATGAGGCGGTGTTGGCACTGAACGAGGCATAATCGGCTGAGCTGCACCACACCACCACCACCACAGCTCATTTAACATGCCACATTGATAAAACATAACATGTGAACCATGAACACAATAAGGTACATGGCTAGACAATGGTACAACACATACAGCCATCATAACACCATGCCAATGACTCGCTTGTGCATAAATCCAGGTCATCTTCGACATCGATGACGTAATTTTCATCTGCTCTGTCATTACAGTCTCAATCACATCATCATATTCCATCACCACTTCCAGTGGTAGCAACCACAACGACCACCACAACAACAAAAAATGGTAATGTGAACACATCCTTTTTGCCCTCTGTCCCACGACGTAATCTTGGTGCATCATGAAATATTTCAAATAATAATAATAATAATAATAATAGTATTAACCACAATAACAGTAGTAATAAAATAAACACAAAGCCGCACAGTAAAAGTAAGCCAAACTCACATCGACTATCCAATTAGTTTACCCCACACAACACGAGTTTGTTGAGTGGCAGTGGGGTGTCTTTCTTGGCACAGATACCCAAAGTGTACGATGAAATGACGTTTACTGCGTTTTTGATGGGATGTGTGTTGGTGGCACATACACTTTACCCTGCCAATGTATTCAGAAAAACATAATCAACAGCAGCAGCAGGAGCAGCAGCAACAGATAAAAATCAATAACAGGCATATACAGACAGTAATGATAATATAGCATCGAATAATAAAGATAGAAGTAGTACTAATAACACCACAAATATAAATAATATTGTCTGATTAGCCGATGCACTGAAAAAATTTGTCTTTTGCCGAGTTGTCAACTCACCATTAGGCAATGTTGAAGTTGTCGGTGCAGGCGAAAGCGATGAAGTCTGAGATAAATAACACATTAAACGCGATGGCAATCACACATACAGCATCGGTAATGATGTATATGCATCACCACACATACAGCTCAGTCACTCTCAGGTAGTCATTCGTCGATTAACGATGGGTGCGTAGACGCAGTAGGTGTTGGTTCTCTACACCCCTGCCATCATTTTGGTGTTTAACGCGTACAGCAAAGACATTTACGGAGTGGCTGGGATGTAAAAATAAGATCTGCTCAAGCTACTGCGTGAGGCAATGCTCACAAGTACGTAGATTTCACAATATCTGATCTTTGAGTTGTTCAAGGAGTGTTGTGTGGCACGACGGTCTATTGAGGAGAGTGCCTCTGCCCGACGCAGAGAGATGGATGGTAAACCACGTGATGTGACAAGTTATATAAATAGTAACACCACAACTAGTAATAATAGTATGTTGCCTAATCGAAGTACCACTATGACTCTACCACAAAATACTGGATTGAATGACAGTCAACGACGAGGTCAGTCACCTGCCACTACAGTATCCACGAGTGGTGGTAATAATACAAATAATAATAAACGAACGAATGATGAAAATGCGCTTAACCTGCCCACCATGCAACTTGGACGATTCCGATCGGTGTAGGTGTTGGTGTATGAAGGGTTTGTGCATTTCTTGTGTTTACTATGTGCAATCAAGCAGCCAAACCCACTCATTCCGTTTGATGTGCGATTGCAAAATTTTCTACGACGCATGTTTTTACGTCCGCTCATTCATAAAGTGTAGAACTTGGCACCGCTGCTGAATCGAACACGACTGAAACGCGAAGCTCAACTAGCACGTGCGGCACATTCACCGCATTACAATCATTAAACGTAAATGTTTCATTCGTAATAACTATTATTGTAGGGGTTTTTTATGTAAATATTATGTAAATATCAACAAAATAATTTTGTTATTTTAATTTACAATATGTAAACAAAGTGTTGCTATTTATATTTTACAATTCTGTTTTACTCTTTTCGCTCAATGACATTTTACACATTTTATGTATAACGAAACATGTAAGGTGAATATGTAAATTGTTTAATTCTTTTTTGCAGATTAGTGAACTACGTTGTAGACGTAATTCACTGACGATGTAAAAGTGTAAATAATTTTAATAGTTTAATGAAGTGTGACTGATAATAATTTGAACAAAATAAATTTTATGTTTTACATCATTCATATGCTTATACTTGAATGAAACTAAAAGCTGTATTTAAGTCATAAATTGTTTTCACGTTTTCAACTTTTTTTTCTTCTACATTTTTCACAGGTATTACTTTGGTTTTTTTTATAAATAGTTTTTTTTGTTTAATCTTTTTTCCCCTTCACTGCTATCTGATTTATTGTCCTACTGCTTTATAAACTTTGACGGTTATCATTACTCCGTATATTTAATTTTTCTAACCTTTCTCACAAATAGTTGTAGCATAAAAACTTATATTACATATACACTTAATAAACATTATTAGTACAAGTACATAAGGATAAATTGATTATTATAGAAGTAATAGTTACCTACTATTTTTTTTTCTTCAGGAATAGTAATTGTAGTTATCACTACAATTACTACCTCTTTTCTCTTTTGTACTTTCGAGCAGTTTGTAAAGAAATACGTTAGCCTCGCGAAAACGCGTCTTTTCTATACTTCTGTTTGTGCACAGTAGAATAGACTAGTGACTTATAATTCACAACACTAACACAAAAATTGTTGTTGTTGTTGTTGTAGTAAATTAATTTCGATAATTCAATTTTGTTTTCAGAAAAAAAGATACAAATATAGAAAGTGTTCAAGACAATTAAACAAATTATTGAGCGCGTAAGTAAGTAAATAGCGCATTATTTTATATATATATTTTTTTAGCTCATAGAGTAGTGTAGTAGTGTTATTTTTATATAAAAAAGCAAACATATAGATAGATAATTACATACCTATAGAGTAATTTTTAGTTTTGAGCTATAATCTGTTCAATGAATGTACTTCAAAGTACAATTCTGCGTTATTATTATGCCAAGACAGTAATGAGTATGTGTTCTGGCTCTGCGCTGCGTGTCAGCACACGTCATTGCAGCAATATACAAGTTGATTTGGCAGCTGGTGAGAAAGAGTAAGCTGTTCAATACAATGTTGAATTCGATAATAGCAAACAGAAATAGATAATAGACACAAAACAAGATAAAATATAGCAGTAAAAAGTAAAATAAGAAAGTCTTTTTTCTTGTGATGCTAATGCAACAAAAAAATTCTACTCACGTGTTAAACCAACACAATTAACGATAACACTGAAAAACAACTGCAGCAATCAAACTTCATCATTACCGTAATTATAGCAAGTATTGCGCAGACAAGCTCACTTACCTGTTCCGTAATGGGCAACACATATGCGAGTAGTTCGTCCAGTAGCCACAACATTATTATCCTAATCATAAAAATGGAAACCAACAATACAACAAAGTGTGCATAATGGCCACAAGTCAAAGACAACATCAACGTTAGTACGATAAGCAAGTAAAGTACATTGTGTGTAAAAGATTGCCGCACTTGCCGTCTAATCAGTAAAGTCACAATAACCATACATTCCATTATTGTACCGAATTGGACTTATTACACCACCAACTCCGTTGGACTTGTCGTGTTGTGTGCCATTTAGTAGACCGAAACACCGTGATGAGCACAAAGGTGCAAATTATACTAACAAAGTTGTAATTTCAACTCTACACAACGAAAGCAATGATAACAATATTGATAGTGTACATTCCAACAATTTGTTATAGATCTCTCACACAGAGCAAAAGAGTGCTAGTTAATGCTTGTAGAGCAACAACAAAAAATAAAAGAATGTGAATGGTTAATAGAGCTAACAAAGATGTTAGTATGCACCGTAGCAATAATCAAAAGACAATTCATTACTCACAACTTATAACGCAAATATTACTGTTAGCTGTAATAATGATGATGATGATAATAATAATAATAATAATGGTTAGCACTCATACATGTCATAATCTTCATAGCTGCAACAATAACGGAAATAAGTAACATAATAATAAGATCAACTAATGTTGTAAAGTTTATAACAATAATAATAATAATAATAACTTGAATGACAAAACATTTCATCGAATGTAAATAATACACCGTCTACGTCATTGACTAGTACTGAAGGTAGTAGTAATAATAGTAATAGTACAACAAATCGCATCTTCCTTGATCCTGTTTAGTGGTTATCACAAACATCAAGTTTCCCGTTAATGAGCGAGAGTGTGGTCAGTGCACACTTGGCCCCTGTTCAATATGGCATTTCATCACTTTCACATTAACTTTCTTCTACATCGTTGCATGCTTTATCACCATCAACATCAACATCAACATTATCATCATCAAAATAATTGTAATAAATGCATAATAACGAGCAAAAGTATATGTAGAACTTGGGTAAGTCCATGTTGAGTGTGAAGTAGCAACAAGCCTAGTGTGCACGATTGTAGTAGGCCATTAAAACAATGCAGACTCACCAAAAAATTAATAATAATAAAAACGAGAGCAATAATCTGGTGGTGAGTGCAAATAATAAACGCACGTACATGAGTAATGTCTAGAAGACAGCTTCATTCCGTGGTAATGACACTAATTAATATGATCTAGGTGGGAGCTCTACAAACACAACACCATCATCTCAAGACAGTATGAGCAGTACTGTCAATAATAGCATTAAAAGTGAGGAACTTATTTACAACATATTTACTCGTCGTGTGAGTAAAGCCAACAGTGATACTATCAAAACCCTGTCACTCATGGGTATTGCACCAGATTGCACCAAACGATAATTAGTTGTACAAGATAAAGATGCACTACATAACTTTGCAACTGCCATTCAATCTCAGTGCATCTCATGACCCACTTTTTGATCTCACGGCTACGTGTATCACCAGTTACGGTCTATTATTTGTCATTCACGCAAAGACTAACTTGACACTAAAGTTAATGAACTACTTAAAATGCAATATGAAATGCTACACCGTCGACGAAATGAGCGGCAGTTGACTGGTGTGGTGAGTGCATCTGAACTAACACACCTCACGAATACTGAAAATGAAGACAATAATAAATAAATGCAATAGTAGTAAAAATAGGCAAATGAGACGTCAGTACTGGTACACACAAGTACCTCATCCAGTTCGTACAGTATTACTGGCATGTTAGACGATAAATGACTGACACTTGACAAACTCAATTCATAGCAGCAGGCCGTGGTGTAGTTTATTCGCTAAGGTGGGTATCACACCTACATTGGTGGTGGGGCAGGAAGTGGCAAATCGGTTTTATTAAAGATGATTCGGAAAATGTTAGTACACGATGGATTGACGGTTGCCATGGTGGCGACTACCGGGGTGGCGAGTTGTCAGATTGGCGGGGTAACCCTGCATCACTTGTTCGGAATTAACCAACACGGTGACTTTACACGTAGGTCGTAGTTAACCGCCTATGATGTGATTATTATTGATGAGGTAAGTATGCTTGGACGAGATTTATTTTAAAAAATGTAGTACAAGCTTCGTCGTGCACATGGCATTGACGTGCCATTTGGTGGGGTGCAGATGATTGTCTGTGGAGACTTTATGCAGTTGGGTGCGATCAACGCCAAATCATTGATTTCGTCTCCACTCTTTCGCAGACACTTTGCGATGTTGAAGTTGTACAATATTATTCGTCAGAGTGAAGATGTGCAGTACGCGGCACAACTTCAGATGCTGCGAAGAGGCAAAGTACCAGATAACTTACACGAAACGGTTTCACTGCAAACCACGTAGCAAATTTTGATTGAACAGCTACAACGTTATGCACTCGCTATTCGTCAGAGACGGCAATTATCTTTTGCACTG
Organism: Blastocrithidia nonstop; assembly: GCA_028554745.1. Taxonomy (NCBI): domain Eukaryota; phylum Euglenozoa; class Kinetoplastea; order Trypanosomatida; family Trypanosomatidae; genus Blastocrithidia; species Blastocrithidia nonstop. Next base: position 111,841 of record JAQOTN010000051.1, read on the forward strand.
CAGCATTGTCCCTCTAATGATAAGAATAGTAACATTAATAGCAATGACCAAGAAAATGATAGAAAAACAATTTAGGCGCAGGTCTTGCACAATACGTCTGACACTTTGCCATCTATACATTGCTCTAACACAATTCATAATACACAAGCATCACACACAGAACAAATAGATTCTTCACGATAAAAACATAATGTTATTAGCGATAGTAGTAACACGTGTGAGTCGAGTACACCATCGCCTAGGTATGTGTAAAATGCGGTAAATTTGTTACCCACAAACGCATAAGTCAATGTAATTAATGCACGCGAGTTGGCACGATTAGACGGGGATGAGGTTAGCTTTGCTGCACAAATTTTAACTCCCACACTGCTGGGCAACTGAACACAAACGTACTTACTACGCATTTCCCATCCATGTAGTAATAATAATAATAACAACACCAAGCAGCAGGTTAATTTAAGTCAAGTACAAAAAATTATTGTGTAATTTGTGAATTTGTTTGTGCTCAAGTATAAGGACAGTGGGAATGCCGCATCTCTGCACCCTCATCGACATGTGGTGCTGTACAAATTATTTGTGGATGGGTATTGTTTACGTGTACGAATACCAGATGACTTTGACATGAGCGATTGTCAAAAACTAAAAGATCATTTCAGCTAATTGAATACGTTCTTGCAAACATTTGAGATTGGACTGACGGTGTGTGATTTGCTTGACAGCGGAGAAGGCATGCACACGTAATAGGATGAACTCATCTTACACTCCTACGCCATTAAAGCTACGCATAGTCGATAAACTAAACTGAAAAAGGGAGCACGCGTCATGCTTCGGGCAAATTTGGCTCCTGGTCTGGTAAATGGTAGCATTGGCACCGTCATTGGGTTTCGTGAATGCACTGCACGTGACATTCCTCGTTATTTACTCCCGTATGCCGATGTGACTAGCAAGTCTACCTATAATGATAACAATAATGCTAACAATAATAATAACAGTAATAATTTAAATGCATATCGCGAGTAAGTTATTCGAAGCTATGCTGATTTCTTGGTGTATGAGTGTGGTTTTACCAAGGCCCTTCTGCCATAGGTGTAACTCAATGGACGAGTTTACGTCATTCCACCAATTATCTACTTTGTCGGTGGATTGCACAACACCCACCACTATAGCATGGGGGTGGCACACCTACCACTGTCGTTAGCCTATGCCTTTACGGTACACAAAGTACAAGGATTAACGTTAGTAGGACGAGTACACCTCTAGCTATCTCGAATGTGGCCCTGTGATCATTTACTGTATGTGGCCATGAGTCGTGTACGTAATCCGTAGCAACTGAGCATGAGTAGCTTCTCGGCTAAGTTAGTGCAAGCAGCTGCAGACTGTTTATTGTTTGACGATAGTCTACCCAGTGTGTACAATGTAAATGTGCTACCGAGTTTCATTCAGGCTACGTGGAAGCGAACACCACAACGACGTAAAAAGCTACTTCGTCAACGTAAATTACTGGATGAGGTCAAACGCAAAAATAAAAATTTAGCAAAAAATTCACCACACAATAACTTAAGTAGGCAAATTGCACTAATACAACAACAAATGCTACAAGTAGCTACGTTGAGCAGGAAGAATGCAAAGAAGTAATGCTGGAAAAAATAATAATAAAAATAACAAATATTGGTACAATTATACGTGAAAAACATCACACTTAGAATGAACAAAAAATATTTACCAATTATAAACACTTGTATTCTTTATCTGTTTTTACTTGTAGAGTAAAGTCACAACTGTAGTATTTTAATTTCTTTTTTTTTTCTCCTTTTCTTATGCAGTTTTTTTTTTCTTGAAGCACACATTTGCTGAGCGTTCAAGCCTATTGAGAATATATACAAAACACTAACAAAAAAATAAATAATGAAAATTGTAGATAATAATAGATACATGGTGCAATGAAAATAAGTATTATTCAGAAAAAAAGTTTATCTGTCTGACCAAGGAAGAGTTATTTGTTCATATAAGCGCTGTATCAATTATTTTTACTTTTATTTAGCGATTTTTCTCAGCTTTGCGTAAAATAATCTGCTTTATTTTAACAGTTAAAGTGTGTTTTCTAAGCAATGTATGAGCACTCAAGTTGTGTAAATAATCTTGACATAATTGTAATTTATTTTTCGACTAACTGTTACTATTAACCTTTTCTTGTTGATGTCATTATTAGTTGCCATCAATGTCAACTTATTAATTATGATGGAAAAATTAATTGTCAAAAAAAAGCTAGCATTTTTTCTTAATTGGCAGTATGACATATATTTAATGCATGTGCCAAGTACAACTATGCTATACACCATTTTTCTTTCTTCTATTTACGTTTTTTCTTTGTTATACGTTTTTTTTTATTGCATTTCATTTCATACGATTGAAATTATAGAGACAAATAAATAGCTTTTGACTTCATTTCTTTGTTGTTTTCCTTTGTTTAGTTTCTTTCCCTTTGTACTTCTTATTCTGTTTATACAAGTAAGATATACGCATACACCTCTGTTAATTTTTTTTTACAAGATATAACATCACTCTCTTTCTCTCTCTCTCCTTCTGTTGTCATATATTTCTTTGCCATTTATTTTTTTATTTGTATCAGTCACACACATTACTGTTGTCTACAGTAGTGCATCTAATTTGTTCGTACAAATTACTAGAAAAATTATTTTTTTTGATTATATTACAAAATTTTGTAAACGTTTTGTATATAACACTAAAAATTCGCATTCCGTACCACTAATCTTATACTTTTCACAAGCGAATTTCTTACATTTCTGCTTGTACTTGTAATTACAAAAGTGTATCAAGACAGCATTAGATTTCCTGCTGTTCTTGTGCAATTTTGTAAATAATAATAATAACAACAACAACAACAACAGTAATTGCTGCAATTACGGAAAAGTGTAGAGTGTAAAGAAAAGTTTGATTCAACTTTCTTTTTTCTACAAGACGAAACAATAAAGTGTTATTTTATACACAAATATTATAGTCAGTAGCAACAGCTTTTAGGCTTCTTCATCTGTAACTCCATTTTACAAAGAAACCAAATAAAAGTGAACAGAACATAGCTTTGCTTAATAATTACTTTTTTTTCCTAAATTGCTTTACTAGAGCCACTTACATATTGTTTTTTACAGCAGTAGAACTACATTACAGCTTTTTACATACAATTTATTTGTGTGAAAGTTTAGAGTAAACGTGTTATTTTTTTTTGAAAATATTTTACTTTACAATTACAGTACAAGCACTAAAAACTTAACTTTATTTTGTTATAGCTGAAAAAGAGTCTGTGCGTGTTTTTTTTATACATTGTGTTACTTACCTTCTGTTATTACTTTTCTAATACAGTCATTCATTGTTAAAACTGTCGTAATCTTCAAGAAAAATCATTACACATTTCTGAGGGGTTTTTACAATTAGAAAGGATTTAAAAAACACATCACTTGATCAGGTAATTGCTGGAAAACTAATTGTTTGTTGTAAAGGGGACAGCTAAAAATAATTACAAAGTAAATATATAAACTAAAATTTTAGTTTGCAATAGCCCTTTTCCTTTTGTAAAAAAAATTATAAGAGTATAATATTTCAAAGACAAAATTCATAGATATATTTGTTTTTTGTTTATATTTAATTTAATTTAATAGCTTTTTTGTCAGTCTGTATATAGTTGTGTTCCGGTTGTGCAGACAAAAGTAAAAGCTGTATTTAGACAAAAACACTTTTGTTAAATAGTGCTATCTTAATATTATCAGGCAAAATCAATATTTAATACGAAATAAAGTAAAGTCATTTTTCTTTCAATCTCATTGGACTAGTTTGCACTTACTACTTTTTCCATTCTTTTCAACTTATAATTAACGAAAAAACATAATGTTGCGCCGTCTTGTCGCTAATTCATTTATGTGCAGCACAAATTGCGGTGCTACTACTATTACTTATAGTACTGCTGTCATTGCTTCACGTTATTCTTCTTCTGCTTTGTTTACGAAGCCAATCATTACAGCAGCCACATCGGTAGAAGCAGATGGTACAGCTTAAACGGTAGCATAACGCATGTGCCATATGTGTTCCTCATGTGCATCATCATCATCATCATTATCATCGTTTAATCTGAGAAGTTTTTGCAGTAATTTGTGTAGTGTTTCAACTTGTTTGCATTAGTCACGACGATTTAAATCAGTAAATGCTGCGTCATAGTTGTTGTAATCAAATTCAGCGTAGATATCTTCATCACCACCACCATTACAAAAGTAACAACGAAATACTGTTACAAAAATGTAAAGTATGGTAAATGTAGGCAACAAGTATGCACGTGTGCCAAAACCAAAGAGACGTTCAGTGAATACTGTTCACGCTGAAACGTAACAGATGGCAGATCGTTCTGTTACAGACTCTGACAAGGAACTGAACTTAGTTGGGCCGTCACAATTTCTCAATGAAGATAATGACATAAAGTACAAACCTATTGTCAATACTGATCGTGTAATTATACCACCCATCCCATCACTGACTTCGTAGTAAGTCGCCTAACTCAACTCTGCATCCGATGCAGCACTGAAAAAACGTAAACCACGCGCACGTGTTGCAAAAGCTAAAGACCATAGTGCGCAAAGTGAAGCACAATTACCCAATTAGTCTTAGACTCCTTCTTCTTCTTCTTCTTCTTCTTTCACCAATGTTAGAGGTTTTAGTGGTTTAGTTCCTGAAAGTCGCACAAGTAAAATGACCACATAGCGAGTAGTCAAGGCACCTCGTCAACGAGCCTCACGAGGCAAACGTCAGTAATCAAATGAAGTAAATCACACAACACTAAAGCAGGTGAAAAGGCCAAGTGCAGAATCAATTAAACATAATTAGAAATATGAAACGAATGACCAAAATAGTATGAACCAGCCACTATCTTCGATGAGTTAGAAATAGACCACCCTAATACCACCATCACCACCAGCAGTGAAAGTAGTAATGCACCTTGACAGTACCGAAGAATTTAGCATTGATGACATTCCTGACATATTGTCTGTGAATGAAGTAAATACATCTACAGGTTCGCCTAAAAAATAGCAGTAGTAGTAATAGTAGTAATAATTGTTCCATAATACTAATGTGTCAACACCATTACAAAAAGCACCACGCGTTAAGTCGCAACGTCGTAAACGGTAACCTCGTCATGTTGCTTCTTCTCATGTGGTAGAGTAGCGCAACACGAGTACTTCTACTTCTAATTTAGATAGTGCTGTGCAAATTACAAGTGTAACATCAAATAGTGATAATAATGATGAGGAAAGTGAAAGTAAAACTGAAAACCAGAGTAATAACGCTGATGATAGTAGCATCATTACGAATAACAAGATAAAAACCAAAACGATGAATAAAAATAAACTCACACGACATAAACTTGTAAAGCCAAATGCTTATCACAATGATGATAAAACTTAAGAGGATATTAGTGTTTGTAACAACAAAGATAGTGTTAATGAGACGAATAAGAGCGACGAGTGTAGTCAAGAGTAATATTTTGCAGAATTAATGCACAAGATGAAACAAGAAGAAGACGAACGTAACATAAGTCGGCTCAACTCTTCTTCTTCTTTGGAGGAGAGCACATTGGTGTACAACGCATTAACAGGGCGAATGACCAGTGAAACATCTGCCACGGTGCAAAGCCTCATTGCCATTGGGTTTGCCATCAATGAATAACGACAGTTACATGTGGGCGATGCGACACGATTAAACGCCTTTGCGAACAAAATACGAAGTAACTCCCTTGCCATCTCACCCAAGTGGCCCACAACGCTCAAAAAGGTACTCGGTAATGTACTTCAAAACAAAAACATTGACAACCCTGCCAGTGCGATTGAGCAGCTCATTCAGGTCAAGATTAACAGTATGCTACGTAGTCGATATGCCTCCGTGGTGAGTGCGTAGGTCAACACGGTGGGTACGGATTTACTTACATAGTAGTAATCCTCTTCCTCTTCTTCGTCTTCTCATGCTAATTCTACAAACATTACCAAGTAGCATTTGTTATCCTAGCAAGCTACCCCAGTGTAGCATTACCTTGATGGTGGCATTACACTCAATAAAGAACAAGAGCATGTGATTAAGATTGCACTACAGGGGCATCACATGTACATTGGTGGGAGTGCTGGAACAGGCAAGACGGTGTTGCTGCGGGTGCTGTGTAAACGACTTCAGGCACATCGACTTCGTGTTGCGATGACCGCCACGACGGGGGTAGCTGGGTGTCATATTAGTGGTTCTACTTTTCACCACGCCTTTGGGGTCACCTCACGTGGTTAGTTTCTCCGGCGAGGCTCGTTGCTATAGTACGATGTCATTATCATAGATGAGGTAAGCATGTTCTCTCAGCGGTTATTCGAGGACTTTGACAAGATACTCCGTGAAGAGGCCGGCACACCGGACTTACCTTTTGGTGGGGTGCAGATTATCCTGTGCGGGGACTTTCTTCAACTGGGCTGCATTAACGAGTCCTCGTTAATTCACTCATCCTTGTTTCACTTGAACTTTGTCAAGCTTCGGTTGCACACTCAGGTACGACAAACAGCGAACTCCAAATTTGCGCATGATTTACAAGAGATGCGCCTGGGCAGAGTACCATAAGATTTAACGTAAACGGTGCAACAGCTACCGGCTGGTACGATGGTGCAGTCGGCGGTGAATCTGCTGCCAACCAATAAATAGGTTCATGCCGCCAACGAGGCAGAGCTGCAGCGGCTCGGTGGGGATCCACTCACACTGCTGCCGTAGACTGGAATCACCTCATTGAAGTGTGATGCTACCGCTACACTGCTGCTACGCACAAAGCCGTAGTTTAACGCACATGAGTTTGCCCGTCACGTTCGTGCGTTGCTGCAAGCTACAATAGACTTACCCCACGCCTCATTGCTTTCCTTGTACAAGCTTTACGAAGATGGGCACGCAATGCGGGTTATTTTGCCTCCCAGTGAAAGTCTAGCCTGACGCGATGGTATGCGTGAACGATTTTTGTAAATTGCCGGTCTCATCAATGATCTAGACCTCGGTGCGGTGGTAACGTAGATTGTACCCAAAGGAGATGGTCTACACACGCCATAGACCGAGTAGTATCTACAAAAGCTCATGTCCAAGCACCCAGTAGCACAATCACTCACGTTTAAAAAAGGTTGTCGTGTCCTACTGCGTGCCAATTTAACATCCAACTTGGTCAATGGCAGCATTGGCACCGTCGTGGACTTTGTGTAGTGTAAGATAGAAAGCTTCCCTAAATACCTTCGCAGCGAACGCGTTGATGAGTGTATTGAGCGATACCGTGTGTTTTGTCTAACGTAGTGTGGAATGCCCGTTCCACTCATCCCTGTGGTGAAATTCCACAGCGGAGAGAAGGTGGCGGTGCCACCGTGGTAGTTTAGCGTTGGTGGGATGGGCAATACACACTACTACTCCTTGTCCTGTGTAGCGCTACCACTGTCGTTAGCCTATGCCTTTACAGTACACAAAGTACAAGGATTAACGTTAGTAGGACGAGTACACCTCTAGCTATCTCGAATGTGGCCCTGTGATCATTTACTGTATGTGGCCATGAGTCGTGTACGTAATCCGTAGCAACTGAGCATGAGTAGCTTCTCGGCTAAGATGGTGGTGGCTAATGCGTAGTGTGTGGCCTTTGACACCCAGTTAAAGGGAGCAGATGAGTTGGATAACATGACGTTAGCCCAGTACCCGGTTGCTTCATGAAAGAAGTGCAATGATACGATTTACTTTCTACGTCGCAAAGGAAGCTCACTTCGTCGTTTGCTCTAGTAGGTGACGAGAGGTGGAACAGGCATGTTATTCTCTCAGCGCAATTACAATCAAAATCGTATGAATAATAATATAAACACAAATAATGTTAATAGTATGAATAATTCTAGCAACAATAACTACAGCTCTAACTACATGATGCCATCCTCTTCGTTGCAGCCCATGGTAAGTTTGTTTCAGTCCTCGAGTGCAAATAAAGCCCGGCAGGCATTTTACTCCACCAGTGCAAGTCAAAACATTAATATTGAGCAATCCTAGTAGTAGTAGTAGTAATATTAGCAATAGCAAACGTAAAGTGAATAGATGTAGCAGTATGTCAATGGTAAAACCAGAAACCATAGAAAGAGAAGAGATGATAATCGCCGTCGCAGCAACTCCTCTTCGTTAATGAAGCAGAATAGTAAAACTAGTTTCATAAATAATTCATAGTTTATGAATGTAAATGGTAGTAGCAATAATAACGGTTGTATTAGCAGAAGACAAACAGAAATGAATGAAAACGGTAATCTTTTTATGCTCAACTCTGATACACCATATCAAAATGGATATGATGGTGAATTAGAAGAAAATGGACATGTTCAAATGAATAGTCGTGATATGGCGCTACGCAAACTTGCATAGATGGGGATCAATGTCGATCACATCTTAACCGTACAACGATCCTCTGCACGATGGCGTCAATTGCGTAATTTGGTCAAACATGCCACACGTGTAGAGAAGTTTAAGTAGACACGACGTAGAGCGAAGCTGATGACCTAAAACGGTAATAAAGCTCAAACAACAACAACAACAGCGGCATGTAATGATGATAGCATAGTGCATGTTGCACCTACTAGTAAATCACATAATGGTGTTTTAGGTCAAGAATAGCAATAGAAACAGTTTGCGTTAGTTGTGTAAGATCGATGTCAACGACAATTTATGTGCTCTTGCTTTGCAAAATAAACAATAAAGTAATAAATTACAAAATTAGTTTACATTTTTAATTTTGCTTTGCATTTTTTATTTTTTATTTTTAACATTGTACGCATTTGCCATTTCAAGTCAATTATATTTGTTTTTAGTACTCATACAGTATCAATAATTTATATATAATTATTTTCTTACCTTGCTTAATTTGATTTATTGTTTTTTTTACATAGCAATGCGTGTCTGTACAATTTTTTCTATCTCCAAATTTTATATTTGATGCAATTAAAACTTTGCTCAAGACTTTGTCCTTTCGAAAAAGTATTTGATTTTTATGGAGGTAATTTTTGTCTTTTGCAAATGTTAACTACACTACAACTTCACCTTAATGCACGCATGTACGATACAAATTAAAATATGTGTATGTGCATAATTATTATGCAACGGTGTTAATTTTGCACGTCAGTTGCTACATATGCATGTGTACACCAACTTCTTCAGCTTTGTGTTGTTTTATCACTACATGGACACGGCTGTATATCGTTATACACTGCGACGAAAGCAAAAGGAGTATTGTAGATCATAGATACACTTTTTTTTCTGCTTATTTTTGCTAAAAATTGTTTGCATGTATTAGGTTATTGTTGTTTGCTGAAACTATTTTTACTTAAAAGTTTCATCATTACTATTATTATCAAATACGCTTTCTTTTCTGCTTCTTTTTTGTGAGTGTATTCTTCTGCCTTGCAATTTGTACTTATATATGTGACAGTGGTAATTATATTTGCTGCAACAATTATTACGTCAATGATATAAAGATGATTGAAATAAAATGATTTATTAGGTACATATCTTGCATGATGTAATCTAATTTAAATATATATATCATTATTATGTAAAATACAGCAAGAACCGTTATGTATATGCGTGCACAGTTAACGAAATGCAATAGAGTAAACAGCTGTTAACAAGTGACGAAAAGTATGCACAATGAGTGAGTAATAAGTGTAAGCCGTTAGCTTTATTACTTATTTTTTCATTTATCTTTTTCTTTTAGACTTGTGTGTGAAATAGAGCCACTAGAGTAAACATATACATTTAATAATTTTATAGCAATATTTGCTTAAATTGTTTTTTGAAATATTACTTTTTTTGTGTAAATACAAAGTGTACGTATTACTTGAATATTGTAATTATGTTTTTCGCGAAATGTACCTCCACTTTTACATCTGTACTAACTACATTACTTACAACATAATTTGTTTCTCGAAAAGAAAGCACAAAGTGTTGCTTTTGTTTTTGACAAAAAATGAGCAAAAAAACATTTGTTTACGAAAAATCGAGTACAAGTTAGTAATCAAAAAAATCAATCATTTATTTCCTTTTTCGAAAAAAAGTGCCTTTGCTTGGCTAGTTGTGTATGTACATAAATTTTTTTTTCCATTGTCGACGTTTACACACAACAAGAAAAAAGTTAAACCAATTAAAAACAAAATTAATAGAAATATTAATTGTACGCCATACTTGTATTAATATGTACATCCCAAATCTACCTGTACTATTACAATTTTTTTTTCAATAAATTTGCTTTCCTAACATCAGTTTCATACATTGATGAAACAACAATAATGTAAAAGCATTATCATGTATAATTAAGTTTCGTTCTTTTTTTTTAGTTGCTTGTTTACGGCTTACACTTTATCTACTCTATTGTCATGTCTTTTTTCCTACTGTTATTCAACTTACCTATTGTGCATGTAAAGAGAGTTATATTTAGAATTAATAATTACACAATGTACATATTATTGTGGCACAATACACTTATAGTGATAAACATATACACAATATATAAACACACATACACACAAATACTTACAGTATATCATAGCAATAAAGTAGTATTTACTACTGTTCACAATCTAATAGACTGCACTTCTTTCTTTGTCGTTATTGTAGTTTTTGATTTTTTGACTATTCGTTTAATTTCATTTACTATAACAAAATGTATTTACACATTATTTTATTTATAGAAATAGAGATGTGTGATGTATTTAATCAATACATGCACTCTCGCGTTTGCGCATTAGTGCAAATACGGTTATTCATTTATTTTCTTTGAATCTATTATAAAGCAGTTGTTTTTTATAAAACTAGTACAAGTAGTAATAATAATAGTCGTCGTGATGATGATGATGATATGTTTGTAGTTTTACCAAGTTCAGTTTTTCTAATTCAACAATTATACTACTTTTCTCTCATTTAAAAAAGTAACAACATTTACGATAAGAGTCTATATTCACTATTAGTGAATATATTGCAGCATGAAAAGAATATGTAGATGTTCATACGTTTTTTGTTTCAATTGATATTGATGACATCAACTTAATTCTTGACAATTGATTTGTTTATGATACTATTTATATATTATTATTTATAAGAAAGTTTATTGTGTTAATCAATAACAGCATTAATTATAATTACACAAGGCAGTCATAGGAAAATATAAAAGTTGTTTTATTTGTATATAATTTAGTTGTGATGCCACCAAAAAGACGTGTGCATAATTTTAGATAATCGTCAAAGAGCTCAAATACATAAAAATATAGTAAAGGTATTTGAGAAGTTAGTACTACGTCTGACAGTGATGATAATTGTGACAAGAGTAGACATGTGTTTGCTTCTACCACAAAACGTGCCAACCATAACATTATCAGACGATTACGACATCGCAACTCTACATTACACACTACATAAAGGCAGCAAAGGCGAAGACGAAAATAACGTAAATCTATCACATAGTTATCACAACTAAGTCGTACTTAGTGTCGTAATAATATAATGACAGCCCTCAGTAAATTGCACGAGGTGGTCCATGGAACTAATGCAGAAAAATCGCAAGAATGATGCAATATACAAAGTACAGGAAATTTATGTATAAGTATTGAAAATAACGAATAATAATGCAAAGCAAATATGACGCCAACAATAACACTATCACAGACAAATTCGAATACAAATAGCTAAAGTGGCACAAATGATGCTGCTGCTGATGATGATGATGATGATTATCAATATAATAATTTGTATCATTCTGTTCCTATTCCAGTGCATGTTTTTGATCAGCCAGGTGTGCAAATGTGTTATGCTCTGCACACACGATGTATTATTGTGTCGTAAAGTGTTTAATAAAACATAAAGAACAGAGAAAGTAAAAATTTTGCGTTCATTTTAAGTAACGGCACGTGTGGTATATTTTTTACAGCAGATCATAGCTGTATTCAGCTACTTCACTTTTCAATTAATAAAAAATAACAAACGTGCTATGATAATAATAGTTCTCCAAACTCATCTGGCAACTATTCATCAATAACTGAGTTATGTCAACAACAACAATAGAAATATTAAAATAAACAATAACAAAAGCAGCAGCTTTTATTACTTATGTACGTTGATGGTAGCGGCAAAGCGTTCATTGTTTCTCCGTGTGCACTAGAGAAGATTGAAATGAGACAATAAAAATAAGCAAATCAAAAATAATAGCGTTAGTGTTACAAAATTCAAACTAATAATTAACGCAAAAATTAAGTAAGAAATAGTATTGAAACTCGTGCAAACAATTGCAAACCTTGCGACTATCCCACTAACGTCAAATAAATAAGCTGAAAATCACAGCCAAGATAGTAGCATAAAAGATAATATTGTATAACGTAGGCATAAGTTATACTAAATAATAAGGTTAACAATACTTCATATTTTATTATACCGAGTATACTATAGCAAAAATTTATGATGTTAGCGCAGGCATTGCCTGTACTCAATAAACATAACAAGTAAACGTATTAGTACAATATTACTAATGATAAGAGTAACATTGAGTAAAATTAAAAAATTACAAATAATCTGTTAGTATGTCGAAATGTGCACGTACAACTATAGCCCACACGTTGACAATCGTCAATACTGTTGTGTGAATAATTCACACGTAAAGCAATATCTGCTGCTTATACTAAGAGCAAAAGTGTATTATAAGCATAGTCGTCATCGTCTTCTTTTGCGGAGTGGCAAATACACTATCGCGTGCACAATTTAGGTTTTGGAGAAGTTGTGCGTGTGTAAGATCGTTGTGGTAATACGAGTGATTGTGCTATTAACAGTAAATTACGGTATAGCTATCAGTTTTCGTCTCCTCGTTCGCTTTGACGAATTCCATATGTAGCACTCGTTACATTGAATGAGTTAAATTCATGCAGTATCAGTGATATCGATGTTAATAATAATGATAACAACAAAGGTAAAGTGTGCAAATACACTTTCACACTTGCAAATAAATTAACAGAATTCACATAAAAGTGTGTATAAGTGTGTAACTAAAAATATTTATAAAAATTATGCATATCATGTGGGTTTTTATTTTGTACTTTGGCAAACTTTTTCCTGCTAAATGGCACAAAATACTCTGCTATTGTTTCATAGATATATTTGTTCAATTAACTTTATTTACTTCAATACATGCAACTTGTTACATTTACTTTTCTTTTTTAAAAGATTTTACTGCTTTTATTAATTAGAAAGCACGTTAACATTGAATTATAAATGATAAATAGCATTGAATTACTTCTAATGTTTTGCAAGTGATACATGTTCATCTTATCTTAAACTTTATTAATTTTTTTTCTTTCATTTTACATAAATGTGTTCACATCAACTACATAATAGCAAACAAGAATAAAAAGCTAAAAAACTCACCAAAAAAAAATTTACGTAAAACCGTGCATAATTTCGTCAAGAAAAAAAGTAAAAACTAGACTTAAATAAGCTATAAACAATTATCTTTGCAACAACAATAAAGTTAGTATTTATTTCAGTAATACACACATCATTACAAAAAAAAGTAAGTGAAACAGAAATCAATGTCTACTGGATTTACTTTGCCATAGAAGCGTGAGCAGCTAATTGTCACCGCTAAGCTTGCCGAGCAGTGTGAGCGGTATGACGAGATACTTGTCAGCATGAAACGTGCGGTAAAGCTAAACGCGCAGCTCTCAAGTGAAGAACGTAATTTGCTCTCGGTGGCGTACAAGAACATTATTGGTGCACGACGTGCGTGCTGGCGTAGTATTAGAACTCTTGAACAGAAAGAAGAGGCGAAGAAAGAAAAGAATGTTAACTTGATCAAGAGTTTCAAGCAACAGATTGAGAAGGAGCTGGCTGAAATTTGCAGTGATGTACTGGATTTACTTGACAAACATCTCATTCCAGCCGCTGACACCGATGAAAGTAAAGTGTACTATTACAAGATGAAAGGTGATTACCATCGCTACTACGCTGAGATTGAAACTGGAAGTGAGACACAGAAGAATCTTGCACTATAGGCCTACCAACAAGCTTCACAGCATACCAGCACACTGAAGCCAACGTCACCCATTCGTCTTGGTCTGGCACTAAACTTTTCTGTATTCTACTATGAGATCTTGAAGAGTCCTGATAAAGGGTGTCAGCTTGCTCGACAAGCCTTTGAGGAAGCGCTAAGTGATCCCGAAGTGCTGGATGAGGAACAACACAAAGAAGCAGCATTAATTATGCAATTACTACGTGATAATTTGGCGTTATGGACCGAAGATGCTCATCCTGATGGACAAGATGACGGCACTGCTGTTGAAGAATTAGAGTAATGTTAAACAAAACAACCTATTTTTTCGCCCCCCAAAAAAGAGGAAAGATAATAATTAATACCGATTTATTTGCTTTATAAATTTATTTCCATTTTTAATATTTTTCAAAAGCGTTTATAAATGAATTTATTTGTGCTTTTCTTGACTTTTTTTATGGCGCTTCTCTATAACACTAATTTCTCCGTATCACGTTAATATATCACTATTTTTTTCAGAGCATTTTGAGGTAATAATTGTTGTTTGCTCATATTGTTCACACAACTATTCAATTTGTGAATACGACTGAAACACTGTCATACATTATTTGCATATAATACCCTTTTCTGCTGCTTAGTCCACTGAAAAAAATAATTCTGCGCTAAGAACAACAAAAGAGAAATAAATGGAGAAAAGCGAAACAAACTTCGTATGTAAAGTAAAATAGAAATTATTATAATTTATTTGTATTGAGAAAGTGAACTTAAACTTCAATATTTTTTAACATTGATTGTTAAACACAGGGTTTTTTTTATCACCTAACTTATGACTATGCACAAATTGCTCTCCAGGTGACTACATGTTTACAAAATGAAACTAGAATAAAATAAGTAAATGCTACAAGATTATGTATTAGGAAAAAAAGACTACGATAGGTGATTAGTTATGATGAGGTACACACATATAGGTGCAATGTTTTATTTTCTTTGCTTGTTTTGCATTACAGCACATATCATTCAGTTTACTTCTGTTCTTTCATTGATATATTTCACATTGCATGCATATATTTTTCTGCTTGGTTCAAATTGACATCTTATGTGTAAGAGGAAAAATACACAATACAATAAACAAAATTACTAATGGAAGAAAATGCTTTCTAATTGTAAAGTAGTGTTAGTATGCGTTGTTACAATGTCGACTGCAACTAAGTTTCACTTTTTTGCATGTTTGCAATGTATGGCAAAAACAAGGATGTAATATAAGTATATATATATATATATAATATTACCTAAATAAATGAAAAGATAACGAAAATGACAGTAGCGTGTTTGTGTTTTCTTTTGTGTATAAGTGAAACTGTATGGCATGTTAAAATTAGGTGAAATTAGTATAAAGAAAAAGAAATTTTTTTCATAACATCTTCTATTGCTTCAACGGCACTTTGCTTATTGCACAGCAAAGCCATATAATGTAAATTTTTTAAAATATTTCTTAAATTTATTGTGAGAGCATTGTAGCTATTTATTTTGTTTTAAATTATTGGCACTGTTTTCTGAGTGTCACTTCAGATATTTCGATATCGTACCTCACGCTTTAACAAAAACAAACTAGAGAACATATTTATTTTAATTTATTTATACTGCATACAACCTTTTAAAAAAATTTATGTTATCAAATAATAACGTCATATTTACATTTTCGATGTTGTGATTGTAATAGTTGAGTTTGATTACTATTTTTCTTACTTTACTTAAGTAAGACATATCATGCTCTGCTAGTTATGTTCAATATACATACACAATTACTATAATTACAAATTTTTAATCTGTCTTTATTTACTCATCTAATATATTAATATTTTATTATTTTATTTTTATAAAGTTTACATCATCTATCAAGTTTATTGTTTTACGTGTTGTGTGTGTGTGTGTGTCTTTTCTTACGATGGTTCGTTTTAGGGCACTTAAATTTGTACTACTGTCATTGCGGCAGTTAACAAAACCGTGTGTGCAGGCTATCATTTCTCGTGCCTCGCATGAACGACCACTGACACGACATGTGTGTACGAGTTTAGGTCGCTTTTCATTAGCGCTTTCTGCGGTCACTGCGTAGTGAGGAAGACGTGAAGAGGCAAATAGAATAAATTCTTTGTAAAACGCATAATAATGCACAAATGGCAAATCAACGAGTACACTCAAGCACACATAGTCATAACCATTTACATCATCTGATAACAGTACAAGCACGAAGACAAAGATGAAGACATAGACATCATCGTCGTCATAATCACAAAAACAGACAATGTAAACTTGTTCGCATCAGAATGTCGGGTTTAACGAAGATTTGCTACAGTTTATGCGTGATGCCTTGGGTAATAATTATAATAAGCAAATTGACGACATTGCACGTGAGGCAGGCATGCAGATGAATAACAAACACACCGGTACATCTACACGTACACAAGAAATTAATTCATAGGACATGAACATGGGACGTGATAAGGGCTAAAAACAGGAAACATAAAATTAGCAGAAGGCAACAGAAGTAGAAAAGACATAGATTAATCATCGCAACAGCCAAGTAATGAGTACACCGCATGAAACGGGCAATGCTAACAAGAGCACATCTAAGCGATACAGTAGTTGATATGTATTTAGGCAAACCTACCACGCACCATTCCCATCTCAATTACTACTGAATGCTGGGGCAGACTTGCTCATTGAGCTGTTAGTCTACGTTATCTGTTTTTTCCTTTTATTTATTGAGGTTCGTCAGGAAACGCTTATTGCAACACGACGATAAATTAACGCACGAATTGCTCACGGCCAGTTGGCTGACAAAATTAACGAAATTATTAGTGTGGTGAAGAATTAGAATACATACGGTGTTAATGCAAACAGTACAACAAATGATATGTACCCAAATTCTGATGAGGAAGAAAGTTTAGTTGATACGGCAACAACTACCATTGCTTCGAGTATCAACAACAATAACAACTTTACACCTGTAACGCGAGACACGCTGCAACCACTGATGATGGAAGAATATCAAATGGACAAACGCATTGAGCGTCATAGCTTGCTGAAGTCATTGACATTTCTACTTTTCTAAAAGCAGAAACCAGAAACAAACAATCAATACTTTATTGGTAATTTTTGCTTTTTTGCTGTTATCATAATAATAACAATATATTGTTTTCTATCTTTGCCACTTATAATTTCAAAAACAACGTTCATTTATTTGAACTCAAAATATTCTTATACACTATTTTATGCTAACAAAAGATATTTTTTCTTGAATTAAAAAACGCAACATTTTTTTTTAAACGATATGTACATACTTATATCAAAAGTAATTATTTTTTTTTGTAGTTTTTACTTTTATTCTTGTTTTTTGTTTGTGCGTGTCTTACAAGCTGTACCGTTTATTGCATTTTTCATGGGTTTTGTTTGTGTGTACATATAAATGTTGTGAAGTTTTTATTTTTTTTCTTAAACTTACAGTCTAATGATAATATACATTTACATGCTAAGTAACTGTTGAGCAGTAGTCTGGTAATAATAGTACAAAGCTCAAATCATGATTGGTTTTATTATTGATTGTACGCATACATATAATGTGCATTTATGTTGTGTATATTAACATTGGTAGTCAACTTTCTTTCCGTAAAATCAATTTCTTCTGATCTTCTCTAGTGACATAAGTTATTAATATTGCATGCATAGTAACGCAGACGTACATCCGCACATGGTGGCTCTTCCTGCGTTAAAGTTGCTTACACTAGGCATGCGTCAGATTACGCGTCCTGTGGTGAAGAAGGTCGTATACAAGGCTACTGCCTCGCATGGATTAACGTACAAAACATGTATTGTACTAGGTCGAGTTTCATTGGGTCTTTCTGGAGTTATTGCGGAGTGGTCACGAAAGTAGCTAGAGCGATCCGCATCATAGCGTAAACACGCCACCCAAAACATAAAAAAGAAAGATAAAACTCATAGTACTACTTTTAATAGTAGCAGTAATAATAATATTGATTTCAAGCTAAGTAAATAATCATCTTCTTCATCACCCCAAATAACACCAATACCACCTCCACCAGTAAGAGCTGCAACAGTGAAATAGCATCATAAGAAAATTACATTTCTTGACCGTGCACTAAACACATAAACACCTGCCGTTGTTACCGATATGTAGACTAAACGATTGATGTAAGAGGCTATTGCCGTTGCTACACGCACAAGTAATCTGCCATTAAATGATAAAGTTAACAATAGTGATAGTGATATTAGTGGCAACGACACTACTGCATCACATAAGACTACAAGTAATACTGTCCATAATACATAGCTGTAGAAGCTGCATCAAAAGCAGTAAAAGGGCACCTCTACACTTATCTAAAAGAAGCAAAACACACATGAGACAAGTCTATTGTCTTAAACGTAACACTCAACACCTCACGTAAACAGCATGCGACAAATAGACCCGGTATCTACCGTCACACCACGCTCCCGTTCCTTGTTGCAAAATATCACCTATGGGCCATTGCCCAAGTGAGCCACCGAAGATGAGGCCTACATTTTCCTCAATGCAAGTCGTAGCAGTGGTGAAGCAGCGCGGTTGTTTATTCGTCACCCGTATCGAAGTACCTGATACGTTTTCTCTGCCACCTTTCTCGCTCCTTTTCCGTAAAAGGAATTGGTAGCCGCTGGTGCGTAGCTGCTGATGGAATTGTTGGTGTTTGTAATCTTGGCGTCTATACTTATCTGATAACTACGTCAGCAATCGCTCAATGCGGCCAAAAAATAAGCCTACATGTAGGATCGATTGAAAAGTATGTAAAACAAAATTAATGAACTGGTGCGATTGAATCAAGTAGACCATGATCATGCATCACCACTGCATGAACTGTAAACTGTGCCATAATACTCTTCGACAAGTCGGCTAGAGGCACTTGCCTGACCACTAATCAAGACGGCTGATCTCATTGCCGGTGCGTTTCATTCATTGAAAGGTGCACCGTCTACATCATCATCATCATTACCAAAATAAAACAATAATGACAGTCAGCTCGTTACAGATAGTGAGAAATAAGCTAGTAGTAATAAAGTAGTGGAAGGTAATAATCGTTATATGATGCATCAAAAAAAGAGGTCAACCAACTCACAGCCCAATAATGTGTTAACGAATAATATTGACGTTATTACTAATGCTAAAAAGATTAAGAACAAGTAGAGTAATGCTACGTACAAGACTAGCACGTTTACACAAACAGAATAAAACAGTATGCACTAACGTAATTAGTAAATGTAAAGCAAATTGAAATAAATAATAATTGTTTTTTTCAAAATAAAGTATATTTGTTTGTTATATTGTACTACACAATATTATCTTTTAAATGAAATATCTTAATTTGTATTTATGTTTATCAGTTGCATTAACTTCATTGACACTATTGCTAACACTTTCTTCGTGTTTGTGTACGTATTTGTCATATATAACTTTACAAATATTGTTATGTTTTAGAGTGTTTGTAGTGCAAATTTTTTTAGAGGGTTGTGAAGAGTGAATGTGCAAATGACAGTGTCTTATTTCACTTTATTTCAACCTTTATCGTCTCACTTACTTTATTTATTAAATTTTTTTTCCACGTAAATTGCTATTTTAGGCAGACCAACATGTTCAAAAAGAAAATACTGACTACAGCCGCCTTACGTGCGGCAAGTGCACGTGTAAGCAAGGCTAGCGAACGCACAACAAGTAGCACTATCTCTAACAAAAATACACTCATAGATAGTAACAATAGCAACACAAATAAGTTTACTTAAATGTCAAACACTTCAGTGCTTTAGCCACCATCTACATGTAGCTCTTCATTGCCGCAACTGTAATCATTACAGTAATGTCATCATGTCTCTCGGCCTAGTGTCTTTGATCTTGGTAAACCACACTTTTCACAGTAGGAATCGTTTACTCGATTGATTGAGGTAATCAAACAATCCACCGCACCATAGTGCGACTTGGACGAAGTCATTCAAACAAGTAATAGTAATAATATTAGTAGTAGTAATAATATACTTGAATCTACAAACCACGGTAGTAATAGTAACAAAGACAACTCTACTTCTCAGTAAAGTTAATATTACAACTCCTTTAGCACAACTGCATCTCAATCACCATACTAGTCCTCATAGACAGTTGCCGCACCGATTGTACTAACCTATCGCTCCTTTGCCGCCTCACTCACATGTCCTAAAAAATTTTATTTGCTACAGTATCGTCCCGATCTCATTCCACGCACGCCTATTGGCGAAGTGGTTCACTTTGATGACACAGTAGGCTTTAATGAGCTGGCTCGACGATGAGATCGATTACAGTTTGGCAGTAAGGCAACAGTGATAGGCTAGACCAACTTTGACGCCGCCGTTCGTCATACCTAGTAGACCATATTAAACTACTTCCACACCACCTATGCCGCATTAGGTGAACAGGCCCCATCCCTCACCATTCACCGTCCTGCCTTTGCGGCCCCATTTGGTGGGCATCGATTGAGCGATTCAGCAACAAAACATCATAATGCATCTACGCGACAATCAAGTAGGTCAGTACCAAATCGAAAGTCACTGCCTCAATTGCACACGACAGACGAGTACAAGTCTATTCGTCACCCACTGGTGCTACGTGCTCGACCAACTGTGCTTCGGTTTAGACCAAAGGACAACCAGTGGGTGTTGTTGTAATCTCAGGCTATTAGTGATCCACAAGGAACGAGCACCAAGGCGGCACAGAGTTTGCAACGAATGCACTTCACCACATTAGCCTTTCGGTACTGAATTACACAACCACACATCCCCATTTCACTGCGTAAACGGTTCCTGAACATTGACCTGGATGAGATTACCTCGTAAAACTTGAAGGGTCATGTCTTGTAAAGCTCCGCGTAAGTGGCCTCTCCGATTGATCTGAAGCGGAGTGGTTTGCTACACATTCGTCAATACTTTCCAGGTCCGGCAACGCTGCTAGACTGCGACCCACCACGTTTGGTCAAATTTATTCAGCGGCTGTCACTGTAGGACATGATCGAGTATGATGAACGAAATTGTACAAGTGGCAGTAACTACAACCATCACGGCGGTGTCGCGTTTGATTTGCATCACTTGTAGAGTTTAGATCCTGCAATATGATCTGCCTATCATAAACTGAGAAGTGCCTCAGGCGATGGCGGACGTGGTGGTGGTGGTGGTGGTAATAATTATAATCGTGTGAGTCGCTCTCAGCGTCAGCGGGATTTGCTTCAACACCAACGCTTTGCGCTGCAGCAGCGACTTTTGTAATCACTAATTCAGTTTCACACTCTCAAGTTGGTAGAACGAGCTAAAGATAACAAGCAAGTTGAGCGATGAAGTACGTTTTCGCGTGAGACGCCTGATGGACTGGTGCACTCTACCTACGCCGTCCTCGAAGAGGCATAACGCGAACAACGTGAAGATGAAATCAAAACACGAAACGAGCAGAATAAGTTGTCCTCGAGTAACAAAAGAGGCAAAACTAAAAAAGGTAGCAGTAAAAATAACGAAAATAATAGCACAAATAAATACAATAATGAATATGAAGACGGAAAGAGCTTGTACGAAAAAGGAGAAGAATAACATTAGTTGTAAGAAGAGGAGGAAGAAGAGCAACAGCAAGAGAGCAATCATAGTAATTGTTATAATAGTAGTAATAGTGGTAGTAGTAGTAGTAGTAGTAGTAACAATGTGAGCTTGATAGGTAATAAGAGTTTACGAGAGCTAAATCGTCTGCTACCGTGTATTCCTATTGTACCATGCTTCTCGTAGAACGTCAGTTCCTACTGCTCACGTGGAGAGGTGTGTCCGTTTTTTGTGTAAGGCATGTGTCTGCCTCAGAAAGTACATAACCCAATCAAAGTAGCAGACAATCACGTCTTTACACTTCCCTCGAGTGCGGTGTCGCGGAAAGTGGTGTGGTGGGCTCAGGGAATTCGAACCATACGTGATGCACTCTATCAGTACAAGAAGGGCAACATCAAACTCACGGCAACACAACTGCGTTATGTGAAAGCGGTGTCATAAGGATGTGTGGCGGTAAATCGAAAAGAAATTGTGTCCTTTTTTAACAAGATACGCTACCCGGTGTTTATCATTGACTTTGAGGCAGTTCAATTTGCACTGCCACCCTTTGAAAAAGTCATTGCTTACCAGTCTGTGCCGTTCCAGTTTTCGCTGGATGTGTTTCAGTAGAACATATTAACATAGACACCCACACATTACGATTTTCTACACTTTGGAAAGGGCTACTCGCCCAACGCAGACCCACGTAAGTCGTGTATTGCGTAACTCATGCGCATTGTCAAGCTGGAACGCAACAAGAAGAAAACCGCAATGACAGAGAGCGGCTAATTAGCACGAATAGAACGTGAGGCAGAGTAGGCATAGATGGCATAGTTGAACGATACCAGCAACAATAAGAAAAACAACAATAATAATAGTAGTAATAATAAGAACACTAACGGTAAATCACGAAAAGGACGAGTCAAGAAGAAAGAACCCAAAGTCACAAAGAACAACCCACTAGAGGCACCAATGACTCCCTACGATGGATGCTTTATTGCTCACTTTGCCTCATACGAGAAGAGTTGTCTTGAAAAGCTTGGTCAGTTGTAAGAAGTTTACAAGTAGGACATCAAGCATTTTTTCTTTCTAGACACGATGGATTTGTTCAAGAAAGGATTTATTCACCCCAACGCACATGGCTCAAATTCGTTGAAGAAAGTGCTGCCTGCTATGTGTCCTGATTTTCAGTACGGTGTGTTTGGCAACGAAGAGGAGATGTACAATAATGAAGGTGACAATAGTAGTAGTAGTGATGGCAATCATGCAAATACCTCCATTAACTTTAGCGATATTAGCGATAATGAAGGACAGCAAGATGAACAGCGTGGCGATAACGCGATGGGGGTGTACCGGCTATGGTATCATCAATAAGGAGGCTCGACGATTCAGTAACTGCAACGCTCTCAGCGTCTGTCACGCTCACCGTTAAACTAATTCAAGTTTAACACCAACGCCTCATCGTTCAACCATTCATCCTCTGCATTTACACCAAAGGCAGGATTGCCCAACTCATCATCTCTTATTCCTGCTGATTTACGGTAGCGAACCTGATCATTGCTTCGAATTCAGCTGCTCTAGTACTGCTCACTTGACACTCGTGCCTTGTATGAGATTATGCGTGAGATGTGGAAAGAGGCAGAGGCAGTAAAGGATATTCCAGTACAGGACAAGGCTGGTTGGGTTTTTGTAACACCACAGGCACGTGAAATAACACTGTAAACTTAAATTCACTTTCTTTTTCTTGAAAACAAACAACTTCAATTAACAGCATAACTTATTATTTATTGTGTATTAACATATTTACTTTTCTCTTTGTTGTCTTCTCGCAAATAGTATTAACTATAACAAACAACATATCAATATTAAAATTTTTTTATCTGTTTTGCTTATGAAGGATTGTAGTGAAGCACGTACTGTGTGATCTATATTTTTCATATCTTTTTCTTGATAATATTCTCTTCTTTTTTTCTTTTCTTGTGTGCGTTTTATAGACACTCATAGATGAGATGGTTGTGTTTCTTTAACATTGCTAATCCTCTATTAGTTAAAAGTGTGCAGCATGTTTGCATGCAATTAAACACTTCACAAAGTAAAAGTTGTATAATGTTATACATATGTTGCTCAAATATATGAGAGTGCAACAAATAAAAAGAATATACACGCACATGTGAGGAAAATTTCTGATTATCTTATTATTGTTTAGTTTAAATAATGCTTTCCACAAAAATGCATAAATGTGTTATATATTGTTCAAAACTTTATTTTGAAAACTATAGTTGTGTTAGCATTCAAGTAATTTTTAAATACATACATATATATATATACACACATATATTTATATTGCTTGTCAAAAACAAGAGTTTGTAATTAACAGTAATGTCTGCAATCGTTCTGTTCGATGGCGAGGCTGCGTCTTTGAAAAGTGTGTAAATTGGCGGAGTAGCACCTGGATTGTTTATGTGCGATCACACTACAGAGTAACTCATCTTGTTGCATATTTGAAGTGTTGCTAATCAATATAGTATGTTGTCTGCCCTACACGCTAAAAAGGCATTACTACAATAGGAAGATCAGCAACAACAACAGCATCATTAAAAACTACAGTAATAAAACAAAGTAAACGATATCAGTGATATATACCGCAGCGTCGTTAATGATCCTACCGAAAAGAAAAATACAATGCAACATGTAGCAGAAGTAGTGCAGCGAGCACTTACACTTGTTAACGAGCATAAACTACTCAAAAATTCACTCGTGTACACGATTGAAACGGCTCGAGTAGAACCATAAGTAACAATTTTCAGCCATATACATGATTGTGAAAGGGCAAATTTGTCGTAGCAAACATAAAAATCACAAAATGTGAAGTAGGATGAAAATCATGACAGCACTGAAAACGACGAAGATGCCGTCGATGCAAATTACCTTCACATGATCAAAAAGTCTATTGCCAGTACATTGGTACATCACGTACGCTAACGGGCTATGCACTATGAAACTAAAACCAATCGTAAACCAGTCATTGTGTGTGGTGCAGGTAACAACATAGAAGGTAAGCAGATACAAACTGGTACTGTAACTCATGCATTGTGATTTGAAATGCGAAATGAGTATGAGTTGTGTTTTGTGAAAGCAGAGGGCAGCACGTGAAGGCCACGTGCTAGTCGTGTTCGCTACATGGTAGTTGTTCCTCTAACGGTTCAAATAACATTATAATAATAACAAAAGAACTGCTAAACTTGCAATTGCTTGACTACATTTTTGCATATTATAAGTCAGACAATGCAACGTCGACGTGCAATGAGCAATGATACTG
The DNA here is from genome assembly GCA_028554745.1 of Blastocrithidia nonstop. NCBI lineage: Eukaryota > Euglenozoa > Kinetoplastea > Trypanosomatida > Trypanosomatidae > Blastocrithidia > Blastocrithidia nonstop. Next base: position 136,896 of record JAQOTN010000051.1, read on the forward strand.
TGTCTGTGCTTTTATTAGTTTAGTCCAATGTAAAGTAACAAGTTGTCTTGTAATTCACAGCAGCAATAAACAGTCTAATCTCACAAACTGACAAGCAATAGCCCAATAATGAAGAAATGCAACGCAAAGAACTGGACAAGTAAAATAATACTAGTAGCAACGGCGCACAAACTGATGATGTGCAAGAGGAGAATATTATATAACAAGTAACAGATGAAAAGACATCACTAGTTTAGATTGTTTACTTGAAAGGAAACAAGTCAAACAACAATTCTGCTACGTTTGCTAATAGCCAAACTCAAGTCACAAAGATGTTACACTAGCATTGCAAATGTGAGTTTGTGGTTATAGATGCATTGGCTGATAAGTGAGTGCAAATGATTTTATTGTCATTGAGTAAGCCACATTGTATCATCATTCCACCTAGCAACATTAAGAAGAAACCATAATAATTATAGTGAGTATAAATAAAGTAATGAAACTATGATGTAATGTGATTAGTTATATATAGCTTATAATATGTTAGCAATGTATAATTTATTTTGATTTTTTTTCCAATATGTGAGTTATATTTTATTTATTGCTTAATATTATTTACTATGTTAAAACAATCAAGGTTGTCTGTGCACAGTAACATATCGTTACAGCATTTATTATTTTTTTATTTATATCAATTGTTACATCAATAAATACAAACTATCCTAATTTTTCTCAGTCAATTATTCTGCAATAGTTTTATTGACAAGAATAGGTTAAATTACAAATACTACTGTGTTTACGTAGCCTTCTAAATTACACCTCTATTCAAATTCTACGAAAGAAAATTTGATATTTTTATTCATAAATAGTATAGTAGTGGAAAAAACACTTTAATTTTCCTATATCATCTGCAGTCGCAATTTTTTTGCACCCGCAATGTCAAACACAGTAGCAATTACGCATCATCAAATTGATTCAGTGCACTTATCACGGTAGCAACCACAATAAAAGCAACAGCAACAACAACAACAACAACAACTACAGTAACAACAAACACCATCAAATCTTTGTGCAAAACAATTTACAACGCAGACTTCTCAGTAATAAACACCTAATAGTAAAGTAGACAACGTTATTATGCACTCGACAAAAATTATGTAGGAGATAAAAGCACGACGACAAATATGATCAAAAAAGCCTAGTGTAAGTAATGAACATGTGCGATCGTCATCGATGGCCAAACTGCCTACTTCACGTAGGCGTAATTTTCACATTGCATCGATTATCAACAGAAGTAATAATATTGTTAGCAATGGCAACAAGGTTCAAGAATATTAATCAACAATATAACATGAATAACTATAAAAGCGTGTAAATGAGGCAAATGGCAATTACGAAAATGCAAACACTGCTGTGTCCGTGGTAGTGATGTAGCATCAACCAATTCCAGCTCAACGAGTGATAGCAATAGGTAGAAAACGTAATCAACCAGATGCACCTCACTTTACAACACGGAGCAATAGTAATAATAATAATGACAAGAACAAGGCAAACTCATTGCCCATAAACACCACAGTAGCCTCAGCAACAGCTTTATCGGTTTCAACGTTCGCCTCACACAGACAAGTAAAGATGACAAATACACAAACACGACCATCTGCAGTACGGGCATCGGTAACGCGATAACGAAATGTGCAAAGCACAGTCAGTAGCATTAACTGCACTAGTTTTACCAATGCAAGTAATACCCACGAAAATAATACAAATGATAACAATAGTGGTGTGAATACAAACAAAACCACTCAAAGCCATGTATAGTGCTAATCAAAACTAAAACGTCATGCCTATTCTCACACCTCACCCTAGTCCATCATCTTGGTAAAGACAAACACGACGAGTAGAGCAAACGAGAATAGTAGTGAGGCATCTCTGCATACTTCACCGTCATCCTCACCACGCTCACTCTTGTCCTCGGCAAATAACTTTTCGCACCCATTAGGCAAAAAAATATACTGTATACGCACCAATGACGGTGAAAAGGTTGATAGTCATGTTTCTCCGTTTGCCATAACATCTGGTTTTACAACCAAAAGTAATATTGTGAATGGTGTTGGTGTTAGTGGTGGAGTGAATACATTGAATGCATCACACAACTCATTAATGTCATCACGAAGCAATACCGTGGCATCATTGGGCAAGACGCGAACAAAGGCACTAGTAACAATGCGCAAGATCATTAATCTATGTTTGTGCAGGTATAGTTTACTTCGTATTGTAGCCAAGAACATGAATTTTACCGTGTAGGAGAGTGAGTAAGAGTTAAATGAGTTCAACTTCAATTTATGCTGAAGTGATACCGTTTTGCCACTGACCAGAATTGTGCGCTTTGCTAACTGACAGCGAACCAATCACTTCCCATCCATGTACCTATTATGCCGTAAGAGTCATCTTGGACGGACGATTGGGGCATTACGAAATAAACTTCCACACGAGTACAATTTTTACCCACGAACGTGAATGATGCGATGTGAGGCGGTGTTTTTCACCCAATTCTATGACATGTTGCAGCAACGCCATTACAAACACCCTCACTACTTTATCATGAAACCCAACGCCGGGTGTCAAGGACGAGGCATCCTCGTCACTAAAGATCCGTTGCATGAGGTGTAATAACTACACCACTACATTGTACAAGAGTACATTGCCAGACCAATGCTGATTGAAGGACGTAAGTTTGACCTACGTGTTTATGTATTGCTCACGTCTATTCGAAACATGTCCATCTTCTTATTCAATGATGGCCTGGTGCGTATTAGCGCCGCTACGTACGAAGAGCCAACGGACATGAACATCAAAAACAATTGTATGCACTTGACCAACTACGCCATTAACAAGAAGAGTGCCTAATACGTGTACAATAATGATGCCTCACGATTTGATGTGGGCAATAAACGTAATTTTCGCTTTTTCAACAAGTGACTACAGTAACAGGAACATGATGTGACATTGTTCTGAAAACGCGTCTCACAGATTGTCGTGAAAACCATCTTAGCCGCTCAGCCTCAGATATGTAGTGTCTACGATTCCATTTTCCCTGCTAACAATGAAGGTTATAGCTGCTTTGAGGTGTTAGGCTTTGACATCTTGATTGACCGCAACGCAAAGCCATGACTCATGGAGGTCAATCACACCCCATCCTTTGCCACCGACACACCGTTAGACTTTGACATTAAGAGTCGATTAATTCGTGAGACGCTGTAGATTGTTAACTGTAGGGCGTAGGATGTTCAACGCGATAAAGTACGCGCACGGGCAGAGTTTACCAAGCGTCATTTACCACCATGAACCACACAATCATCCCCAGTGCGTCCGATGGCGTCCTCGTCGTCCTCTACCGGGTTCTACCCGGCAGATAAGACAAACAGCACCTCTAGTAATGTTTATAAACCTAATAATAATGGTATTAATGATGATGAAAATGATGATAGAAATAGTCTAGATGACGATAATGACGAACCGACCTCTCCGTTAGACTTGTACGCTAAAATTGAGAAAGAGATGGAGCTGGATGAGAATGGATTGCCACGGTTAGTTCAACAGCATCGTGCTAAGTAAGATAAAAAATTGAAAAACTACACGCGCATCTACCCTTCTACTAATGCGTAAGAGCAGGCAATGTATGATGAGTGTCTTACCTAGGCCAAAGCATGTTGTACCTGAAAGGCAATACCTGCTCTTCAGCAAAACTACAATTTTTACCGTAACAATAATAGTAACACTAGTAATGCCATGAATAGTGCCAACCTAAACAGCCCTAACTATCGTTCACAACCCATCTGACCTGCACCATTTTATGCTACAAATGTGTCAACCATTTCTGCAAATGCAAATCGCAAAGATGTCAATGTCATTTCAACCAATAAAAACAGCAGCAGCCCTGATACCGCTACTAACGATCAAGATACTGTAGCAGTAGTTGCAGTAGCAACTAATATCAACAACAACATTGTACATGATAAACATGTTGACAATACTAATAATGATGATGATGAAAATAGTAAAACCACAAAGGAAGAAACAGAAGTTACGGAGACAGTAACGAGTGTTATTACGTAAACACCAAATAAACATGTTACTACTTCACCCATAACCATTTCATCAAACACTCTATAGCCTTCAAACCCATTGTGTAATTTACAAATATCGGTAACGTAGGTACACCGAACCCCACAGAAGCGCCAGTTACGTAGGCGTAATGTAAACACCAATTATAAAACTAGTGGTGGTGGTGGTGGTAATAGTAGGAATAGCAATATAAATTCACTATCGATGACGTACAGCCATCGATTACTCGATAGTCGTCTCAAGTAGGACAAAACACGTCCGCGTTATTTACCCCACACCACACAAGGTTTTCTAACTTCATCGTTTGCCTAAAGTCATAGCGGGTATTCGTCCAGAGCTTCCTCGTTGACATCGGCCATGAATCAAGAACAGAAAATAGCAACCATGCAATTAGAACACGCACTATAGCCAAAAACACCATAAATGAAAATGCATTTAAACTTGAATATTAATAATAACAACAATCACATTATGATCAAAGCGGATGATTGCGTTATCATCACTAATAATGATTAAAGTTTAAATAATTACCGGAGAATGTATGATCATAATGATAGTGGTAATAATAGATTATTAAAATAGCCGTAGCCATTAGATGTATCAAAACAACATGAAGACCTTCACGGCAAGGACATTGTTGAAAAAAAAAGTAGAAGTGTGGAGAATGCAAACAAATAGTCAAGTCAGCAGCGTGATGAGAATGCAGTGCACGATGAACACAACAAACGCAAATCTATCGAGAGCATTACAAGTGATCATGATAATACTATTCGCAAACAGAGCAGCAAAGATGAAGCACCAATTGCACCTGACACATGTGAGGCTTCGCCTGTCGGTGAGAGTAGCTAGCTGATCATGCATACCCCATTAGAGGTGTCATAGCCTGTGCTGTACAATTCCCCTCCACAACACGTTCGCTACTCGTCCATACCCACGTAGGAGTAGCTGCAGTGGTTGACGTCCTTGCAGTAGCAGTTAGACAATGCCGCCAATGACGATCCAGTTCCTGCTGAACATGGTATTACCGACCTTACCGAGTAACGAGCCAGAAAAAAAATAAGTTAAGTAGTTTTTGTAAAAAATATTGGTAAATGTAAAATAATATTTTAGACTAGATTGTTTTCTGCTTATCACATGTACTTCCACTTTCAAACTAAATTATTTTACTTTCTGCCACCCATTGCAGATTAGAATACAAACTTTTTTATACAAACAATTACTTTTTTCGTTTATAGTTGTACACACACACACACACAACTGCACGTGTATGCATAGTTGCTGTGAAATTTGCTTGAAATTAGAGTTGTTTGTTCTTTTATATATATTTTTTTTCTCTTGAAGGTGATACATAGTATTGTAAAAGCTGGGGTTTTTTTATTCGGATTTACGATTATTAAGGCGTTGATGGCGTTGCTGTAATTGGAGATGATTTTAGTGTTTGCAAATAAATTTTTGTTGACTAAAACAGTTTTGCACAATCATCGATAACAATTTTTGATATCCCTTTTGTTAAAAATAACAACACTATTAAATATAAATGTAATACTGCATTATTTACACAAATTTTATAGCATATAATTAGTTATGCTGTGTTAAATATTATTTTTGTTAGTAAATGTATCACTACATCAACAATAGATGTTATACAATCAACTCTTCTCTCTCATAGTTGTAACTCTGTTAATTTTTTTCCTGTAACACAAAAGAAAAAATAAAGATCATTTTTTTTTGATATCGTTGATGTCAAAATAAATGAAAACACAACATTAAATTTTTTCGTGTATCGATAATGACAATAATCGATGACATTTACAATTGATTAATAGATGCGTGAGACATAGTAGTGTAACATACAAATTATACACTACTTGATTTGTTTATTACACTATTTGATATTTTTGTTTATAATTTTTATTCTGAGCTTTAATTTAGTTAATCGCAAAATAGCATATACAATTATTAATTTTATAAGCAAAGTTATTAATTTATCTAAGTGTAAAATTTACATATATAAACGAATATGCCACCGAAACGTCGTCTTAGCAAATCACGAAGTGACATGCAAGGGCAAAGTTTAAAAGTCAATGTCAAGAGTGACAACAATTAGACTAGCTATGCGATTAATTTTGTTACTCCCGACAAGACGGCAAAGTAGAAGCAAAAAACACCAACAAACACTTCCAATATGAACAGCACTGGCAAGAGCACTCAACGTAATGCTAAGAGTAGTATTCAAATTGATAACAGTATTAGTGTAAATAATGAAAATGATGAACACGTTGCTAACGATGATGAGTTAGTGAGTGTGCGAAGTGAGGACTTTGACATGGCATTGTCGCCCAACTCGGTCGGAGCAGACGAAAACGTGTAAACTTCACAAGTGGACCACGTAGAAGGAGAGGCAAATGGTGATATCACTACCATGCGTAGCATTAATTATGATAATGATGATGATGATGATGATGATGGTAATGACAAGGAAGATGATCAAAATGCACACAAAAATAGTAGTAGTGGTATTAGAAATAAAGTAAATGGCAGCACTGTTACTGCAACGGATGCGTCGGTTCATTAACCACAACCAAAAACAATTATTTACGCTCAACCAGGAACTGCTCTTGGTGCGAGTGAGTTGCACGATTAGATTATCTGGAGTGATAGTGAAATGGGCAACAGCGAAGATGAGAGTAATGAGATTATCTTATTCCCTCACGCATAGGATTTGCGAAACGAACGGACAGGCAGTGAGGCAAACAATGGCAGCATTATTCGAGTAGGATCTATTCAGCATTTAGATTAAAGCGACAGCAGCGATGAGGAAGGCACACTTAACCGCGTAGGTGATATCCCACTGGAGTGGTACAAGGACGAGGAGCACATGGGCTATGACGTGTAAGGACATAAACTACTCAAGAGTGAACGAACCGCACTCGAGCGATTGCTAGAGGCTACCGATGACCCTAATGCGATGCGAACCATCTATGATGCGCTTCATGATGAGAAAAAAGTGTTGTCAAATGAGGATTTGCAAATTATTTTCAACTTACAACGCAATCGAACTACCAATGCAAATTATGACATGTACAGTGAGGTGCAGACCGACAGTGTGGTCTTTGACCCACTAAACCACCCACTTGCCCGAGGCAGTGGACCGTCCAAGATATCGTTTACCCCAGCTCTACATGACATGAAGGTGATTGCTAAAATGGTAAAACGAATGCGAGCAGAACGGGCAAAGATGAAAGATAATGCAGCAAAGGCAAACGAAAAGTAACAAAAAGAAGATGAAGAGGATGCACCTCGCCTGTTGTGATAAGATGGTAAAGATGTTGTCATGGACACCCACACCCACTTCAAGTATTACAATCGTATTCCTAAACCGAGCAGTGCACCCCCAGGTACATACGAGAGCTATCGTCCACCTGCCTAATACCTACCGAGTGAGGCGGCGATTCAGCGTCAGGCTCGATTGCGTGCGATTGATCGTAAAGAGCATTTCTTACCTCATGCGTTTGATGCACTTCGACATGTTCCATTCTACCACCACACCATTCAAGACCGGTATCAGCGTTGTCTTGACCTGGCCTTCTTCCCACGTGCACAGCGAACACGTCTGGTGATTGATGACCCAACCAAGTTACTCCCGTAGCTGCCTGATCGTAAAGATCTTCGACCATACCCATAGCGGCTGTCGTTTGAGTACAAAGGTCACACCGCCACGGTGCGAAGTTTATCGGTGAGTCCGAATGGGCAGTACTTGGCCACCGCCTGTGATGATCACCTGGTGCGAATCTTTGAAGTAGCAACGGGCCGATTAATGAAACGGTATGATATGCAAAGTCCCGTACAACAGGTACAGTTTTGCCCCTCACCCTCGCTCAACTTGTTAGCCGTGGCGGTGTAGTATAGCATGGTGTTTATCATTCCAACATTTGCAGCCCACTCGTTAATTAACGATCACACCATGCGCTTCCTACACGCACCTGGGCTATCCGCTGGCAGTCATGAAGATGCACTTTATGAGCGATTTGCCCAGTTGCAACAAGTACAAACACCATAAAACATTAGTAATAATAATAATAGTGATAATACATAATCAAATACGACAATGAAGATGATGATGCCAATGGTCGGTGTTGCCTCATAGGGCACCATGCATGGACGTGATATCACACAAGCTGTCATGGATGACGACGAGGTAGCCCATGAAACGGTTGTAGACCTGCACGATGAGAGTGAAAGGGAGAAGCGGGCATAATTTGTGGAAGCCAAACCACGAGAGCGACGGGCTGGAATTGTCATGAAGGTGGCACTACACGCAAAGGTGAAAAAATTTACTTTCCATCTTCGTGGAGATTACATGTGTGTGCTGTGTCCGAAAGATCACGTAAAGTATCGTCAGACGATTATGCTACAACTGTCCAAGCGAAAGGTGTTTTGTCCGTTTCGCAAGTTTTCGTAGATTGTCATTGACTGTAAGTTTCACCCACGATAGCCACTCTTCTTCCTCGCCACCACGAACGCGGTGCGGTGTTACAACTTACTGGCACATCGATTACAGAAAAAATACAAAGCACCTGGAGGCGTGTCTACGTGTTTGTCCATTCACCCATAGGGAGACAACTTCTTGCTCGGTAGCACCACCAGTTACACCTCATGGTACGATTGCGATTTGTCAGAGAAGCCGTATAAACGAATGCGCTCACACGCTGGTGTGATTAACGCCGTTGCCTTTCACCCCAACACCAACGCCTACCCATTGTTTGCCTCTGGTGCGGCAGATGGACGAGTACACATCTTTCATGGAATGGTCTACGATGATTACAACAAGAACGCACTACTGGTGCCACTGAAAATATTAAAGCATCGCAAACCGGTGTACGATGTGGCCTGGCACCCAACACTGCCATGGATCTTCACCTCCACGGAAGATGGTAGTGTACGAGCTTGGACAGAGTAAGGCAATTAATTTTACTTTTTTTTAAAAAACATAAATTTTAATATAATTATTTGTTATAATATCACACTTCTCTTTGGAATGACAAATTGTTTACATCACACACATAATAATCATATCATCAAAGTAAGTTGTTCTTTTATAATTCATAATAATGATAATACAATACATTTAAGCTATCTCTTCTTGATAAGCTTGAGAATGAAACTAAGCCTAACTAATATTGTTAACTATTGCAAGAAAAGGTTAAGAAGGAACTGTGACAATATTTTACTTCATTGTTATTGTTATTTTTTTGGTAAATATAGTATGTAAATATGATGAGCAACAAGCCTAATAGTGATCTAATGTCGTTATTTGAATTTTAATTCTTGTTGTAAATATTATCTTTTTATTTGCTTTCTACTTTACCTTTGTTTTAATTTACAATTATAAAGTTGTACTTGTAGCAGATGGAATAAAACGCATCCGACATTTTTACTGCAGTTGCGGTGTGTGGCTGTGGCCATGATGGACGATTAGGAATTACAATACCCAATAACATTAATGGTAACGGGAAGCAAACAGCGTCATTACGAATGGCATGCGATGCATCATAAATTTGTCCGTAGCTGGTGTAATGCATCACATTGATACCATAACTTATTGCTGATGACAGCGTCGTTACAAATCACACATAAGTTGCTAATAATAGCAAACCATTGATCAAAGTGAGTAGTATACATGTTGGGGGCTATCACAATATTGTTTGTACCGACTAAGGTCAATTGTATGGCTGAGGCCTAAATGAAAATGGTTAGCTTGGACTTGGCCAGCCTCATTCTACAACTAATACGACAATAAGCCATAAAACGTATTTTGCTCACCCTACACTGCTGCCTTTTTTCCATGAGCTACAAAATAAATCATACTATGCGTCTATGTTATAGTAGTAACAACAGCTTCCTGTTGTAATTGATTACAAAAGTAAAAAAAGTAAAAACTTTATTGTAGATGTATCCTGTGGTGCACATCATAGTTTTATTCTTACTCGCTAAGGTTTGTATGCTACTGGTTCTAATGAGTTTGGCCAATTAGGCCTAGGTCATACAGACAACGTGTATGTGTGAACACGTGTACTTCCGCGTGTATTATCTCAATAGGACAAACTTTGCTGAGAATGCACAAATAAACAACCATTTAATCAACATAACACAAATAACGTTTTGTAAACATATCATTATTGTACTGCTACTGTAATGCATGCTGTCATAACACACATTAGTGCTGGCACCCATCATTCACTTCTGGCACTGCACAATGTCATTGTGTGCTAGTCTAATTTGAACTTAAATGGTAATGAACAATGTAGCAGCAATTTAGTACCTACTAATATAAATAATGAATAGAGATCATAATAAAAGTGTTAATATGTTTATTATCCTACGCTACTCATGGCGTGTGGTAAAGGTGATTTTGGATAATTAGGTTATGATGGTAAGCTGTGAGACACATTGCAATCAAAGGCAGCACGTTTACAGTCTCAACTCACACTATAATCAAACTCTGTAAATTACTTTACTAATAATTATAACACAAATAATTGTGACAGTAGTAGTACTGGTGAAACTAACTAAGCATAAAAAAGTAAAATGTTACTCAACTTCAAAAATAAGTGAAAACCAAAAGTGCAACGACGACCATAATTTTTCAGCGCAACCTTTCAGTGTGTGCAAATTCCACTGCTGTCACGCTGCAGGCGTGTCATTACACATGAGATGCTATCTAGATATCAATTACAACAATAAGAAGAAAAACAAGTCAAAGTGGATTGAAGTGGTGTTGCACATGAAATGTGTTGTAACATCTTAGACACGTAGTCCTACTGAAGTGTAGTACAGCTATGTGCGATGCACTTGCACAGCTCTGTTACTCTGCAGAGGTGCAATTAGCAATCCAAAACTAGTATCGGTGATGATGAGTTAAGTTGTAACAGCAAACACATGATAAACAAAAATGCATTATACTAAACGTTACATTGAGGATGTTACTACTGTGGTGCGGTGTAAGACTTACAATCGTCACATCCGCAATAGTAAAATGCAACAATGGTTCATCAATGCCGTGATGATGAGAGTAGCTGTAACACGAATAATAATAATAATAATAATAATAATTGTCATTCCTCATAGACACTGCCACACATGACCTGCATTAATGCGGGAGATGAAATTATATTTCGTTATAGCAAACCATTAGCACTGCATAAGGCATGGTAAAGTGTTATACAAGTTAGAGGAAGTGGCAATTTGGGTAATGTTGATGGTGTAAATTTAAAAAAATAGGATTGTGTGCAAATTAATTGAGGTACGCTAATATTACCACAAGTTGAACGTGACAATTGCCCTGCAAGCACGCCTTGTGCAACGTTTACATACACAACCCATAACATTATTGGTAAAAATCACTTTCTCATACACACCACAGCAAATTATGATAATGATAATAACAGCATTAGAGATGTAATATTTGGCTTTGGAGATAATTTACACGGCCAACTCGGTCATGCACCCATTGCACACACACACTTGTGCAATAATAATATTAATAATAATATTAATGATAATGAGGAGGATGATGATGATATTGTGTATTCACCTCGTGTCATATTGGCTACGGGTGATGTTATCTATACTCCTACTCAGTCGTCACAAACACAACAAGGAAAATGTGTAAAGCAGTAGTCATATGTGGTGCACTCTATTTGCGAAGTGGGCACAGGTGCACGTCATTCTGTGTTTTTACTCAAAGTACGCAAAAACAATATACCATACAAGGAAGACGAAGTTCGTTAATGACGTAAAAATGTTATATAACTTTTGTATTTAACAAACTCTAATTTTTGTGTAGAAGATTTACATGTACAGTACCTTTGTTTTAATTACAGTAAGACATAAGTATTATATAATTAATCGAGGAGAAGTAATACTTCAGAACTTTTTACCTCTGTATGGCTAAAGTTTATTATATACAGATATTGTTAGCAAAACATTTTATGTTATGAAATTGTAATCAATTATAATTATTTATTTTTTTTATTTATCAAATGTATTATTTTTTTTTATAAAAAATTGTAGTTATAAAATACTAAATTTTATTCGGTCATCGTTTTGCACCTTTACGACTATGCGTAGCGTCAAACACGGTGTAGTGTGCAGAGATCATAGATTGTATAGTCAACTCTTGTTATCTGCTCTCCTCTCCAAGCATATAACATTTAGTACTTGTAGCAATGGTAGAAGAAGAAGAAGAAATTGAATAAGTGGTATATCGTTGTGTTTGTCTACACCGGTAGTGAGTTTAATACATAGAAGGCAAACATTATGTTTATCGGTACCTTCGTTTACTGTGACCACAATAACATCAACGATTAGAAGAGCATCTATGTCATACTCGTAATATTCACCCACTCACCATAACACTTAAAATGCAAATATGTTAGGCTAAAGGCAATACATCCAAAATGATAATGATAATAGTGATGATGTTAATGATAACTGTAAAAGATAATGCGTCCATCCATAGTTAGTTGCATAACTTGCGGAGCTGATATAATAATTACCATTTAGTCAATGACAGCCTATTAGCTCATTATATGCACAGCTCAAACCACAGTTACGTCGGTAATATGTCAAGCCACACAAGACACTGCTGAAAGTTTTACAAATCGTGAAAGATGATATGAATCTTTCCATCAATGGTGCAGGGGTGATGTACTGTAAAGGTGCACCCGCACCATAGATATCTAATGAGACCAACGTGGTCGCCTTTGTCAATGAACATGGCAGTGTGGATGTGGTATAGGCGAGTAAGTTTAACTCGGAACAAGTAGAGCCACAAATCAATAAACTGATAGACAGTGAGTGTAACAATGAAATGCAAAAGCAAGCTGATGAGAATAATATTATTAATAATAATAATAAAAGTAGTATTATTAACACCTCATAAACTACAAAGAGAAGAACAACGTTTATTCCCTATAGCAGGTATAATACTCACAACAATAGTAAACAAAATTAGTACAAATCTTCTCCATTGCAATCTTCTACTTCTCCTTCTTCTTCTTCTTCTTCATTGACTTCATCTCTGTCTACAAAGTCAATTACAAAAAATAACAACTCTAGTAACAATAAGAATGATGATGATGATGATAGTAATAAATTATCATCACCTGCACTCTTCTTTGACTCCCTTTCGTGCAATGACAGAGTAAAGAATGTAATGGTTGACTTTTTTTATGATGTGTAGTTAACCACATTCCCACCTGCCCCAGCCGATTTCATGATTACCCCATCTGCACGTAAACGTGCCAAGGCTACAGAGGACGGCAGCGTCATGTCACTGACCACACTCACCCATTTTATTCCATCATTCTTTGTACCGATGCACGAAGTACTGAAGAACATGCCAGGCTACACGTAGCAGCACATTGAGAACTACTTCTCCTCTGACGCGATTGAGATTGTCAAGATCGATGACGAGCGATTTATTCGCTTTCATGGTGGCTATATTAAGGTAAGGTTAGACAACATCGGAGATGCAGAGGAGTTGTTTGCCCAGTATAAACCCAATGTCGCATTAGCGTAACACTTTATTGATGCCTTTCATGGTGTTTATGATAAATGAATTGCACTACCCTTGCTACTATAACGCACATCACCGTAAGTGATTGCACAGTTGCCCTATCAAGGCACACAGGCCATCATGTACTTTGCTCAGATGCAACACATATTTGCCTTTTCGGTAGACAATGCCGGTAAAGCGGCGGTGCTGCTTCGTCGGTAAAAGAACACGCAACTTACCTGCGATAATACACCCACACCAAAACTGTGTAATTTCCTGTTACGCCTTGTTCCTGGCAATAGTAGCATGGATGTGAGCACGGTGGAAACTTCATTAACGGAAGATCATCGTACTGAGCTAAATTTATACTATGGCAACTTAATTAACTTCTTCAAGGCACATGGAAGTATTTTCTACCTGTCCTAGGACAACACCGTGGTAATGCGAACTCGATATCATGAACGAATGCAATAGGCCAGCTTATCGTTATAGGAACAAGTAGAGTTAGCCCTCAAGCGTCATGACAAGACCAAAGTTCGAACTTTACGTAGACGAATTGCATTTCGCGATAACCCGTCTCACCCGTTTCATGATCCAGATAATTTGGCACGCTAGGTCAGTCGGTATTTGCCTACACGTGGGTTTGTCACGATGCGGCAGTTTCTCTCTCGTGTGATTCCATAGTAGGTAATTTTCTTCATGCCTCGTAAAGTGAACAGTTTTTTCAACAACTACCCTCAGTACTTTGTCACGTTTGAGTATCAGCGTCCTGCAAATTGGTGTATTTGTGCCCCCAATCAACCATTACCGCGAGGTGTAATTAAGCAAGAGTTCAGTGACGAGGATGTTGTTCGTCTCATCGCTACCATGCTGCAGGCTCGTCGTAACTCCTGTGCGTGTAGTTACCTCTTTGTAAATTTACCGAAAGGTGCACAATAGCTGATTAAGCATAGACATGGTGGGTTGTACAACTTTGTGTAGAAGTATCCACAATACTTTAGCATGGTCCTCAAGTCTGACACGTAGAATGAGAAGAGTAGTGCGGTGGTGCACCTTATTCAGATGCCAAGCATGTCTGATGGTAGCAACTTGTTATCCTCGTCTTCATCGTCACAGGCTAGTTCAGGTCATGCCGATACCAATTATTACGATGGCAGAGGTAATGGCTATGAAGACGAATATGGTGATGGAATCTAACGTTAATTGAACTTTTTATAATCATATTTTCTCTATATAATATATATATTCTTTTGATGATTAGGTTAAAATAAGTGTGTGACATAGTCTTCCTTACTATTTTGATTATGAGAGAAAACACACACACACACACAGACGTTTTTGCACTTATGCTCATATGTGTGAAAGGTTGTGATATATCATATACAGCCTGGTTAATTTGTACAAAACATATATATGTTTACAGATGTTCATGTTTATGTTTTTCAACAACTAATATTTTTTTTAACTTCTCATCACATAATTTGATAGTTTTATGTGCGAGAAACACACACTACTATATGTGTTTGAATTGAAGAATTTACGATGAAAATACGTAATTAAACTTAACTGCTGCTATTTCGTGTTAGTGCAAAGTAAAGCACTACGTTAAATTGATTATTTTTTGTTGTACAGATATATATATGTGCGTGTTATATTTGTATGTAATGTATTGTGTTTGTATCAAAAGTGCTTCTACTCTGCGTTTTTTTTAATATATTCATGCTTTTTGCATTAGCAGGCAAGTTACTATAATAAAGTGGGTATTTTTAATTATTTTTTGCGATGTGACGTCAATCATTGTTATTACTTCGCGGCTTGCCGTTTGAGCCGATGGCACTGACCACACTCGACTCATTAACACAGAAATTGTAAAAAATGAAAAGTAAAGAAATGATTGTGCAGATAGCACAAATGCAAAGTAAAGCACTCAAGCGATTGCATTCGTCAGCCTCAAATGCAAACACAGACACGCAGGCTCAGTCAAAATTTGTTGTTAATCCTCCGCTAATGTAACCCTTGCTGCCATTAGCGTGTAAATGGTTTGAGAGTGGCAATCTTTTTTTCATTTCACCCAAGCATGACGGAGTGCGTCTCATTTCGTACGTGCCAACATAACATTTACAAAACAAAAACAAAGTATGCAACGCAACCGATCAAAACACGTTATTACCATCATCATCATCATGTCAAACAATAAATGATAAGACAGCATTGATGCAAACATCATGTTATACACGTTATGGGAGACCATTATACGGTGTGTTTTGACTTGAGCCGGAGCTCAACATGCTTCGTCATGTTTGTGGTGATTTATTCTTGGTGCTAGATGGGTAATTATACATTCACCGCAATCCGTAGAAACTTGCAAAAGACAACAAAAAGAAGAAGAAGAAGTAGAATGTAGTGGTTGATGTGTGTAAAAATAACTTCAACAAAAGTCGTAGCAATAGTTGTAATAGTAGTAGTACAAATAAGTCAAATTGTACAAAAACACACTAAAATACAAAATAATAAACGAGTTGTGCTAATAGTAACAAAGATGGCATGCAACACGTCAATGAAAAGTGTAGTGATCTATTCAAAACTGGTTTCCTCGCTGTTTCTTCGTTGGTGCATCGTCTACGTGGCAGTGCGATTCACTCACTTACCATGTAAGATGTTCTACAGTTTGTCTCTACACTGCCATCCTATTGTGTGTTTGATGTTGCCTCATATTGCCCACCTAGTCATGTAATAAGTGATGTAAGCAATAAGCACAAGGGCAAGCACAAGAAAGCACAAACAAAATTTAATAAACGCATTCGATAGTAGGCACAATATCAGTGATGTGAATGTCTAGGCACATCCTTGCCCTCTGTGGTTATTGTGTAAATATAGAAAATATGACGTAGTGCACTTGAGGCGTGTAAAGTACGCAACGTTGAATAACTGCGAGTACTGCCAAATGTTACTCCATTCTCACTTCGATTGCGAACGCTACACTTTCTCTTCACCTTGCTCACACAGGCCTACTCTAACACGGTACTGCACAACTACTTTATAGTAAGTAAAGCCGATAGTGGTAGTAGTAATGAAGGTAGAGCAAAGAATTAATACACACCAAAAATCAAAGACACATCCATGTACATAAAGCGCATTCCGTACCACATTGCTCATTCTCTTGACGAGGCACAAAATGTATTTTTGCCCAAATTTCTCAATGACGGCTACGAAGGCGCAGTCATTCGCTCCCCTATGAACGTGTACGAAATGAAATAGAAGAGTAAAAATGTTGTGTCGTAGTTAGTTTCACCGTCTTAACGAACATGTTGTTGTAATAACAATAACAGTACTGTAAATAATTAAAAATTAACGAGGCAATAGCGTGCCTTGGCATCTCAAAAACAGCGGCGTTCACAAAGAAAAGTTTAGTATACTAATAAAGATTGTTTACACTAGCATATTTACTACAAATATGATAAGACTGATGAAAATAGTAAAGGTGTTAGTGAAAACAATAAGTGTAGTGCGTTGTGTCACGCAGCTATTTAGCTTTCACGATGTTTGCCTCCTCGCTCACATAGTGTGGTCAAGTTACTTGCCTTCAAGGACACCTAGTACGCTGTACTACGACCACTGCTAAAGTTACCTTCTACCAATCCACGATCTCGTCCATTGGTGGAAATCCCGCTTACCCGTTTACACAAATCAAAGTAGACACATGACATTAAATGAAATACGCATGATCGTAGAGTGCGCAAGAAATAAGAAGCACAGCTCTGTGCAGCTACTACTAACAAGGCAACACACGAGAAGAAATCAAAGTATGTAAATAACCAACACAAGAGCAAAAAAAGCAATCATAATCATGATTATTATGATGACAATGATAGTGTGGAATGTAATGAGGCAAATAGCAAAGTGGCCTTTTACGGATTGCAGTGTGTGGCTGAAAACGGTCGTGTGTTTAACGTTTCACTGCCAAAGATGACTGCTGAACAGCAGGAAATGCTACTCACTCATTTACTGCAAACTAGTAAACGTAAACGCAAATGCAAACAGAATAATGTTAACAATAACAGTAAAAGTAACTCAAGTACAACAAAGAATAACTAGCTGGTTGCTTCGGCAACGTAGACTCTCCCACTTACTGGATTATATGTAACGGTCAAGTATAGCACATTGACATAGCATGGTATACCACGATTCGCCTCAGTCAAGGCTATTCGAGGAGGTAAAGGTTGGTTTATGTAAAAATATATATATATATATATATATTTGTGTGTAAAATACATTTGCTTTTTTCTGTATTACTTCTATTTTATTCACATTCATTCAAACAAAATTATTTTTTTATTTATCATAGAGTTTACATATACTTACGCATAGACGTATAGAAATAACATACTAATACAGGATGACAAAAACATTTTTATAAAAATATATAAAATTATTTTTTTCTAATAATCTTAAATTTTCATTGATATTCACTTCGAAAAAATTAATCTTTTCGTATTGCGTAATATGTCACTACAAAACACCTTTTATTGTAAAACTTTTCTTTACGTTGCATTGTATTTTATTTTGTTTAACTCTAGTTGGGTTTTTTTGTTCTTTTGTTTTGTACAAATATTTACATTGTAAAATATATACACATATATATATATATAATAGGAAGAGAAAAAGAAGTGATAGTAGTGACTAATAAAGAAAAAAACATTTGTTTTCCTTATTTTTATTGTGAGCAAGAGTATATATAAAAATGAACAGAGTTGACAATACGAATAATAAGAAGCGATCATCAGATGCACGAAGTGTCAACTCCACCTCGCTCAACGTGAGCACGAAACGTAAAGTTGTGCTTGACCATCGCAGTCTCTTGCCCAACATAAGCAAACTCTTTCCTGTGTTCTTGCAATTTGAGGTGTAAATTGACTGAAAACTTACCGTGATCGGTTTGTTTATTGAGACGATGCAACTGCTGGCTATGATTACAAACACCAAATACAACTTATTCCCCATGGCCGACAGCATGATCGCCCGCATTATTGAGTTTTTCACCATACCATTGTTCAACCCGTAGTGAATCGGGGCCACTGTTACGGGGGCAAATGTAATGATGTGAATTGCCATTGTCCTTAATATGCTGCTCATGGGCATCATTTTCTTCTACAGTTTACGTAATTTTAAGATTTTGCCAACATGACTGTGTATCATTACGAAATATTTGCTTCAGACGTTTACGACATGGTATTTGATGCCGCTGACCGTCAACTATGCCAGTTTCATTGTATGTGATGCCACAAACACGAATATGTTCTGATACTCTGCCAAGTGTTGATCATCCTACCATATCATGTACTTCATTTTTTCATTTTTTGGTTTGCTCTTGCTGGTCCTGATGATCTACTACAGTGGCACATTCCTCTACCCGGATTTGCCTGATTCTATTGCACTAACGGCTCGTCCATCAGGTGACCTACCACTCATTACGGCACTGTCCAAGTTTATGCTAGGCATTTTGGTGCACATTTTTCTTTCTCAGAATTTGCCTCAGGTCTACGCGGCGATTCTTTGTGTGGTGTGTTTCATTCAAGGGATCTTGTACGCGGTTTTCTTGCCCTACTACAATTTACGCATGAATCAATTTCGAGTCGCACAAATGTTTCTCATTGCCTAAGTTGCCGCAATTGCCACAAAGCTTTCCATGTTGCCCGATAGCAATCCATGACGGGCAAAGTACGGTGGTGCACTGGCGCTATGCTTGATGCCCGTCTTCTTTCTCATTGGTTGGTTTACCCCACTACTACGCATTAATCGTAAACTGTTTAGTGAGTTGTAGGATCTGAACACACGTCGTATTCGTGGCGGAGGCGAGTACCGCTATCCTCACTACCCAGCTCACCTACCCAATAACGATCTCGTCTTTACGCGGTATGCTGCGATTGAGAAAATTCTGTTAGGTTCGTAGTTTCCTCGGTACGTTATGCAGCAAGAGTGGTATGAGCAACAACGATAGTAATAGAAAAAGCGACAATAGCAGTAATTACTCATGTTACAGTAAAATCAAGCACACAACAAATCCGCAAACCCACTCACCGCAGAGGCACTTCGTCGTGCCAAGTTGACTGGCATGGAATTAATCCCCAGTTCAAACAGCAATGACACCAACACCAATAGCAACAGTAATGACAATAGTAAAAATAAAGATTATGTTATTGGTTCACTGGTGCCATATTCTCATTCACCTTCCAGCCATAAAGCTTCACCCATGGTGATTAACCCACTTTTACCAGAAGCACGTCATGTAAACAATAATATTAGCGATAACAACAGAACTGCTATTTCTACTAGTGGTAATAATAATAATTATTATGTGTATCATCACGATGGTAAATAAGAACAGGAACGAGGCAATGAGTACGAGGACATGGTCGAGGTAGATGACTTGACCGTCGTGTAGCCGTATATTACCTCCATCGTGTTTAGCACGGATGTCTAGGTGGCTTCACGTTTTATTCAGTAATACGCCAAACGCACCACTACTGCTACCATGGCCACCCCACGAATGCGTGTCTTTGGGGCTCGTATCTTTACCAAGGGCATGCTGAAGTACAATGGCAATCCATTTATAGTCTATGAATTTTGTAAATATTTGGCAATATACTGTAACAAGTAGCGCATGGCACTGGCCTAGATTACACGAATACAGAATAAATCACTTTACCTACCTCAATCACTGAGCTACCGTATTTACTACCTGAGTGAAAACTTGAAATCAATGCTTAATGTGGCAAACAGTGATCAAATTCGCTTGACCTCCATCTCATCCAAGCTGCACAAGGAAACGTTAAGTGCGATGCATTCCTTGTGAATTCACTTGCAAAGTGGCACCCACAGCAGTCAACAAATTGCCCATATTGCCGATTACATTACCTAAAAGCGTGGTAGTTGCAAGGCCTTCTACCAACAAGCACTACGCTCCCCTAATGAGTCATCCTTGCTCAACTACGCCCAGTTTTTACGTGATGTGATGTTTGACAAGTACACCGCCGACCTGCTCCGTCAGCGCATTGTCGAGTAGCGTGAGATTATACGGTAACAAAAGCTTAATCGTAATCAGCAAGGAAGTCTAAAAGGAAGTGCTCGTGGTGGTGGTGCGGGCGGATCAATGTTGAGTGGGAGTTTCTCCTCAAGTAACCGGTGGCAGGCGTGTAAGATGGTATTAGATGAAAGTCGATCCATTGGCTTCTCATTTGATCAGCCACGAAATGCCGGGTTGAGTGGAAATAATAATAGTAATAGTAATAATAATACAGACACCGATGGTACTGGTAACTCCAGATCTAGTCGAAACTAACTCGTGCGTGGGTATGATGCTATTCATCGTCTTCAAATTACCGTGTTAGCGGTGTACAGTTTGCTCTTTTGTGTAGCCGTGGCAATGTTTATTACCATTTTTTTCTGACGAGACATTCACAAACGTAACATTGACCGTGCCATTGCCGCACTCACGATGCGTTTGTCGGTCATCCTTGGTGGATAGGTAGCGGCGGAGATTAAAGACCCAACGAAGCTGCCATTCCCGTCGTAGATGTAGAAAATGATGTTTATCATGTTCTGTGAAGCGGTATTGAAAATTTATGGCATGATGGCCCTCAATGAACACCACCGCATGATGACCGGTGACTTAATCAGTCACAACAATAACATTAAGACCTGAGAACGATCTCCCATGTTGTAGGTGATTGAACCAACGGGTCAGTCATTGTAAGGGTAATTTACACGTCAACAGGTCAGCTTGTTTGATCTGGGGACGACGATTGGCAATGCGTTTATTGAGATTGGCTCGGCCCAAACCACGATTATGACTGGTGCAGGTGAATATCCTACCGCGATGTCGTTTATCGTGGATAACACACGATAAGGCCTCTTTTCTCGTGCGTTTAACAAGTCTATTGCCAACTGTATGGAAGAGCAGAGCCGATTTAACAGCGAAATCGTCTGGGTGTTTATTGTCTTTGTCGTGATTGCCATTGTATTGCTGATGATCATTTATGTCTTGCTTCTGGTGTACATTAACAGTGTGTAGTTGACCAAAGTGTCTATCATTTCATTGTTTACGCTTATTCCGCGATCGTATGTGTAGACGTTTTGTCGAGTTAGTAATGCTAAGATTCGTTAATTTGATGAGTTGTAGAATGAACCCGATAAAATTCTAGCGAGGCAGTGAGAATAAGATGATAAACAACTAAAATAATACGATGCGTAGCGTCGTCGCTTTAACTTTATTCGAAGTGATGCATAAACACGAGCAAAGTATAATGTCACTACTTCGAGTAATAGTGCTAATTTGCCCATGTCAAATATTGAGTTAAGCGAAGGAATTCAAAGTAATAATACTAATAATAAAAATAATAAAAAACTTCAAAAAAATTTGTCAATGCAGTAAGGTGATGCTACTACACTCATGACCATGCCAACTGTGAATACAGAGAACAGGATGACATCATTACAGAGTGAAAGAGGAGACGGTAATAGTAAAAATAAAAATAAACAGGTGTAAGTTTACCAGGAAAACGAGCCATCACCACCACAAAAACAAGATGATAACGATGGTGATGATGAGGGAGAGGACAATGAAAACAAGAAGAGTATGGAGCGTTGGTTTCATACCGCATAAGACGCAATGCGACAACGCACACAAGCCATCGAGGAAGACACCAACTTACTCGCCCATGACAAATTTTCCTACACGCTAAAGCGGTGCATTTTACAACTCTTCTCGGGTCACTTGCTGCGTCCTATTTTGTTAGTCTTGGCCGGTTGTGTGGCGGTGGTGGTGCTGGCGATGTGTATTCGTATTCAACACCTAAACGTACAGATAAAGCAGGCTGCGTCGGATTCAATTCAGTTGCTAAATATTACAAACCAGTATGTGTAGAATGTAGGCACGCTACGTGATCTGGCCCAGATGTACACCATCACAGGAGACATGTTCTACGTCTACTAATATCACAACTTTGTGGTGAGCAACAACGTGTATAATCTCATGTGAACCGCATAGGTTAATCCTACCTCTACCCAAATGGTGGCTACGGCGATTGACCTGCGTGTGGTGCTAAACAGTGCACTACAGCGTCAACAGATTGCACTCTGATTAGCCTCATGTTATTACAATGTGAGTAAGAGCAAGTTGTAGGTGTTTGAGCGCATCTTTGCCGTGTAACAGCCGTACGATTACAACAGCCTCACAAAGGCAATCAACACCGTACTTGGTCCGTTTAACCCACACCGACCACAGTATGCCCCGACAAACAATGAACAAGATGCTCAATTGCCCAATAAGGATAAGATTAAACTGGCGCGTAGTATGGTCATGGATGACTACTATGAGGCTCACTTCTTGCTCATCAAACAATACATTGCGCAACTGAAGAATACCTTTGTCGATAAACGAGTTTAGCTACGACGACGTGAGCGGGTGTGCTTTGTCGTGGCTGCGGTGGGGTTATTTGCCATGATTGTGCTTACAATTCCACTGTTACTGGCACACCGGTGTGTGCGTGTTCGTGAACGGGTAATTGCCGCTGGACTGATTTTGAGTCTCATGGTAAACATTGCTGGTGCGGTGCTCAGCCTGTACGCATACAAGGCGTAAGAACACAACTACAGGGCTAGTAAGTCATTGCAGCAGTACATGGATCAATCTAGTAACGTTATCACGAGTCTGATGGCAAACAAGAATAACGCGCTTCGACTATAACAATTCAACTATGACACGGCTCGAGCGGACTATGAGTTGTCCTCACACATTTTTGATTTGTAAAATATCTTATCGAACATGTTAGGTGCCTATTTGTAAACTTTTTCGTAGAAAATAGCAAGTACACTGGCGGCTACGATGAGTTTGGTGATATCAAACTTGTAGGAACTTATGATGTACGATGATATCTCTGCATTTTTGAGTTACAAGAAAAACGCATGACCATTAGACACAACGCTGTAGTAATTGACCTATAATCGTTTCTTGTAGCCTACTTTTCAGGCAGATTTTCTGAAATTTGCCTAGGATGATACCATGTACCACAACAAAACCTACGATAACACCATCAGTGATGCCGATCGCCTCTCATCCATGGCACTTCATGCGTTAAGTGGTTACCGTTACTACTTCGTCAGCAATAATGACTCGGTAAGTATGCAAAGTATTCGTGAAAACATTCAAGATTATATGCAAATTGAAATTGATTCGCAATCACACAACGTGGCACGCTACATTGAAGCTGCGTAGTGTTGTGCGGCTATTGTCATGGCGGTGTTTTTCATAACTGCCGCATTGATCGCCTATGATTTTATGCTTAGTGTAAGTTATCATCAGAGTTCCAGTGGGTATGACTCTTCTTCTTCTTCTTCTTCTTCTTCTAGTAGTGGTAATAACAGTACTAATGAGGCTGGCAAAAAATTAAACAAGTACAAATTCAAGAATGATGCAGTAAATGGCAAGCCGTCTAAAAGCAAAAGCAACTCGCTGTATCAAGAAAAATAGACGAGTCGACGAAACGAAGGGGTTTGATTGTCCTTTGCACTGTTCATTATTGCCATTTTATTTGCCGGTTTATTAGCCGTAGGATTGTACGCCTGCTTCTCTACAAAGAGTTCTACGTTACTGAGTACCTTGATGGCTAATAATGGCGCCATTGCCGACTCGATTAACTCCGCATTACGTATCTGACTTGATAGTCCATCTCTAACGCAGATCTCACCATACATGGATCGATTGGTGAGTGATATGGAGGACATGCTCCACATTCGTGAGTCCTATTACCTCGGTACCGGGTCTCAGTTTAAAGGATTGATTAGCATGAGCTACGATGAGGCGGTGTACGCCTTTGGCTCACCCGTGTACACCCGACAGGAGTTTCAGGCTCCGTGTGAGACGGATAGCATTGGGACTGGCTATGCGGTAATGTAGTTTTCCTCGTTAATGGCAAACACATCGGACAATGTGGCACATCTCTTCTCTAGTGGATCGTAAAATGTGGTATGGCAGCTTTTCAACTTGTACCGATTAATGGCATAGTGTCACAGCGTCAATGAGACAATGCAGTATCATGCTCCATTTGTAATTGTGCTCACTCAGCTTACGACGTCGTTTAACATGTCTACCAATATGCTAGTGAGCAGCATTAACTCATAGCGAACGTCTATCTTGATTTCGTTCATTACGATCAATGTGGTGCTCATGGTGGCAATGGTGGCATTACTGTTCACCGTTATTTGTCCATTAATGGAGCACCTGATAAACCAGAGTGAAGGCGCACGTATCTTACTTCAGATGATCCCTGCCAAAGTACGACATGAGGTGCCGGCCATTAATGAGTTTTTCCAGACAGGCAATGTTAACCGAGATGTGGACATCATTAATTATGCGTGTAAGCAAACCCATGCAACATCCTTGTTGGTGATTTCACGCAATGATGTCATCCTGAAAGCCACCCCGTAGGCACTTCGATGATTACAGCGAACCTAAAAAGAACTGGTTGGCCGTTTTCTGGATCTCATCTTGGCCTAGGACCGTGCCGCGGTGATGGCAAACTATCGTCGTCAGTTTGGCTAAAGTCGACTGCGTACGTTGATTGGCAAGAAAGTTCGTACACGGTGCCGGTTAAGTAATGGCACCTGTTTCCCGGTTCAGATGATCATTCGTGAGGTTTGCCTGGACAACGGCACCGTCTCATAGAGCCGGGGAAGTTGTTACGTAATGCGAATGGTCGATGTAGGGGTAACGGCTCAGCTGGAGTGTGCCCGATTGTACCAAAACAGTGTCTTTGGCACCAGTCGACAGCCTCAGCTGCTGATTGACCGAAAGGGTGTGATTCGTCTCATTAACAACTCGGCAATGAATCTGTTTCACTGTCCGTAGGAGTAGATGATTGGCTACAATGTTAACTGTTTTATTGTGGCGACGCATGGCAATTATGGCAAAGATAACTACTTCACATAGTACTTTGCCCGAATTTCAGCGAAGCGACGACGACGTCAGCTTCGTCAACTTCAACATCACAGTAATAATAATAATAATAATACTCATAGTAGCAATATGTACGAAATGCATTCAAGTTTTAGTAAACTAGGCATTACTCAAAGCACACACAAGTCACCCCGATCGCAAATAGACGCAAACGCATAGAAGCAACGTGCACACTCGCACTCACCTCAGCATAATCAGCAACATAGCAACAATAACAACAATCAACGAAGTCGGTGAATGTTAAATAAGAATGGCATCATCACACGTCATGGCCTGCAAGCCCGAAAGCGTGATGGCAGCTTTACCGAGTTGGATGTGGTCATTGGAGCTATTTGTACCCCAAACGGCGACATTGCATTTCTCATGGTCCACTTACATGACCTGGCGGGGGGCTACAAGACGGTTCAGCATGAGGCAATTTGTCGTACCCTCATGTAGACCTCTCCGGTGCCGATTGTGTAGTTTAACTCGAGCAATCGAATTCAATTCTTCTCACCTGCCGCGTAACAGATCTGGGGCTGCACCGCAGATCGTGTGCTCAACAAACCCTTTGGCGAACTTTTGCACAAGTCATAGGCTATGCGGTACGATTTCAACTTTCGTCATCAGTCTAACTTGTTATATTTCCTAGATGCTACACGGTCTTTGTAAGGCAGACGAGCCAATGGCCAGAGCTTTGCATTGTAGGTTACCATGCAGCTTGTTCGACGAGGTGAGAAAAACTCAGTGTTAGCCTTTT
The DNA here is from genome assembly GCA_028554745.1 of Blastocrithidia nonstop. Taxonomy (NCBI): domain Eukaryota; phylum Euglenozoa; class Kinetoplastea; order Trypanosomatida; family Trypanosomatidae; genus Blastocrithidia; species Blastocrithidia nonstop. The sequence continues at coordinate 163,311 of JAQOTN010000051.1, forward strand.
GTAAAGATCTTACCCCGTAGCTAAACGCCGCACAGCGTCATATTATCAGCTACTCTATTTTTCAAAACACCTTTACACCCATCGTGGCTACCGATATGGATGGCTCGATTCGTCATGCCAACCCAGCCGCATAACGATTGTTTGGCTTTACCAGTGTAGATGTGATAGGTCAGTCTATCAACATGCTCTTTCTTGCTGCATCTACCTATGTACGAAGTAGCAACAACAATACTAGCAACAATAACAATAACAGCAGCAACAACGATAGCAGCAGAATGATGATGATGGGTAAGGGAAGTAACAAAAATAATGTGAATGGTGAGAGTAGTAGTAATAGTAATAACAATTATTATTTGGACAAGTATGCTCAGAGTGCCGCCGCGGCAGCTGGGGATGGGTCTGGTATGATTACCCATGAGGAGTACCTAAAACGCGCAGATGGCAGTCTCATCTCCGTAGAGCTCAAAGTCAAACAGATTTATGTGTAAGATTTACACTCCGCTGCAGGCACAAAAGGTTTGCTGGTCAATTACATGCGAGAAGTTACCTCCGCGTATCAGATGAGGCAGATTAACGAAATTAATGAGTTAATCACACAAAACTGTCCTACAGCGCTTGTTTCGTTTAATAAAGAAGGAAACATTATTTCAGCCAATCCATCCGCCGAATAGCTTTTTGGTGTGCCTGCGAAGAGCATGGCAGGAAGTGATATTAGTACCTTTCTACCAGCGCTACGAGAGAGCCAAGCAGGCGATGAAAACAATACACACGGTGTCAATGCATAACAATCATTGCGAATTAACACCGGAGTGCACCGGTTAATTGCGATTCATTTCAATGGCAACCCACTGCCCGTGTAGGTTTGTGTACGTGAAGTTGCACAGTGCACCCTTGATCCACTGTACGCATGCTCCATTACCGACGTCTCGGTGCAGAGTGAGATTGAAAACATCTGCAACGTAGAACAGGCGTACACAAATATGTACCCGCAGGCAATACTTGTTGTAAATCGTCGCGGTACGATTCGGTTTATCTCCGATGAAGCAGCCAAGCTGTTTGGGTGTAGTAGCACTAACGAGGTAACGGGTGCCTCTGTGACGAGTCTGGTGGTGAGTGTAAACTTGACAAGAAGAAACAATAATGATAATGATAGTAATGATGCAAACAATATGCACAAATAATATGGAGACATAGGTAAGAGGCGAAGTAGTAAGTAAAATCATTTTCAGGCAAGATAGATAATGAATAGTGCTAATGGACATGACACAATGACCAATAGGCTAACTCACACAGATGATGCTCATTCTGCATCACCATCACTGCTGGCATTTGCCGTAGATGAGAACAATGTAGAGGCAACACTGGCTATGCTTCTACGTAGAGCATAGCAAAAGGCCCTATAGGACTTACAAGTAGAACAATAGCTATCATCATCATAGCAGCAACGACAACGACAACGATATCATCGTGATGGGCAATCACGAAGACAAGGATTTGAAAATGGTAATACCACTACACGTCGACATCCCATACCAGTAAACAACACTAATAGTAGCAATAAGTCGTCCTTTTATGCCTCACGTACTACTAACTTTTATGATAACCCTATTAGTGATAATAGTAAAGAAGCACAAGTAAATTCTTTGCTTGCTGAAGAGGTGATGACTTTAGTAACGTGTGCGAGAATGAATGGTGTGAAATTTCATGCACGGCTGACGGTGAAAATGATGCTTGATGGTTCTGAGCAAGGTGAACACAATTCATAATAGGTGCACTATAACACTCCTACCTCTACGACTACTACTACTAAATTGGCTACAAAAGCATCAAACAAGAAGGATAGCAACAGCAATAATAACAAAGGTGTTTCAGTACAAAATACATTTACACCCAATACACGCGTCAATGGCATGAATGAACACGTTAACGCAGGGGAAGAGATAATTGACAACGAAGGCAACGGAGTTCAATAAACTTTATTTGTACTGTTGGTCTAGGATCTAACCTAGCCTGGTCTGTTGCATCAGAGTATGTCGGTTCAGAAAAGCATCGTGTCGGATTTGTAATAAATCGCTACTCTGTAGGTAAACGAACATGGAATCATTACCAATGTAAATCGAACGTTTGCACACATGCTGAAGTACCGGTACGATGACGTTCATGGTGGCTTGTAGGGTGCAAGTGGTAAACGAACTCTACACACCTCTGCTTCTTCCTCCTCGCTTGACTTGCTCTCTCAATCCTCATTACCACTTGCACGGCGGCAGTCTGTTCGAGTCAATGTAGCGGTCAATGGAAGTGGCAATGCAGCATCGTCGTCATCTTTTTCGAGTCCGCTGCCGCATGTTAGCAAAGACGTACACCAGTTATTTGGTCAACCTGTTCATTGTCTGATGTAGGATGACAGGGCTAATGCGTTTACGCAACTGCTCCAGATGTGTGCTACGGGCGAGATATTGACGCAACGAGAGCAATTGCCAAGCTGAATGCAACTGAGCACAATAGCCAACACAAGCCATGGTAATAGCCAACAAGACAATAATAATGATAATAATAATAAAGGTAACATGACCTAGGTACGTTGGTAGCAGTAGATTCAACGACGTGATGGTCATCGTCTGAACGTATAGATTACTCTTGTTAATGCTCTCGATTAGTCTTCAACTTATTATTCCATTCATCAGGGCAATGAGCAATATAATAAAGATAATGATGATGATCATGATGATGATGCTATTACAGAAGGTAATTATAACCCGAATAAGGGAAAAGACAGAATTAATGTTTCTTGTACTGAGCAAGGCACTATTGCACGCCCTCGAACGTTCCTATTCTTTGTGAAAAACATGGGCGAGGTGATTGACATGCGTGATCGTCATCGTCTCATGCGGTAAATTATCTTTGCCGCTCCTATTCCTGCCTTTTTGCTGACATACAAGTTACCCTAGAGGAAACAATTAGCTAATGATCCGTTGCACATGAGCAACAACACTAACAGTGGAAGTAATAGTGCAGTGAGTAGTAGAGCATTAACCCCTACCAACACCACCAACGCGTCTTCATCTGCGTCCTTGTTACAACTCTCACAGCCGCAACACAGTGAGTTAAAGTCCACACTTCTTCCAGTAGATCCCTCCGCACCGTTAACCACACGGCAAGACCATTTACAATCATAGTAGTCCATCTAGCAACCTCAAGGGGTAATCTACGCCCTCAACGCCGCGGCACAAACACAGTTTCAGTACTCTGCGGAAGAGATGCTCGGTCAGACGTTTGACTTTTTGTGTCCCACGTAGCACAAGACATGAAATGTGTGTGTAGACTACGACGACGAAGGTGCCAGTGAGTTACACGTAAACCGGAAAACGTTACTGACCATGTATGAGTAGGCCCGGTAAGCCGCCGTACACATTTGTGAACCGTTTACCTTATCCTTTCACACCTTGGGCAGATCAAAGGACCAACACACGTTCCCGATGCGTGTGTTTGTGCTCAACATCAATGATGAGGCTCAGCATCAGGCGGCACTGTTGCTCTTTGCAGAAAACTTACACCCACATCTGAACCGAGACGTACAACTACGTGTGAGTCGAACACTTAGTACGGTTTGTCATGTAGGATTGATTTGCACCAATGCATGTGGTCAGGTGTAGTTGTTTGCTGGACAAGCACCATAAATGTTTAATTACACATAGTCGTAAATACGAGGCAAAGACATTCACATGCTGCTTCACTCCTCATTAGAGCCATCTCATCTTTCCGATCCCGCATCCTTGGCATTGGTGTAGTAAGTGTAACACGAGGCAACAACTAACACCGCACAAATCAAATTACCCTTTGATCAAGCTCCCATTACACTTTACAGACAACTTGCGTACAAGCGTAACGGATAGGCCTTTCCGGTTGAGATCAGCATTTATGCTAACCACACTGCTCCTGGTAGTAGCAATAACAATAATAATAATAATAATAATAATAATAATAATAATAATAATGAAGAAAGGAGTAGATTGTACACCATACTAATACGAGACACCTCCACCGATGCCACCGATTACCCGGCTGGGGTATTAAGCAAAGTCACGATGCATCAACTGCCTATTCCATTCTTCACCATGAACATGACCGGGGTGATGGAGTTGGTCAATGAAAGCTTTGCCAAACTACTACGTAGCTCTATTACCGAACTACGTGGACGAAATATTAAAATGTGAATGAGTAGTGTGTATGACATGCATGGACACGATGAGTAGAAAGTACGGCAAGAAACGCTTGCCATGTTTGACAGCTATGTCGCAATGTGTGTAAATCGTTTACGCGTACAACAACAGCAGTAGTATGAAAAATAGCAACGGGCACTGGCGGACAAATTAAACAAGAAAGGAAATAAATATGTGACCAAGGATGAAAAAGAAAGTCATGTGGTGTGAAATAGTACACGTGACACCTAGCCGTTTTATGTTTATTTGCGCCTTGCTAGTGTAGACCAGACATTAAACACAAACTACCTTCTTAATAATAGCAATAGTGGTAATAATAATGAAACACTTTCGCTACGAGGAGGTGATAGGATGAATAGTACAAATATGAAAAATGCCAGTGATGCATTTCATCCGGACAGTATTCCAGTGGTACTACACTGTTTTGCACATTACTCTCAGGCGCTAATGCGAACCACTCTATACGGCTATGCGCATCACATTCACGATGACGTCATTGCCTCAAAGGAGCAGCTGTTGCACTAGAGTGTCGGGGCACTACAAGGTAGAGCCTTTGTCATTGTCTCATTACAAACATCACGCATCAAGTACGCCAGTGAGCTGTGTGAGACACTATTCAAGTACAAGTGAATTGCGTAGCAACAACAACAGCAACAACAACAACGATAATATTAGTAGCAACAGAAGAAGGAAGGACAAGCTGGCTTGTCCAAGTCACCATCGAAAAGTCAATAGCGCTCAGTACAAGTTAATGCAAAGAATAAGAGTGACAATAACAAAATCAATGGCAATTATACTAATAAGAGTAATAGTAATAGTGTAAAGTCATTGTAAGGTTTACCGTTTAGTGCCCTCATACCGGCGTGTATATCACTACACGACTTTATCAATGAAGTACATCAATGATGTAGTACCATGATGAAGACGAAGTAAAACACATAAAAACAAAGTAGTGTGTAGCCAACTAATAATGGGACAACCATAACACGTGCACCACGCAAGAGTATTGTTGACTTTGACGCCATCCGTAGCTTTAACGGGAGCAGCAATATTTGTGAAGTGTGCACAATCGACAACAACGAGGAAAGAGCTGAAAACAGCAATAGTAGTGGTAGTAATGCAAAGAGTAAAACCATGAGAGGTATGGAGGTCAGTGCGGTCTGCGCCGATGGCTCATGTTTGCCGTGTCAATTGTAATTTATTGATTTGCCCTAAGTGTCATCACGAGAGGAATTTATCGGATGCATCATTCACACCACCGCGTTACAAGAAGAGAATGTAGTGCACAAGTAACTGATTGCAAACGCCATTGATCAGCTTAGTTTGTTGGGTATTGCCATTGTGTAGGATAATCGAATGTACAATATTGCATATGTGAATAAGTGTGCGGCCTAAATGTTAACTGGTTCGAGTAGTCATGAGTCGATGCAACAGCTCTTATCCACCTCACTTAACAATCTCTCCTTGTCACTCGCCGTGACGATTGAGTAGCTTGCCAATGAGAAGTTAAGTAGTGATAGAGAAGAAGATCAAGAAAGCGATGCACGTAAAGACGATAAAAGCTATATAGTACACACTGTAAACAGTTAAATATTAAATGATAATAAAAGTAATAATAGTTACAGAAAGGACTAAATACAAAATGAAGATAAATAATAAGAGGCAGACACCATGTTGAGGTCTAGTGCCAACAAACACCGATGAGGCGAGGTTTATCTGATTCGATCACATAACTCACCCATCATCCTTCAGCTTTGCGTGTAGCATTACAAGCCCAGTTCACCATTTAGCTCTTTTCTACAAGTCGGTGATAGTGCACTACAGCAGCAATCAGTGTAGTCACAGTCTTAGCATTAACAGTAACAATATAAAAATGCTGTAGGCACTAGTAGTATGAATACACCATAAAGCTATCATGCATTTTCTGACGATGATGGCGCACACACAGTACATGAATTGAACAACACACTTAAGCATTTTGATAAAGATGGTCATGGCAGATATGTTGAACAGACATAGAGTACTGTGTAAGCTGTCAAATTAATCATTTACATGGCAGACGTTACACGAGAGGTGATGTTGCGACAAGAAGAGCGGAAAGGTTTTGCGCTCATGACGACCATGCCCCATGCCACACTATTTATTGATAAACGAGGAGTTATTTTGCACGCCTCCGCATCTGCATGCATGTTGTAAGGCCAGTCCGATCTAAATCTTATTGGTAATAGACTTGATCGTGTACTACACATCTGTGTACGAGATGAAATGGCGATTAGTGATAGTAGCAACACAAGTAAATACAATGAGAGTGTCAGTTACGTTGAGGTGCCATTTAGTAAGTAGAGGGATTTAACAGAAGGCGTGCACACGGTGAAGATTATACACACGCACAACTAGCAACTCTCGCAGCAACCAACAAGCGAAAATGATCTACGACGAATGTTTGTCACGGTTATGCATGGACGTTTATTAGGCACGTATTACTTGTGTCAGCTAATGCGATTAGGGCAAGTACGATAGTAAGTAAACAGAGTAATAATGTAATATATTCTTGTTTATTAAACAGTATAAATTTAATAAAATGTTAATTTTATATATGCATTTTGCAAATTTATTTATGCAAAGCAGTGAATATAAAAAGATAAACATTATTGTATTTATGTGTCAAACATTCTTAGTATATTATCATCATTTCTTTAGTTAATTGTCTAAGACAAATTTACTTGAGCACATTTTAGTGCTTTTGTTTGCAAAGATGTATGCATTATTTATTTTTTTCACTCTTTTTCTGAGATAGTTGCAAATTTCATTACAACAATTTAGTTAGTGTTGTTGTTTTTGTAAAAAAAAAAAAAAAAGTATTATTATGCTGTATATCAAATATTTTTGCGATGTATTTCTCTTTGCGTGCAATGAGCTAAATTAACAAATATAAATGTAAATATTAAAATGTATTTTGTCATAACAAGTCAATTTGACCGACACACACACATCTATTCACTAAAAATAAATGTAAGTGACCTAATATAGGTTGACAACAATTTTAGATAGCATTTTTTTTGCACTTATTTGCAAATGTAATTTGTCAGATTTGTGAAAAGATCTTTTTCACGTCAAATTACGTGTGTATTTTCATAACATCTTATTCATTCTCATACATAACTATCATCTAACATGATGTACAGAATTTTCTTTCATTACAATTTTGTTTCTCTAAAACGATGTAAATTACTAAATTTCCTTGCATTCATAGTTATAATTATTTTTTATTTTTCTTATAGTATATCTTATTTTTATCACCAGTATGTTAAGTGTGTTATTAATGTATTTATAGTTATATAATACACATGTATAAAATAAGTCTTAATCATTATTTTTTTTTTGCTAAATCTGAGACACAAAAAATTCTAACAAATGTTTTTGGTGAAATTATTTACAAGTGACAATGAATGAACGTAATTGAATTACATTACTTTTCGTTTTTTACATTTTATTAAAATTAAAATATAGATAGCTTAGTTTACATTCCAGTTACAAACACATACTATCATATAAATATATAAATATATATAACATATTATTTTTGTTGTTTATTAACAGTGATGGGCAAGGCAGGTAATTATATCAAAGCACGACTACAACAGAGTCATCGTCGACACGCTGAGCGTGCGAAACGAGGTGCGTTGATAAAGGCACAACGCAGACAATCACACAACAAGAGTATGCCAAGAACATCGCTTGCACAGTTTTCTCAAAACTCGTTACATAAATAATAGCTTGTCAAGTAAAGTGTAAACAACGGTAATGGTGATATCCATAAAAATAAAGAACACCGACTGAATATGCCTACACAGGAATAACAAGAAATGTTGCTGAGTCAATGAGCACAAGCATGTCGATTGCAATCACCATCTCGTGCACTGTGTGCGATGCTACACGCATGTTTGTCCTCCCACTCAGTGTCAAAACCCAGGAAAGAAGGAAAGTAAAATGCATAAGATGTGAACACGCATAACTCAACTCGGATTGGTTTGCGATATGATGTAAACACCACACTGCAAATGATGGCAGAGGCGTTGATCAACGCGGCTAATTTACCCACCGGTTATGAGATTGAAAGTGAAGATGAGATGGGTGATGAGGTTATGAGTGATACCTCATAAGAAGATTTTAATAATGATATTGTGTAAAACAAATAAAAGCACACAAACGGTACGAGTGATAAACAGACAAACGCATCGATAAGGAAAAAGAACAACAACAACAACAACAACAACAACAACAACAATAACAAGAATAAGTACGGTAAATCGCATCAGGCAGCTACACATCATTAATAACAATAACAATAAGACGAAGATGAAGAATAATAATTAGAATTAACAAGAGAATTGCATGATTTGTAAAATGACAGGGCAAATAATGAACGCAGTGTGTTTGATGAGATTATTTGCGATGAAAATGGGCGTCGTGTCGTCGAGTTGCTCTTGTAGTGTTTACAAGTACATTCTCATGTGATGCATACGTCAGTTACCTCGTTATTAATGAGTGTGTTTGAGTAGTAACCATAACTTGCTTATCATTACATTGCTTGTCGTGTTATGAGTGGACTCGTGCTGTTTGGCGGTGATGCCATATGCTAACGTGCTCTTCAATTTTTTCGTTTGTAGGCGGCCAACACGCAAATAAAGCAACATTAGCAAGAATAGTAGTAATAGCAACAAGAAAAAGGAAATAAACGAGTTAACCACCATAGTGATGATTATGATGATGATAAAATTGAGAACAAACAAGCAAATAACGATGCTTACGGCATTTCGCAAAAATTGTAGGAATTACTCACAAACCGACACACCGCAGGCACGATAGCGCGTTTATTATAATCCTACCCAACGTCAACTCGACGCTGGCTAAGTAATGAACTACATTTGAAGGAAAAACATCAAAAATAAACAAACGACGATCTTGAACAGGCCGGTGTACAATAGAGTAACGAACAAAATATAACACTGCACAAACTTATTGAGAATCCTGTGGCAAATCAACTGTTAACACGATTGCTAAATCGTTCTTTACGAGTAAAACTCATCACACAGGAACTCAACCTACAAGCCCTGCTAAGGTCAAAGCGCGGCATATCCTTTCTCGCTGCTCTGCTCAACTTTGATGACTACAAAACACAAAGTGAAAGTGAAAATGAAGATGTTGATAAACTATAAGTGAGTTAGCCGTAGCGCCACATGTCAAGCAAACAGCCACAAAACATTAAAAGTTAACTTGATGTGAAATCAGCCTCTATGTTACTAAATGCACTTCTAAATGCATTCGGTTTGCATTTGTATGACATGAGTGTTGATGGCAAGGCAAATTTTGTTGTTCAGAGCATCTTAAGTATCATTCCATACGCACTGCAATCTTCTCGTCAATACCTTCAGCTGTTTCTCGCCTATTTGTGCCATAATGGTGTTGATGCTGTACACAAAAATTATAAAAATGCAAAAAATGACCAAAGAAATTACAATGTAAGACGAGATAAGAAAACGTTTGCTAACAGTTCACATGATATGTCGAGTCAATAACAGAAGGAAATAATAGAGCAAATTGAATCACTGGCAACATCAGAAAACTGAAATTTGTAAAAGCTGTCTTCATAACATTCCAAAACGCTTTCAACAGTTTTGAGCAGTTTATGTGAAAGTAACATTGGTATACATGTCATCATCAAGTTATGTTAAATAACGATGAAGATAGACATGCATTTATCGTCAACATCAGCAGCAGGAGTAAAAGCACTTTCGAAAAAGTCATCGAACACAATTAAATTATAAAAACGCCAGAATAATGTTGATAATACAATTTATCACAATGTATGTACTTATTACATGACGGACAAAATTGCCAATTTGCTAATAAATAGAAACAATATAGATGAGATGTTGAGGAGTGCTAATGGCAGTATGCTAATTCGACATTTACTGACGATGGCCTAACACAATGCAAACGATAGGCCAACGTGTCATCTAATCTAGACAACCATCGCACGACAATGTGTTGAACTTGCATATGATGGCTATGGCAACTTGGTAGTGCAAGAATATCTACGCTTACTTAGTACAAAAGAGATGAAATAATTTGTGCAGACCCTAATTCATCGTAATAAAGGAAAATAGTTACTGGCAATGGCACAGCAGCAATTCGCATCGCATGTTGTATTCTCTCTATTCTAACTTGCAGATTCGTCAACAATAATAATATTATGCAAGGCACTGTAACCGAATATAATATAATTAGCGTGTCATGTAAACGGTAGATACATTGTTGAACAAATGATCCGTGTAAGTAAGACTATGCAAGTAAAACTTACTGATGCATTCTTAACATTAGTTTATAAAAAAGGTACACAAACAATATTGACAACGTTGATAAATTTACTAGACGATGCTGGCCGTGTGAACTTAATAAACACCAAAATAAAACCACATTTCATGGAAATAGCATTGCACCAAAACGGTTCAATCGTATTACAAAAGATTCTTCAGAGTAGTAGCGAAACAAAGCAAGAGCTACAAAAATTAATAAAAGGCAATACAGGATTAATTTACGATTTGACAAAAAATTTCTACGGAAAATACGTGGCAAATCTACTAATGTAAAGTTAAAGTAATAAAGCATTAAGTAATGAACTAGTAATTATATTTTTTTAAGAATATATTAATAGTAACTTTCATTCTAACTATCATCAATATGATATAATCTGTGAATTTAAAACTGTAAGTGAAAACATAAAAGAAGCAATTCAATCACATATATATATATTTTTAACTGTTGTTTTCAAGTGCAAAATTAATAAAAATAATGAAAAAGTTTATAATTTTAATGTTATTAATAAAGTTTTTAAATTATTACTATAATAACTTTTTCGTAAAACAACTACTCAAATATATATATATATATATATATATTAATGTCAGTATTAATACTATTACGTAGATATGATAGTTTAATTTATGAACCTAATGTTTACACTTTTCGTTATTTTCACTTCACAACTTTACTTCTTGATAAAATTTTTATAATCACAATCTCATAAAGCTTAGTTAAATTATCGAAAATTAATATCGTTATCAATAATTAAAAAGGGAAAATATTTGTTATTAATTTGTTTGTTAAAAATTGTTTGTAAATCATATAGTGTTGTTAATTACGATGTTAACAAAAATGGACGAGTGGGGGATCGAACCCTAGACCTTCCGTATGCGAAACGGACGCTCTACCACTGAGCTACACGCCCAACATGTAAATGTGGTTTTTACTTAACATTATGTTTAGGTTGAATATTATAAGTTTTTTTGCGCCGCCCGGGAATCGAACCCGGGTCAATACCTTGGGAGGGTACCATCATGCCACTAGACCAGCGGCGCTTTCAAGGTTTTACTATTTGAATGTTTATTATTTTTATACACCAAATATACTATAGCATTTTCGTATGGTGAGATGGTCGAGTGGTCTAAGACGTTGGATTAAGGTTCCAATCCTTTCGAGGGCGTGGGTTCAAACCCCACTCTCATCACTTTTACCTATTTGCTACCGAGCAGATGTACGGTGACGTTTCTTTCGTTAAATTAAAAACAAGTCATTGATCTTATAATGTTTTCATCAATATTCCGCAGCCGCTAAGATCTGAAATTTAAAAAATAATCTTTTTTATACAATTTACTTCTTTTCTTAAAAATACAATAATAATTATTGTGATAAAAAAACATTTGCCAAACAACGTATACTCTCAAATAATAGATTATTAAAAATATTTATTGTTAATAGAAATATATTAGTAATAAGTCAGAATTTAAAAGAACGCAAAAGCGAATGGCCAAAAAATAAATATATGGATAAAGTCCAGAAAATGAAAAATTTTAAAATGAGTTTAAATTGCAAAAATTTTTGCATCATTTAAAATAATAATGCATACTATTGTTAATTTGTGTAAATTTATGATCAGTATTAAGCATAAAACAAAATATGCTTAAAAAGCAAATATTTTTTAATATTAATCTTTGGTGCGTTGAAGATACGTGAAATTATCACATTAATTTATTTTTTTTTGGTGCCTTAACTTGATCATAATAAACCTTTTGTTTTAAATAACGGCTGATAGAGAGTAGAGTATAATCAGTTTGTATAATAATACTATCATTTGATACGAAAGAAGTCATGAGTGTGATAAATTTTTTAATATTTTGAAACTGTATATTATAGCCTTTGATACATAAATAATATTGCCAGTATTTTAATGAATTAATGCTGTATTTATATAAAGTAAAAACATATACAGATTTACCATAATAGTTTATAAACATTTACTGTTTTTTTATTTCGCTAGTCTAATAAATAAATGAAAATTTAAAAAGAGCGTTATTTATGACAATAATTCAGACAATTTGTGTAAATCGTGAAGAGATGATTTAACAAAAAGTTAAAAAATATTAAATTTATGATTACTACTGTACTATAAAAAGTTGAACCACAGACATTAACTATTAAAAAGCAAAGCAAATATAAACTAGTAGCCCGTACTTTTAATTTAATAATTAGCGTTCCCCTATCATTTCTGTAAAAATTGTTTTGAAGTTACAGTTGGAGAGCAACCCGTAAAAGCAACACGCAAATTGTTTGATCAAAAACATAGATAATTTTTTCGTTATGATATTGATAATATTTGTGAATACATTTATGCACAAGCGATGACAAATAAAGTCAAACTATTTTGAAACTTTATGGTTTTAACAGAAAGTAATAGATTGATTATTTATTTGGAGTATTTTCAGGTAAAACAACTTTGTTACTGCTAATAGTGTTACTAACATATACAAGAGCACTTATAGCTCACACCCAGAATGATGTCGTAAAATAACTTATCAAATTAAGCTGTAATTATAAAGTTAATTACTCAAAATGCTAACAATGAGCTACAATATTTACTTTTGAAATCGTTAAATGAAAGCCATACCGGGCAGAGTCGTGGCGTGTCGCAGTGTGATTAGATATGTAAATATTCCTTTCTCCAATATCTTGTTTTCTATATCTTTACTACGTGTATTATGTTATGCTGTTTATTGATAACTTGATTATGACTTTATCAATAAAATTAAGTATATTATTTTTATTACTTAATTTATTTAATATTAAACAAAGGTAGATTACTGTTGACATTTATAACAAATACGTGCAAACAAACTTATTTTTACAAAGAAAAAATTGGCGTTTTTCAATATGAAAAAATTCTCTTTATTTAATAATTTTGAATAAGAATATAAGATTCTTATCAAAATGTCTTAAAAATACTGAGGATATAAAATCTGCTGGAGTAGTTAAAACGTTAGAATTGTTGCAGGAAGGAAAAATTTCTATTGCAGAGTGCGAGCGGTTAATTCGCGCATCAACTATTGCTACAACCACTAACGCATCATCTAAGTCATCAGATGATGGGCCACAACAAATTGTTGTAAGAAATGTGCTGGATATTTACCCATGGCGACGAGAAGAACGCTTAGCAACAGATGCATTTGCATTATATGATGCAGCCTTTGCAGACAAAGTAAAACTTGTAGATGATATGAGAAAACGTTATATTGAGTCGGTCAAATCACACTCTATTTCACCCTTTGCAGCGTTGCTTGGTAGGTATGCCTTGTTTGCAAAAGATTATGAGGAGTTCGAGTAGGGTGTTCTTATTCTGATGAAGATGCTATTGTAATAAACGCCATCAAACACAATTCAATTACACAATTGGAAAGTGTTGAAAGAGATGCCACAATTACACAAGCAGAGATATGGCCACACAATCAAGCACTTATCAACTCCCTTGCTCCCTCCTGCTATTGCTTAGCTAAGGTTGCTTAATGAGAAATTATTGGCAGCAGTAAGTGATGTTGTTGCAAAGAGTGCAGAAAGTACTATCACGGCTAATGCACAATCTGTGTGTCAACAATACTACAACGGTAAAGAAGAACAGTTGTTAGGAGGAGGATACTTGCCTGTCTATGATGCACAAGGAAGTCAAACTGGTGTGACAGATGTTACTCCAGTTGAAACGGAGTTTACAAAAGTGTTAAAGTAATTAGCATCGCTTAAGAATGAAGTTGCTAAATTACGTTCAGCACAAGCAACATCACAATGAAAGCCACGACGCAACAACTATTACAACTACAGTAACAACTACAATCGTAATCGCAATGGTCGAAGTAGGTACAATGGTGGTGGCTATGACAAATAGTATGATAATCAACAACAATAACTACCCTTGCAGTCGAACCCTCTACAACAAATTCAGCAGTTACAGAATAACATAAAAATAATTTAAAGCACAGTAAACAATGCTTAAAATAATAACTAAAATATATCTACACTAAATAGATTCTACTTTCGTGCTTTCCCTTTTTTGCGTCGCTCTGCAACAGAGCTATATGAAGGAGGTGATTTTGCGCAAGGCAAAACCTCCAATATATAAATTGATAAGATATTATTATTATGTTTGCCTGCTGGTGTCTGTTTGCCGTGTGATAGTCTGCCCACTATCACACCTGCAAAAGCACGACACTATGCAGAGTGTGTGCAGCGCGGAACGCTGCGTTACTTCCTTCTTTTTTTGCGTCATCATTGGATCGCGCCGATCCTTACCTTAAGTGATGACAAGAAAACAATCAAAATGACCATACACGACTCTGCACCGTCAACATTGGTGCACGATGATCTACGTCGTGTGTTCAAAAAAGTATGGCCCGGATTGCAGGTTTTTACAGCATCATCACCACGACAACAACGTGGCAGTGATGATTGTGGTGTATTCATGGTAGCACACATCATTGCAGACTACCTAAAAGTAAAAATTGCAGATGCGTTCACACTACCATCACGTCTGCGTCCCTTGCTCGTCAAAATAAGTAAAGGCAAAATGCACAAAGCAGACGCTCTTATTATAATTCGCGATGCTTTATTGCACAAAAGACATAAAATTTTTAATTGTGGTATATCAGCGGACGAGAATAATGCTAACATCAGATAGCCATGTAAAAATCTTGAAAGCAATAATTCAAATAAAGTAATGTTAGGAGGCAACGCTACATTAAGGAAAGAAAAGAGTAAACCTGTCAAGAAAGTAGTTAAATTGCGCCCACGTAACACAACACATTAACGAACAGCATATTGCAGCAAGACAAATACACGTGTCGAGACTGTACTGAAGGTAGCACGACAACATGAACGAAATGCAGAGACCACAAAACAATTTATGGTATATGCTAGTAGCAGTAAGCCTTGCAAATGTGCGTGATGGAATGTAACGAAGTTTATAACTGTCATCATTGTATTATCTACGACGCAAATGTGGTTTTATGCGAGGACAGCAAGATGTAGCAGAAACGCTGATGGCATTGCAACAGCCACTCGCTGCAATAACTCGCAATAATGCAAACAATACATTCTCGTTAATAGCATTAACGCCTGATGCACTGCTGTAAGACAAGTTATTTGTACAAAGTGATCAGTCTGGAGGATTGCCACCAAGCATTGCAGGACATAGTTTTGCACTAGGTGCAGCATTTATAGGTAATATTGCAGATTATGGAGCGTAATATGGCCATTATAAACTGACGCTAGATGCAAAAGAAGCAGTGGTAGGACTGTATTGTAAGTAATGTGAGAGACAAAAAGACGATGATATAAATAGTAGCTACTTATGCATAACTAATGCCACAAATAATGTTGATGTGAATTGTAATAAAGTCAATTAACTACAATGTGACACATCCCACCAACATTCACACAATGTCTAAATGACATTTGATAAAGCTAGCTAGAGTGTGTAAATTACGCCGGATGATTAGAAAAACAGAGCATTACACACAGCACCACAGCTACATTTAAACGGCTGGGGTAGACGTCCTGGGGGTCACGTGTGCTCACGAACATGATATGTATATAACGGAAAGCCTCCACACGTCACACAAATGGCGTGAAAATGCAATCACACCACAAACACGTCAGCAACACTTGCGATGAATTAACGAAATACGTGCAATGCCGGACGACTTACTCAATGTGTCGTTCCCAACAGCATTGCTGTAACTAGTACGCAGGATGGCTGTGGCACGCAAATGAAAGTGGTCCACAATTAGCAAAACATATGCTAACATAAAAGCAGCACTACTAAACCTGCCACTGTACACAAATCAGCTGCAGCCCATCAAACTGGATGAACACCCGTAATGACGAGCAGGAATGGCAACAGCACTGCGTTACAACAGATAGACACCTGCAACAACATTTGCACCTGTTACGCTGCAGTAAGTAACAGCAGCAAAGAAGAAGCTGGGTTATCACACAAAGGCTGCTTTATACCTCATCATGATGTGAGCGTTTGCCGCGCGTCCAGGAGATATAATGAATCTGGCGGTGAGAGACGTGACGTTGGGTGTAATAAATAAAGATGGAACAGTGCCTGTGTCACTGACAATACGAAGAGGTAAAAGGAGCACGTTTTCGTGGCCCGTATCAACTGGGGTCGCTTGTAACAAGACAGGATGCCTCCACACTACACGCACTCATAAACAGCGAAAACGTGCTCCTTTTACCTCTTCGTATTGTCAGTGACACAGGCACTGTTCCATCTTTATTTATTACACCCAACGTCACGTCTCTCACCGCCAGATTCATTATATCTCCTGGACGCGCGGCAAACGCTCACATCATGATGAGGTATAAAGCAGCCTTTGTGTGATAACCCAGCTTCTTCTTTGCTGCTGTTACTTACTGCAGCGTAACAGGTGCAAATGTTGTTGCAGGTGTCTATCTGTTGTAACGCAGTGCTGTTGCCATTCCTGCTCGTCATTACGGGTGTTCATCCAGTTTGATGGGCTGCAGCTGATTTGTGTACAGTGGCAGGTTTAGTAGTGCTGCTTTTATGTTAGCATATGTTTTGCTAATTGTGGACCACTTTCATTTGCGTGCCACAGCCATCCTGCGTACTAGTTACAGCAATGCTGTTGGGAACGACACATTGAGTAAGTCGTCCGGCATTGCACGTATTTCGTTAATTCATCGCAAGTGTTGCTGACGTGTTTGTGGTGTGATTGCATTTTCACGCCATTTGTGTGACGTGTGGAGGCTTTCCGTTATATACATATCATGTTCGTGAGCACACGTGACCCCCAGGACGTCTACCCCAGCCGTTTAAATGTAGCTGTGGTGCTGTGTGTAATGCTCTGTTTTTCTAGTCAAGCAATCATCCGGCGTAATTTACACACTCTAGCTAGCTTTATCAAATGTCATTTAGACATTGTGTGAATGTTGGTGGGATGTGTCACATTGTAGTTAATTGACTTTATTACAATTCACATCAACATTATTTGTGGCATTAGTTATGCATAAGTAGCTACTATTTATATCATCGTCTTTTTGTCTCTCACATTACTTACAATACAGTCCTACCACTGCTTCTTTTGCATCTAGCGTCAGTTTATAATGGCCATATTACGCTCCATAATCTGCAATATTACCTATAAATGCTGCACCTAGTGCAAAACTATGTCCTGCAATGCTTGGTGGCAATCCTCCAGACTGATCACTTTGTACAAATAACTTGTCTTACAGCAGTGCATCAGGCGTTAATGCTATTAACGAGAATGTATTGTTTGCATTATTGCGAGTTATTGCAGCGAGTGGCTGTTGCAATGCCATCAGCGTTTCTGCTACATCTTGCTGTCCTCGCATAAAACCACATTTGCGTCGTAGATAATACAATGATGACAGTTATAAACTTCGTTACATTCCATCACGCACATTTGCAAGGCTTACTGCTACTAGCATATACCATAAATTGTTTTGTGCTGCATTTCGTTCATGTTGTCGTGCTACCTTCAGTACAGTCTCGACACGTGTATTTGTCTTGCTGCAATATGCTGTTCGTTAATGTGTTGTGTTACGTGGGCGCAATTTAACTACTTTCTTGACAGGTTTACTCTTTTCTTTCCTTAATGTAGCGTTGCCTCCTAACATTACTTTATTTGAATTATTGCTTTCAAGATTTTTACATGGCTATCTGATGTTAGCATTATTCTCGTCCGCTGATATACCACAATTAAAAATTTTATGTCTTTTGTGCAATAAAGCATCGCGAATTATAATAAGAGCGTCTGCTTTGTGCATTTTGCCTTTACTTATTTTGACGAGCAAGGGACGCAGACGTGATGGTAGTGTGAACGCATCTGCAATTTTTACTTTTAGGTAGTCTGCAATGATGTGTGCTACCATGAATACACCACAATCATCACTGCCACGTTGTTGTCGTGGTGATGATGCTGTAAAAACCTGCAATCCGGGCCATACTTTTTTGAACACACGACGTAGATCATCGTGCACCAATGTTGACGGTGCAGAGTCGTGTATGGTCATTTTGATTGTTTTTTTGTCATCACTTAAGGTAAGGATCGGCGCGATCCAATGATGACGCAAAAAAAGAAGGAAGTAACGCAGCGTTCCGCGCTGCACACACTCTGCATAGTGTCGTGCTTTTGCAGGTGTGATAGTGGGCAGACTATCACACGGCAAACAGACACCAGCAGGCAAACATAATAATAATATCTTATCAATTTATATATTGGAGGTTTTGCCTTGCGCAAAATCACCTCCTTCATATAGCTCTGTTGCAGAGCGACGCAAAAAAGGGAAAGCACGAAAGTAGAATCTATTTAGTGTAGATATATTTTAGTTATTATTTTAAGCATTGTTTACTGTGCTTTAAATTATTTTTATGTTATTCTGTAACTGCTGAATTTGTTGTAGAGGGTTCGACTGCAAGGGTAGTTATTGTTGTTGATTATCATACTATTTGTCATAGCCACCACCATTGTACCTACTTCGACCATTGCGATTACGATTGTAGTTGTTACTGTAGTTGTAATAGTTGTAGCGCCGTGGCTTTCATTGTGATGTTGCTTGTGCTGAACGTAATTTAGCAACTTCATTTTTAAGCGATGCTACTTCCTTTAGCACTTTTGTAAACTCCGTTTCAACTGGAGTAACATCTGTCACACCAGTTTGACTTCCTTGTGCATCATAGACAGGCAAGTATCCTCCTCCTAACAACTGTTCTTCTTTACCGTTGTAGTATTGTTGACACACAGATTGTGCATTAGCCGTGATAGTACTTTCTGCACTCTTTGCAACAACATCACTTACTGCTGCCAATAATTTCTCATTAAGCAACCTTAGCTAAGCAATAGCAGGAGGGAGCAAGGGAGTTGATAAGTGCTTGATTGTGTGGCCATATCTCTGCTTGTGTAATTGTGGCATCTCTTTCAACACTTTCCAATTGTGTAATTGAATTGTGTTTGATGGCGTTTATTACAATAGCATCTTCATCAGAATAAGAACACCCTACTCGAACTCCTCATAATCTTTTGCAAACAAGGCATACCTACCAAGCAACGCTGCAAAGGGTGAAATAGAGTGTGATTTGACCGACTCAATATAACGTTTTCTCATATCATCTACAAGTTTTACTTTGTCTGCAAAGGCTGCATCATATAATGCAAATGCATCTGTTGCTAAGCGTTCTTCTCGTCGCCATGGGTAAATATCCAGCACATTTCTTACAACAATTTGTTGTGGCCCATCATCTGATGACTTAGATGATGCGTTAGTGGTTGTAGCAATAGTTGATGCGCGAATTAACCGCTCGCACTCTGCAATAGAAATTTTTCCTTCCTGCAACAATTCTAACGTTTTAACTACTCCAGCAGATTTTATATCCTCAGTATTTTTAAGACATTTTGATAAGAATCTTATATTCTTATTCAAAATTATTAAATAAAGAGAATTTTTTCAAATTTTTTCTTTGTAAAAATAAGTTTGTTTGCACGTATTTGTTATAAATGTCAACAGTAATCTACCTTTGTTTAATATTAAATAAATTAAGTAATAAAAATAATATACTTAATTTTATTGATAAAGTCATAATCAAGTTATCAATAAACAGCATAACATAATACACGTAGTAAAGATATAGAAAACAAGATATTGGAGAAAGGAATATTTACATATCTAATCACACTGCGACACGCCACGACTCTGCCCGGTATGGCTTTCATTTAACGATTTCAAAAGTAAATATTGTAGCTCATTGTTAGCATTTTGAGTAATTAACTTTATAATTACAGCTTAATTTGATAAGTTATTTTACGACATCATTCTGGGTGTGAGCTTTAAGTGCTCTTGTATATGTTAGTAACACTATTAGCAGTAACAAAGTTGTTTTACCTGAAAATACTCCAAATAAATAATCAATCTATTACTTTCTGTTAAAACCATAAAGTTTCAAAATAGTTTGACTTTATTTGTCATCGCTTGTGCATAAATGTATTCACAAATATTATCAATATCATAACGAAAAAATTATCTATGTTTTTGATCAAACAATTTGCGTGTTGCTTTTACGGGTTGCTCTCCAACTGTAACTTCAAAACAATTTTTACAGAAATGATAGGGGAACGCTAATTATTAAATTAAAAGTACGGGCTACTAGTTTATATTTGCTTTGCTTTTTAATAGTTAATGTCTGTGGTTCAACTTTTTATAGTACAGTAGTAATCATAAATTTAATATTTTTTAACTTTTTGTTAAATCATCTCTTCACGATTTACACAAATTGTCTGAGTTATTGTCATAAATAACGCTCTTTCTAAATTTTCATTTATTTATTAGACTAGCGAAATAAAAAAACAGTAAATGTTTATAAACTATTATGGTAAATCTGTATATGTTTTTACTTTATATAAATACAGCATTAATTCATTAAAATACTGGCAATATTATTTATGTATCAAAGGCTATAATATACAGTTTCAAAATATTAAAAAATTTATCACACTCATGACTTCTTTCGTATCAAATGATAGTATTATTATACAAACTGATTATACTCTACTCTCTATCAGCCGTTATTTAAAACAAAAGGTTTATTATGATCAAGTTAAGGCACCAAAAAAAAATAAACTAATGTGATAATTTCACGTATCTTCAACGCACCAAAGATTAATATTAAAAAATATTTGCTTTTTAAGCATATTTTGTTTTATGCTTAATACTGATCATAAATTTACACAAATTAACAATAGTATGCATTATTATCTTAAATGATGCAAAAATTTTTGCAATTTAAACTCATTTTAAAATTTTTCATTTTCTGGACTTTATCCATATATTTATTTTTTGGCCTTAATATTCGCTTTTGCGTTCTTTTAAATTCTGACTTATTACTAATATATTTCTATTAACAATAAATATTTTTAATAATCTATTATTTGAGAGTATACGTTGTTTGGCAAATGTTTTTTTATCACAATAATTATTATTGTATTTTTAAGAAAAGAAGTAAATTGTATAAAAAAGATTATTTTTTAAATTTCAGATCTTAGCGGCTGCGGAATATTGATGAAAACATTATAAGATCAATGACTTGTTTTTAATTTAACGAAAGAAACGTCACCGTACATCTGCTCGGTAGCAAATAGGTAAAAGTGATGAGAGTGGGGTTTGAACCCACGCCCTCGAAAGGATTGGAACCTTAATCCAACGTCTTAGACCACTCGACCATCTCACCATACGAAAATGCTATAGTATATTTGGTGTATAAAAATAATAAACATTCAAATAGTAAAACCTTGAAAGCGCCGCTGGTCTAGTGGCATGATGGTACCCTCCCAAGGTATTGACCCGGGTTCGATTCCCGGGCGGCGCAAAAAAACTTATAATATTCAACCTAAACATAATGTTAAGTAAAAACCACATTTACATGTTGGGCGTGTAGCTCAGTGGTAGAGCGTCCGTTTCGCATACGGAAGGTCTAG
Organism: Blastocrithidia nonstop; assembly: GCA_028554745.1. Classification (NCBI taxonomy): domain Eukaryota; phylum Euglenozoa; class Kinetoplastea; order Trypanosomatida; family Trypanosomatidae; genus Blastocrithidia; species Blastocrithidia nonstop. The sequence continues at coordinate 185,434 of JAQOTN010000051.1, forward strand.
GGTTCGATCCCCCACTCGTCCATTTTTGTTAACATCGTAATTAACAACACTATATGATTTACAAACAATTTTTAACAAACAAATTAATAACAAATATTTTCCCTTTTTAATTATTGATAACGATATTAATTTTCGATAATTTAACTAAGCTTTATGAGATTGTGATTATAAAAATTTTATCAAGAAGTAAAGTTGTGAAGTGAAAATAACGAAAAGTGTAAACATTAGGTTCATAAATTAAACTATCATATCTACGTAATAGTATTAATACTGACATTAATATATATATATATATATATATTTGAGTAGTTGTTTTACGAAAAAGTTATTATAGTAATAATTTAAAAACTTTATTAATAACATTAAAATTATAAACTTTTTCATTATTTTTATTAATTTTGCACTTGAAAACAACAGTTAAAAATATATATATATGTGATTGAATTGCTTCTTTTATGTTTTCACTTACAGTTTTAAATTCACAGATTATATCATATTGATGATAGTTAGAATGAAAGTTACTATTAATATATTCTTAAAAAAATATAATTACTAGTTCATTACTTAATGCTTTATTACTTTAACTTTACATTAGTAGATTTGCCACGTATTTTCCGTAGAAATTTTTTGTCAAATCGTAAATTAATCCTGTATTGCCTTTTATTAATTTTTGTAGCTCTTGCTTTGTTTCGCTACTACTCTGAAGAATCTTTTGTAATACGATTGAACCGTTTTGGTGCAATGCTATTTCCATGAAATGTGGTTTTATTTTGGTGTTTATTAAGTTCACACGGCCAGCATCGTCTAGTAAATTTATCAACGTTGTCAATATTGTTTAATTAAATAAATTTAATTTGGATTATTTTGTTGATTATTTTTTTACAGTTATATCAAAGACGATTAGAATAAATTTGCTAAATTTTATTAATTTACTACTATTAAAATCATTAAATTAAGCTTGTTCTATAAGTGTTTTTTTGCATACTTCTGTTTTATATTATTTAGTTGTGATTTTAGTTTCACTAGAAAGTAATAATGCTTAACGTCAACGCGACATAGTTTGTGCCCAAAAGGCACGTATAAGTTTGCTCCTAACAGTTAAATGTACAGTCGCACTTATTTGATCGAGTAAGGTGTATTAAAGATGTAAAACACGCACTTCGTCAAACACATTACAATGAGATTAATTAAATTGAAACCAACACAAAAATATTTCATATTTAATAAGGTAACGCTGAAATCACAAGCTTATTATTAACACAAGATAAGAACGTTGTACTTGCTAAACTTTTTTCTTAATTATTTTTTTAATTACGCCAGGCTAATAATGTTAGTGATGTTGATGCAGCGCTACAGGGCTTTTTGTATAGTAGATATGACATTCCTAATCACTGCTTGAATGGTAAAGAATTGAGTCAAAATCAATGTTTACAAGATAACACTGGTTTCTTAGTTTGTTCGTGCTTACCTAATTCCGCGTGCACTTAAGATTTTTGTAAATTAATTACAGTATAATTCATAAGATTTGTGGAAGAAATGTTTCTTTGCCAAAATATTGGTACGGTAGGGTACAAAACATGATTAAAGTCGACTTCGTATTTATCTAAACACACCTAAGTGAACAGAGTACACACATTTTTTGCTATTTTAGATCATAGTTGTATAAATGATATTGATCACTGTTAACATTATGTCAATAACGTTCATATATCGTTGCATAATTTTTGCTTAAATAGTGTATTATTTAACAGTAAAAGATTTTATTAATTTGGTTCGATAATACGGTATTTACAATGCCGTAAGACTACTGTTAACATTCACATCGTTCTTGACTAACAATCGAATATGCCGATTAATCAAAATAAAAGCAATCTTGACATGCAACATGTTGATACTATTAATATTGAAACAATCGATATTGCAAATGTATAGTTATTAAACGTCATCTCAAATATTAAGAAGTAATTATAAATATAACAAAAATGAAATAGTCAAAAACATTTATATGTGCTTGTACAGAATGAAAAGTAATGTGCTGATCCATTGTATTATTTAACTATTCATTACATTGTGCACGTTTTATCCAAAAATTTTGCCTCAATATGCAATATTACGGTATAAATGCCTACTTTACGCTCGTCATCAATTTTTTCTGACTTATGCCCAGATAACATTGATTAAAATAAAGCTAATACTAACAAATTACAAATATTGTAGAAGAAATGGTGTAGTCAATCTAAGGAGTCTGCAAAGCAAATTTGTAACAAGTAAAGTGTTAGGCTGTCAGTATTTTGTTGTTAATAACACATTCATTTCTTAGATGACACTAACGATGATAATAAAATACGTGCTTTAAGTGTTATAACTGACAAAGTTATGTAACCTAGTACGTTCAGATTTGTGCTGGAAAATGTGCTTTTGTACACTTCTAAAGTTAGCTAAACTGACCAGACGCGTGGTGTATTTTCCAAAAACTATTTATAACTCGATAAATCAATCAACATGTCAAACATAAATAATATTGCGTAAATGTGCATCCACAACAAGTTCAGCGCTTGTCGTCGTCCAGTGGGAGTATAAGTATTACTTTGCGTAGATCACCGTGGTGATTGTTTTGTTATTGACAAAACAATGAGATCGTTTTCGATGATCAATCAACTTCCGCACAAATTACCTTCTATAATGCATAACAGTATTTTTTCTGCTGTGCTAACTCCAACATCGTTGCGATGCAATACTACTGTTAACTAAAATTAGCTGCGCATTGTTATCACTGACGTGTATATGCTACAATCACATTAACTTTACACTTTACCTTTCGGCGAACGGTGACGTTATCTAAACATGTGCAGAATCGACGACGAAATTGCTTGGCCACATGCCACGTATAATCACCACGTTGTAATTGTCAAAACACTTTACGTACCTCTGTAAAAGATCAAGCTACTATACGACTTACCAATAGCTGATTACATGACACTTGGTTTTTTTATACGCTCGAACAGTTGTATCTAATATAATGATATTTTTTGTAGATCTAACTATGATCAACAAGGCAATAACGTTAAAAATGCTTAACTTGCTAAAGAATGCTCTACCAAGTACAGTTAATAGATTAAAGAGTATAGCTACACTCAATAAATGATCTCTGTTTGAATGCCTGCATAATCAATGACGGTATATTTCAGAGCGGGCAAAATATAAAGTGTTCTAAATGATGATGAAAATATAAATAACAATAGTGAAAGAGCAACTACATGCGTAACTGTTAAACGTGTCTGATTGCAGGTGTGTAATGGTAAGACCAAAACAATCTTAAATAGCAATAATAATGTTGTCAAAGTATAAAATAAGCAATTAGCTTCACAACAAACAAAACAATGTAATAGTTAGTGTTTTGTGCATGATATTGAAGGCAACGCAGACATTAAATAACATGATGACTTTGTTAATTATTATCAATAATATGCCGACTACGATGAACTAGCGTACCCATAATTACAATAAGGAGCAGTAGTGTAATGCGTTTGTGATAAAAATAGTAACGGCTCACACTGGTGAAGTGTGTTGCGTGTTGTTGACGTGACGAATGCAAACAATTTGTAGGTTGCTTCTGTGCAATAGGTTGATAAAGTCATATCTTTTCCTTATGCAGACTAATCTTTAATATGTATGTTGCCTCATGCAGAAAAGTACATATGCAAATTATGTAATCGCGTAGACTTAATAGGCCAGACCAATGATACTAGTGTAAACGATTTTTGATGTAATGAGTGCTGGAAAGAAATGGGGTATGGTAACTGTAACTACTGTAAAGCTAAATATGTCAAAGGGGCATGAACTTAATAAGGTCAACTCTTCTACTGCGAAAGGTGTTGATACTCTTTTACGTAGATTAACAGGGATGCATAGATTGGTTATTTTATACCTCCTCCAGCTAATTCATCGTACTGCTTACAAGTTAAAACTCGCACAATATGTTTATTAATTGACATAATTAGTTCAAAATATTGCACAGATGATGTATTATAACTGTGCTGTGACGAAGCTGTACCTCGCAAATGAGTGCATAACATGACTCACAACTACATTGGTGTTGTGCAACAAGATAACGCAAACTACGCGTGTACTAATGATGTTGAGTTTCCTGCACCCGATCTACCACTGTCACACTACGAGTGCGTTCACGCTAATTGCTTTGCATAAATTTTTTGATCATAAGTAATAGCTAAAATACACCCTCATCAATTTCATGTTATTACATGCTTTATTGGATTTCCACAAACACTTTGCAGCGAAGACAGAATACGTCATTTTGTGGGCAGCATAGCCAATGCTCTTGTTCCTGGAGGCGTGTTAATAGGAATGTTCGTTGACGCATAAACGCTTTTTCGCAAAGGAAACAACTACGTTACAAGCATTTGTTCAGCGTAATGAGACGAATATGCTAAACCGCAACTTGGCAACATTTTTCACTTTAAAACAAATTAGTGTGAAGAAAACACGTTCTCCGTCATTCCTGTAGATTTTCTCGTTGCTATAGCTGCATAGTTTTATTTACACACCATACCTGCCGCGAGTGTGACGTTAGCGTAGTTAATTAAACGTGACAGTTCATGAGCGCAGAGTTTGTCAGCTGACGAAAAATAGTACTTGTCGTTAGTGCGCGCTTTCGCCTTTACAAAAATTGTTGACAGGAAAGCGGATAATAAAAACAATTTTATCAATTAAATTTGATTGCAATAACACTTTATATTTGAAAAAAATAATTTTGTTGCTAAAGAATATATTTCAGTAAAAAGTAGTAATTTTACTCATGATGAAATAATAAAGGTAATTTAAGCATAAATTACAAAATAATATTAAAATAATTTACAAATCACTCATAACTATTTTATTATTGGTGTAATATTACAAGATTTTAAAATACATCTATCTTTATTTATTTTTATTACTATTTACAAATCTACCACTTATTTATCATTATTGTGCGTTTGTTTGTGTGTTATCCCTGTAATTGAAAACATATTTACTATAAATATTTGATCTTTTTGCTTATTTCGACATTACTAATCATTGCAAGTAGTGATGACTAAAATAAACTCTTCTGAGTGATTATTTTTTTTGGTATCAAAATTTATAATATTAACAATTTTAGCCCGTTTTATTTAATAACACAACACACAAACAGTTTTCCCTCTTCTTTTATCATTCTGTAACTATTTGTCAATTTTTTTGTGTACATGTATCTTAAACTACTAGTAGCACAAAATTTTGACATGAACATTGTTTTATTGTATCTCTAATTTTATTGTGCCCTGCACATGTGATGTATTTGATGTAATTTATGTACCAAAGTAAAGAGTAAATCATTAAATTGAATGTATGTGATGTTGTAAAGAAAGTGTTTGTACGTCCATCCTTATCAAATACTTTTTTTAAAAAAACCTACAAAATTTTCTCTTTTTACTCTTACAAACACCTCACGTAATAAAATTTACATAGGTAAAATATTAAACCTATATTTTTGACATGTAGTAATTAACAAGTAATAACTAATCAATGAATAACATTAAATAACTTTTAATTGCATAAATTTATAATTATACATTTGATAATGAAATAAAAACATATATTGCAAAAAATAAAGTTTGTAAAGTATTGTGGCAATAGTACATTAATCAATAATGATCAAAATGTAAATGTATTTGTATGCTTCGCTATCTCTTATATACTGACAATAAGAACATAAAAATTATATTTGTTTTAATTTATTAGATTAATTTTTTTTAGCCTTGTTCGTGCACGCTTGCAAAAATATAATTAATATCGAACACAGTTTGCTAGTTACTATCTATTAATTTCACAAACACATAAGATATTCACACATATAATATAATTAAATACAAGACAAACTTTACACAAAATTGTCAAAATGTAAGTTAGTCCAGAAGTCGAGCAAAATAAGAATGCGCACAAGAAGAGTAAAAAAGTTAGTGAAAGGGCGATTAAGTTACGGTAAAAGCGGTAACGTAAGGCGCTGCAATAGTCAATGTGTAAGTGCCAAGAAAAGTGTGATGAGGCTATATCAATTCTCTACCCTGTAAGCAAAAATGCATAACCTAATTATACTAAAGCAAAAGTGGTTTTATAGAGCGGACTCGAATTTTACAAAGACAACGCACAACTATATTTTTTATTAGGGTAATGTTATAGTGGAATGAAAAATATAAAAGATGCTATTATGCAATATTCTATCGCTCTCGACAAGGACGCTCGTTATGTAGGTGCACTGTAAGCTCGAGCACAATGTTATTACTGACTAAAAGATTATACTCATGCTGCTTAAGATTGCACAAGTACAATACAGATATAGCCTGGCAATGATCATGCGTTTAACATGCGCGGATTGTGCTTGTTCGAGTAACGTGTTCCAGGTCTGCGTCTGAGACGAGAGTTGTATGAAAGCTGTGTAAACAATTTCAAGAGAGCAACGTAGTTGAATCAAGCTAATTATCATGCCTTTGTCAATTTAGCAGCTGTATACGAACAACAAGGAGAGTTGATATAAGCTGTGTAAGCATATACGTAAGCATTACGAGCACGAAATGATTACACTTACGCTAAGTTTCGCCGTGCTTGTACATATCTGTCACTTGCGTAGTTGATTGACTTCAAATACAATTTTACATTTACAAACACATAAAAATAAGTTATTCTACCGAATGCAACTGTTACTGCTCAGTAGAAAAGTCAATTGACTAGCAAATATTAAAACTCAACATTACGCTAAAATGTACTTGATCAACAAAATTGTAAATAACAATAATTGTAGTTAACTATAGCAAAGGATGTACAGAAAGAGCGAGAGTATGAAAAAGCACATGCGTAGTATATCAACTTTTTGCATAAAGCGGAAGAAGATTTTGTGTCCCTTTTGCCAATTTCTTCAGATAGTAATAAGTTGTTAGTTGATCCTATGATCACTTTGAAACTGTTTGGTTGCGCATTGAAAGAAAAGCAACTAAGTAAAGCGTAAAAATATTTACGTTGAAGCAGTGATATTTTAGCTGCTCGTTCAGGGCTAGTAAGCGAAGGACTTGCAGCACCGTTATAGGATGAAAAACTGATAGCTTAGGTGATTAGTATTTCTAAAGCGAAGTTGCAGTAGGCGTCCTAGATAAAAGTATAACCATTTCACATAAGCTGAAAAAAAGAATGAGCATTACCTTCTCTTTAAAAATAACTAATTGAATTCGAAGTATTTGTACATAATAAATTAATAAATTAACAAATGAATAATTATACTAATTTGATTATTAGTGTGATTTTCTTTGTTTAATCAAATCACAATATCTATATTTATCTATATGTATGTAAATAAATTATTATTTATAGGTTGTTAGGCGTTGTCATCATTTCTTTACACATTTATTTTGATGTACAATAAATTTGTAATATTGATACGGTAAATTTATTTTTTTTCCAACGTAAGATCATATAAACTCTTTAGGTCGTTGTTGTTTTTAATTGTTTTCCTTTTATTGTATTCAATACATAAATTAAGTGTCCATTAATCAATTTATGAAAACTAAACCATACTCTGCTCAACATATTCTCGTTTTTGTCACTCTTATACTTTTTCACTCAACTTTACATTTTTCCTATTTTCTAAGTAGTACGTTAAATTTTTTTAAGAGACAGTGACCAGATTATTATTATTTTCTGTTAGCAAAATTTGCAACACTGCTCACTAATTAACTTATTGACAAAATTGCTCATTTTATTGCCTACTTGAACTGATTACTGGAAAAAATAAATAGAACTTTTCTGCACCCATAACATCATTGACTGAACATGCTTCGGCGTACCGTCTTCTGTCGCAGCGAAGCTGTCAAAAATTTTATCTTCCCACATGGTTTACCTAAACGTACATTCCCCTTTCGCGAAGACTTACTTCACCCTCAGACAGCTCCTTATGTTAGTGGGTATTTTTTGACAAAGTATGCTATAGGTACACCTTTTCAGTTTCCGTTTATAATGTTGTTTTATCGATCTAGTATAGTTTGGTTTGTTTTATTTGTAGCGTACGATTTACTTTGAGGATTGCCGTTACCGTTTTCATCATAGGCAGAAACCGGCAAGCCGCATCACTTTTTCTTCGGCAACAACGGTGGAGTGCCGCATCACTTTTGGGAATACCAAGACGGGTGAAAAGTTCCTAATACATCAGGTGTTCGTCGTTGGGTCGAGTAAACACATGTTGCGTATTGTTTTTTCTTAGCGGTATGTCTTTTCAGTAGTGCAAACAAAAAATCTTATAATGTATATATACGAACATATTTCTTTCTGTGGTTTGATTAACGTATTACTTTTCTTATATTTATGTACTTTGTGCTTTACTGCTGTTTTTTAACTTTTCGCCCGTTGTTTTATCAGGACAAAAAAAAAAGCACAACTTTTATGTAAATGGTATCGAATGCGTTTTACTAGTTTTGTAAATATAATTTGTCTTTGTTAGTATTATTGCTATTTATAGTAAGTGTTAGCATTTACTCTTTTGTGGTCTGTCCTATCCTATTGTCTTTATGTAGAGTATGTATACAAAAACATTCTGTTCATCAACAGGGGGGAACAAAAGAGTAACAATTTAACATATTATTTATGACAGATCTCACTGTTTGCACTCACATTTATTTGCTTGTCTTTCTGTATATTTATTATTATTTTTTTTTTTTTGCTTAACAATTTAGCAACTTGTGCACTTTAAAGTTTCTGTAAATTAGTATAAATGAATATTCTTGTTTACAATTAACGTGTAACTGAACTAAAAGACATGTAAACTTATTAAAATCTCGCAAATATTATTGCATTTGCGTTTCAAATTAGCATTTCTACATTTTTGCAGATAATTTTGGTGTATTTTTTTTCCTCTAATACAATTTAGCTAATTATTATTATTTACTGCATTAAGCATCAGGCTACGTCATAATAATTTTTGTTTCTAGCAAAAGGTAGACGTTTAGTATTTTTAGAGAAACGAATTCAGGTAAATACAAAATCAAAGGGTTTATTTTTTGAAAATATTATTTTTTTAGAAGTCAATATGTCGAATTTAGTTACAGTTTTGCATCTATTACAGTTGTTAAAATAAAAATCTATCGAGTCTACAAGAGAGATGATGCCAAAAATATAAAAGTATAATGCGCTAAATAAATAATCTGCAAACTAGCGTAAAAATAAAATGAAGTAAAATTAGCAAAATTAACATGATGACACACAGTTGTTATAGGTAACTAAAACAGCTAATCAAGCAACCGTACAAAAAAGTAAAAAATTGTAAAAATAATAATAGTAGTAAACACAACACCCCCTTTTCTCCTCTTCAGGCAATACATAATCACTTATTTAACTTGTGTAAACATCAGATAAGCAAAATGACGGTACTAACTATCATTCTAACAATACCGCAAAGAGCGCAAATAGATAACTCGCAAAGTTTAGCAGATAATTGGCTGTCAGTTCTGTCAAAAATAATGCATAAGCGATGTCAGGAGGCAATGTTCTTTTACCTTAAGAGAAGAGTCAAAACTCAATTATTGCGATTGATGATATTTTTACATCAAAAAACGACACTCTCAGGTAGCACAGTAATTCACTCGACAATGCCGTAGCAAAAGACTTAAAAAAGTGGTGTTTTGCCAATTACACTCAACTTGCTGCGTCAAAACGTTTGTAAGCATCATTATCGACATAGCCGAATTACGTGATAGCTACTGTTAATGATAGCACAAATAACAAATTATCTGTAATTTGCAGTGGTTAAATTATTGCTCATGGTGCACTATCTAGTGTTTATATCGGTCACTTGCGCATTTAATTACATTGATAACAGCAATAACAGTAATAACAACAAATCTCTAATAATAACGATAGTATAAGGACAAAGCCCGACACATAAAAGCTGAATGTCGCCGTTATTATTAAAATAATTCATTCTTAGCCTACTAACATGCTTTTTAGCACAAAGTTTCTCGAGCATTGTGCATTTCCACTAATGAAGTAGCCGCATGACAACATTATATAAGTTTATAGTGTATAAATTTACATACCGTCACGTTAGTCAGTCTAACCTGTCAAGTACGATGCACATACATCTGACAAGAACGCAATCGATGATAAATAGCATGAACATGGTAAAGTGCAAAATGCGTAAAACTATCCTTGACGCTTTACAGTAATATAAGAGATGGCAGAGGGTGGGTCACTGCGGTAACTGATAAAGCACAGATAGGTTTTGACATTGTAATAGATACGATGATTGGCACTTTAGCTACTTCAGGGACTCAACCACTTGCACAATAAATTACAGGTGGTACATAATGATGTGAAGCCTCTGAATATTTTACTTTGCAAGAAGAGAAGCTAAATTTATTCTGACAAATAGAGTTATACATAATTAACAGCATCACCAACAAATGCAGAAGTTTCATCGAATAGAGCAAGATCAAGTGAAAAACAGCCGATTGCAAATTCACTACTTTAGTGAAGATGCAAATTGGCTGACTTTGGTTTAATGACACCAATAAGTTTATCAAAATAACAAATGTAATTTGCACAGTAAACTCCGCGATAAATACTATAACATACTGCAAACCTGAAATAGATTCGTGGATCTACTGGCTTTTTGTCACCGTAAATGTGTGTGGGCATGACGGGTAATCCAGTTAGTGACATTTGATCACTTGGAGTTACAATTTTTTACGTTGCAACTGGTTTCATGCCGTGATCTACGCTAGAAATGCAATACCCGTAGTTAATTATTAATAGCTATCGAACCTGCTATGCAAATGGCAAATTGTTTAGCAAAAGCAAACGTCAAATGTAGCAATCGACATAGCGCACTGCACATTCGACTTTTTGCAAATAGTCTTGCAAAACAATTTCAGATAACGATGACAATGTCACAGAGGTTGATAACGTATGTTTTGGTCCAGTATTGTCTTAGCTAAATCATGCACAATATGATCCAGACCTTCGATCGTTTGTTCACTTGTGCTTAACTGAAAACTTTCTTGATCGGCCAAATGCAGCGACACTGCTAAAACATCCATTCTTAACACAAAGGACAAACTAATATGAAGGTAATAAAAATGATAACATCAATAAGCACATTCGTGATACTTCAAATGCATTATATGTTAGATTGATATTTATTATTACATTACACCTGTAACAACTTGCATTCTCTGATAATAATTTTTTTAGTATTTCATGTTATATTGTTAGTTTAATTTTTTCCTATATTGCTTATTTTGTGACTAAACTGCTTTCACTTCATTCTTACATGTAAATAACTGTATAGCATACTTCCTTTCTTTTAATTTTTTTCCCGTTACAATATAGCGTTTATGATATATGTTTCATGTGTGCAATACTAGATGTTAAGTGAATATAATTTAAGCTTCTTCACATTTTTTTTCTCGCTGTTCCTTCACATTTTTGAATAATTCAAAGAATAGCTTATTTTTCAAGAACAGAGTTTTGTAAAAGAAAAGCATTATTTTTTTTTGCAGACTAGCTGCTCAAGCAAGACAGCAGTTGCAATTGTAAGTGTGCTTGTAGTTTACTTATCTGCTCTTGTTGTTGCTGTTGTTGTTCTTTTGAGTACGCTGATACGCATCAGTGGATACTACTCACTCACAGATAAAATTATATATTTAGTGCATTGGACGTACACTCATAGATATCACACCATAGTGACACAAATAATTAATCAACTTTTTTTTCGTTATACAATTATTTTGTTGACAGTATATAATTATTTACATAAAATATTTTATAGTTGGTGTGTGAAAAACTTAGAAGGCGGGAAAAAATAATAAAATATGTCATTCTTTGAAGTTCGTCGGATTGAACAGTTTTTTATGCACCCACTGCAGCACTTCTTCACGTTCAATCAACCATACGAAATCATCGACACACCATCGTCGTTTGATGCTGCAATGAATGCACGAACTCGATCCTCATCACCGAGTATTTAGAGTGCATCGCCGTGTACCTCAATCATGGCCAATCATGCAGAGCCAAAGTATTGCACAAGATTTACAAACGCACATCAAGTGGCGCTTGTTGATGAAACACCTACTAGTGCAAATTATATTCCTGATGGCAACAGCAATGATAATGGTGACAGTGGCAGTAATCACGGTAATAGAGTGCACATCAACTGCCATGAAAATATCGAGTCTGTGAGTGAAAATGGCAAACACAAGGCACTTTCACCGTTGCTGCTTACCGGGTTAATGTACACCTTGACAACCAGTGGTGCATACGGTATTGAGTAATCGGTCATGGGTGGAGGTGCGATGCTAAGTATTGTCTCAATTTTGATCATTCCTGTTATCATGGGCATTCCAACCGCACTGGTGGTGACCTAGCTGACCTGTGCAGTGCCATCTGATGCATCGTTTCTTATGTGAATTAACTTATCCTTTCACCGTTCCATCTACTTAACCATGGCCTTACTCTCCGTACTATACACCTTTGTCGATAACGCACTTTACCCGGTGATCTTTTCCGATTACTGTTGTACCGTCATGACCTGTTCACGATGAAAGAGTGCCTTACTTAGACTAGCAATGATTATCGCAACGTTTGTCTTGAACATTACGGGTGTGTAGACGGTTGGCATGACCACGGTGCTACTCACCGTCCTGACCGTTGCCCCCTTTGCACTCTTGTACTCGATTCAGCAGCTGTCATCTAAGTTTTATGTCAACTGGAATGCCATTACGTTTATTCCATTCAAGATAGACTGACCCACATACATTACCACCGCCTCGTGGAACTTATCCGGTCTGGAGCAGGTTGCCTCGGTCGCCTAGGACATCCCTCACCCACAGCACACCGTCATGCGTGCTCTAATCCCGCTTATGCTGCTTGTTTTCATTACATACATCCCACCAATCATCGCGGGGGCTAGTGTGCAAAAGGGTGCGATTGACCTCAGTCAATGGCAAACAGGGGTGTGAACTCATTTATCACTACAGGTAGGCGGACGAGCGTTGATGATCGTCACCATCATCGGCAGCGTACTTTCTGCGTTTGGGCAGACCTTGTCCACACTTTGTACGACGAGTAGAATGCTAGCGGGAATGGCGATCACGGGCACCTTTCCGTGAAAGATTGGCAGCTGACTTAGTCAACGTAACAAACGATTTGGCACCTATCACTGGGCCATCACGCTAAACACCATGCTTACTGCACTCTTTTCGACCTTACTAGACTTTGGACCGTTGGTCAAGATTGATCAGTTTTTGTATGGCATTCGTGTCATTATGGTTTTTCTCGCCTTTTTCCAGTTTCGTCGCCGCTACCCACTTCTGTCTCGCCCGTTCAAGATTCCGATTTATGGATGAAAGTTATATGTAGTGTTCGCCCTACCGTTCTGTGCATTCTTCGCTCTTACGGTCATCTCAATGATCAAAGACGTTGAGACGGTTGTTTTGTGTGTGTCCGTTGTTAGTGCAGTGGGAGTGGTATCGTGGCTGTATTGCTACTTCATTCACAAAAATAACTTTCTTGGCCAGATAGTCACGGTGGTTTTTTAGCATTAGTAGTCAACAGCACATAATGTTTGACCACCTATTGTTTACATACTTGAAAAAATGAATTTAGCTATTTTGTTTCACTCAAATTTTCAATAAATAAAGTGATGAGTGGTTACATCAAGATGCAGGCATTACGATAAACACATTAATAGTTTAGTAAATTTATTTAATAATTTGCAAAACATACTGTAACTCTCCTTTTTCTTTTTCATCTTCTTTGTCTCTTTTTTTTCTTTCTTAATTCTGTTTTTTATAAAAATATTACACAAGAAATCACTTCCTTTCTTCTTCTTTTGCGTGTTTCTGTGTGCTTGTTGAAGTAGATGATTGAAATACTTCGAACTTAATTCAGTATTACATATTTCATTATATTACAATACAAAGTCACTGAAACTTTGTTTGTCAGTGTAAATAATGAGTGTACGTGTTACCAATCTCCAGCATAAGCTATAACAATTACTATATCTCTTCTTCCTTTTTCAGAAAGCTATATTTAAATGCATAATTATATTAATACATTCTCCTCTTATATTGAGTCATCTTTTCCCGAATGGTTAATATAAACGTAATGGATGATGATCACATTGTGCGTGTAATATTTCAAATAAATAAAACTAATAATGATTATTTGTAAAGTAACAAATATGTATTAAATTTTATTTGTTATCATACAAGTACGTTAATGCAACGTGAGAAAAATACTCACAAAGAGTGTGTATCAATTAATTTAAAAATATTCAAAAATGAAAGGAGTTGTAAAACTGACTTTCTTTATTTTATTTTTTAAAAATAAAAATATTTTTGTAATGCGGTAAGAGTTGTAATCAATTGCATTACACTATGTCATACACACTTGCTTTTCGTAAGGTTATTTTGTCTGTACACCTTTCATTTTCGGTAACGGAGGTGAAGTGATTATCTTGATTACATAGATAAATTTTTTCTTACAAACCTTTATTAAAAAATAACAGCAATCAATCTATTATTATGTGCATATGTTATGAATATGTTATGCTATGACATTTATTCATGTAACTGATTATGTTCACTACTTTTGTTACTTTATGTAAGCTAACAGACATTTTATTTTTATTATTACACAATAGTTGCAAGTGCGCACATCAAAGTAGTGCATCATTTCTTTTTTTTCTCTACTTCTAACTGTGCTGTTGTGAGTTTTTTTTGGCTTGCATTTTTCTTGAAAAGCAGACACAGTAATCATGTTAAATTAGCATAACTCATCCACGACTATCGAGAAGGCAATATTATGCTATCCATGTGCTCTTCGTATGTCCATGTTATTCCGATTACCCAGTCCGCTTAATTGTAAACAATTATAGAAGCGCTAAGACGAACAAACATTACAATGTGCAAAGAACGCTAACTAAAAATGCACGCCATTATTTGACAATTAGTACAATTCACTATTTTGAATTGTGCATGAGACAGTCGATAGCATAAAGCGTCTGCCTATTGAAAGCAAAATGTTTTAATTGACATAACAATAAACACATATTAACCATGATGCAAACATTACAGCCCAGAGTGACAACTGCAGCAACAACAACAACAACAACAACAACAATGATAGTAGTTGCCCTAACGTAAAAGTAAAATGGTTATGTGTTGCTTGTTATGGTCTTTATCAGTTTTTGGATTTGTTTCATGCACCTCACAACGCAGCACAAATACGTTGTACACAGTACAGTGATTCGCGTGGTATTTCACTCAATATCAACGTTAACAGAAGTCTTACGTTTACCTGACTTGCGGCAGCGGTGTATTTTTATTCTGGTAGAAAGATTTATTAGTAAATACAGTTACAGTAGTCAGACAATAATTAGTAGTTGTCAAACGATTAACAAGAGCAAACCTAGTTG
The DNA here is from genome assembly GCA_028554745.1 of Blastocrithidia nonstop. Taxonomy (NCBI): domain Eukaryota; phylum Euglenozoa; class Kinetoplastea; order Trypanosomatida; family Trypanosomatidae; genus Blastocrithidia; species Blastocrithidia nonstop. Next base: position 200,927 of record JAQOTN010000051.1, read on the forward strand.
GCACAATCAACGTAGTGCACACTGCATAAGATTCACCACATGTCATGTTTATTACCTGATGCTACGGCCATTGTGCCATAATAACTGTCCAACTTCAAGGAATTGTACATGTGTGACTTACGAGCACGCATGCTAAACTATTTGATTGTGTCACATGACAAGTTAACGTAATTGTACAGTGCCTCATATCATGAGAGCAACTCTACACATGGTGATGTCATCAGTAATGCAGCTGTTGCACAGTTGCCAGGTCTATCAACGTATATGAAATGTGTTTAGCATTATTTCACAAAGAATGCTAATTATTTCATTAATAATCAAGTCATGCAAATTAAAGGTATTGACATCTCAGCACCATAAAAGAACACGCCAAACACTACTAGTGACCTTAATCAATGCAGATTTGCACCACAAGCGTTTACGTATAGTGTAGATAAGACAAGTCTTGTAGTATAGGTAGTTTGTCGTCACATGGCTACGTAAGGTCTCGTGACAAGTGAAGGTGTACTGCCAAGGTCTGCTATCAGCAATCGAAGTGAGAGTGTATTGACCTATGGCTTTATTTACGCACACGTGTTGCCCTATTTACGCTCTATTCACTACATGCCAGTGAATTTGGCAAATCATACTCCTAGTTAATTAACGTAGCAACACAAATAAGATGGCAGGAAAACAATATGTGGTAATTCCATGATAATCACAAATGCCGCAATAACACCTGCTACCGTGATAAGTGTGGTGACACACGCTAACATTTTTCTCATTGGCAACTATCGCAAAATGAATCGACAACTTTCACAATCACCGTGGTTTACCAATGGAATGAGAGTAGGCACATTTTCTTTACAGGAAATTATCGCGAACCCACTACTAAGGTTTTTCTTTCCATAAGGTGTCACACCATTGCTACCAGCTGAAGCACTCATGGTTGACAGCTAAAAACAGAAAAAAAGTCAATTAAGTATTAGTAGAGTAATATAACAGAACCGTATTATTAAATTTGATAAAGGTAATAAATAGTGTAGCAAGCACAAAGTAAAGTATAGCAAACGAGGTCGTACAACCAGCAACGATGATGCACAGTAGTAATAAATTAGCATGACGTATGATGTACATCCATCGTTAGTGTCTGCCCAGTACGTTTATGGATTTGGCAGGTATAAATTTCACAGTGCAGGGCGGTAAGATGTGGATGTGCGTATGTTAGGAGCAGGTCGGCCTTTTGTACTGGAACTCGTTAACCCATCGCGCTAATCCTTTTCACAGTGTGATTTGTCCTTGCTGACACAGTAAATTAACGAAAGTGAAGGTGGTGCTGTTGAGGTGAGTCAACTTCGAGCAACAGACGCGGAGGTGACGGTGCGTTTGGCACGTCACTCGTAGAGTAAAATAAAACGTTATCGATGTGTTATTTGGTGTAGCAGATCGCTAATCACAAATGGCAAGAGCATTAATTAGGCAAACACTTAAAATACAGAACGCACATAAACGCATAAACAAAGTAAGATAACACTACATAGAGAAATAGCTCCATTATAAAAGCAAAATCAAATGACACGATTACAGCAGTGTGTAATTGATGAGGTGCACCAAGTAAATGCAATAAAGGATTTAATGATTGAACAGACCACACCACTACGTGTTTTACACCGACGTGCGTTGTGTGTTCGACCACGTACTATTCACTCAATGCACCTGCAGGTGCTCAACGCACACTGAGCGTTGTTAGACCTCACCACGCAGGCCGGTACGTATGTCAAGTAGTTTGTGCATGGAGACATGGGCCGGACTTTGCCTAATTTGGCATCGTTGCTACATGGCCGAACTGATATTATACAACTAGATGTGCTGGGAATGGAGATGCATGACCTTGACAAGCCTACACTGTAACAACCACCACCACAATAGCAATAACAATCATAACATAACATAAAAAATAATCGCATTGAATAATTTTTGTTAATAACAATAATTATTATAGCAATAATAATGGTATTGGTAATGAAACTTACGTTGTTGACGATAACAAAATCAGGATATTTATTAATGTCTCATAGTGTAATATGCTTTATTTTAATTTGATGAATTTCAACAACATTCAATATTTTTTATTTTGCCCTTTACTTGTTTGCGTTCTTTTTGCATATTTTTTTGCGTTTTGCTTTCGTTCCACTTACACGATAGTTAGTAATTGCCAATTCTCTTATATTTTATTGTATATATTTTTTTTTAGCACAAACATTTTTGCATAGTTTGATATTAGTAAATTATTGGTTAAAAAAATAAGTTTGAAGTTTGTCATCATCATTATTATTATTTATTTATTACCATTTTATATTATAAAAAATAAGTATAATTTACAGTAAAACAAATGTCTGAAACGGCTAGTATTGCGTCAAGTCAGCGGACAAATAACTCAGGTCGCTTCTCGAGTGGGCTAAAGTACTTCTACCATGAATTCCCCATTTTCCCACTTTTGCTTTCACTGGAATCAACCTATCATCGTGTACTAAGTTACATTAACCTAATCATCAAATTCATTCAAATCTTCGCCTTTCTCGCAAATCCTCACCTCATGACGAGCAAGATTGACACGGTGGTTTGGAAAGCGGTGTACTGATCTCACATCCCGTTATGAGATCATTTGTACATGAAAGGCACACTAGGTTGACATGCCTACATATGGTTCTGAGGCATTGCGGTGTTGTATATCATTGTACCGCTAGTAATCGTATTGGGTGTACTCATTTCACGAACACCAATGCCACATGAACGCGGTCTTTGTGTTGTGTTGCGTGCCTTGTTTCACTCCATGACTTCGGTGCTTTTTATTCCACTCGTGCAATCCTTACTGTCTCAGCTAATCACCTCAAATGGCAACTTATGATCTTTCCCAGGTGTAAAAGCACTACATTCACCAGGCATGGTAGCAATAGCCACATTTTCTGTTATTGCACTGGTACTTCTCTCATGTACCACGTTCATTTTACAGTGCTCCGTTGCCGTAGACGACTATCTTAGTCAACATGTACTCGCACGAACGCACTACCTGGTTGACCTGTGCGATGTCACATGGCGAATTATCACCTGCATCATCTTTCATTGTATACTATCACTTATTGAGAGTGGCACACTGACCGATCCGTCGTGATTTGCGCTGTATTTGTGTCTCAGTACGTTTATCATGCTTTGTCTAGAAGCTGGTCTGCTGCCGTACATCTACCACTCCACCACACGCATTATCTGCTGTGTCTACACGTTTATCTGCATTTTTGCACTCATCTTGTTTGTTCGTGTTCAGATTACCGGTGCGGCCTCGTCTACCGATGAGTCTGGTGTACTCAACTTAACAGTCCAGATTAGTGTAGGGATTGTGTTTATTGTCTTGCTCGTTGGCTGAAAGGCCGCAGATGCACGAGTGAACCGGTAGCTTACCGAGTCACTGCCTCAGCTGTCAAACGCCAATGCCGCCTACCCGAGTACCTACACCTGTCTTTTCCCTGATGGCTTACCCGAGTACGATGTTGTTTATCGGGTGTACAGTGAATTGTGTGCAGAAGTGGCAGATGGGGCAATGCTGTAGCGTCGTAGCCTTGTTAGTTTGTAAATACCATTCTTAACCAATGTACGTATTTACACCGATGTCGAAGTCGCTACTCGGTTTCATGTCACAGTGTGGCAGCACACTAAGCTGTACCCTACTCCGTAGATGCTGCACCTAGCCTCACGCATTTTTGTAAAAGGCCAGTTACGTTTTAAAGGAAGTGTCAGTGTGCTACTCAGCTTTGCTTCTATGATTCGTGCGTTTACCTCAAAGCGCAGTTTGGCCCTATTGCAGTGTGAAAAGGCCAATACGATGGAATGCAGCTTTTCTACCCGGTACAAGGCTTATTGTATGATGAGTCGGCTTCGTTTTGAGTTGCAGGTTCGTGATGTGGTGTTTCAGCATTCATGTGATAAAGCCAAACGAGCACACAAAGAGATTCTAGTTCGATTACACCAGTTCTGAAATCGATTGCTAACTCAGCAGGAGCGAACGCAAATTTTCTATTCCTACTCGGACATTGCCCAAGTTCGCGATGAGACTAATGCGATGTTTCTTAATGCACTGGAGCACCCTCACAGTGATCGTGGTCTGCTGCTGAAGTATGCCGATTTCCTACAGTAGGTTATGTTGTAACCGTAGTTGGCCTAGAAGTTGCGAACGTTTGCCTAAAATGAAACAGAAAAACAGCGGCGATGTCAAGGTAAAGAATTAAGTAAAATTGATCAAACCGCACAGTAACGTCGTCGTCTGTTGCACAGCTACGGTGCCGGTAGTGGTAGCAACAGTGCTGGAGGAGGAAGAGGCGACAAGAGTAAAAGTTTTGGTGGTGGTGGTAATAGTGGTGGTAGTAACGCCAGCTCACACTACCGTGCCTCCTCATGGCTCTCCTTGGGCATTCACTTTAATCGAAATAACATTATTCGTATTATATTAACATTAGCCCTTATGGCATTGGTCATTGTGTACATTATCATGATCATCGTCACCCGTAACCGGCGTGAGAGTGCGATTCGGTGTGTGGATAGCAGCGCCAATGCACGTACGTTTCGAATGCTTGGTGATGTGGTAGCGATGCAGTACTGAACCATGGCACAGGACAACTCAGGCGATTACAACTTTGACTTTACCGGAAATGGACCTCGACTTAATTTCCTCAAGGCACTGGCAAGGGACATGCTTGCCCTACAGAACACCGTTGTCTTCAACACCTCACACACCATTTCTGGTATTTCGTAACAGATCTTGTACTCACCACGCGTTTTGTACTTGTAGCAGAGCCAAAACAGCTCAGTTCCATCCATTTTGGTTTCTTCGTTGCTCGGACTCAATTACCGGTACGCGTAGTTCCTGGATGGCTTGCCTGGGTTATTTGGGCATCAATACGCCAAGACCGAGGTAGATGTCTCATTGTTAATGAACTCCACATTTGCCTGATTGACGAATACCTCCGTGCATGGGTGGGAGGCAGCGGCGTACAACGCCAGTGTACAGCTGTGCCTTATGCGATTACAAGAGTAGGCCAACTTGACTTTAATCATCTTTACCGTACTTCTGGGTATTGGGTTTATTTATTTGATCATTTATGCCGAAATGCTTTCCTTGGCTAGTGCCGGTGAATTGCTACGTGATACCGTCGTCACCGTTTTCTCCCATGTACCTCGTCCACGTGTGCAGCAACTGGCACAGGAGGCAAAGCTGCGTGTGGAACAGTTTGATCGCAATGACACCTAGGACGATGTGGGCTTTGTGACCATGATGGCTACGTCTCATATCAACGCCAACAATGGTGATAATGGTATCACCGGGGATGGTGTAAATCCTAATAACAACGGTAATGGGAGTGGCAATATAAATAATAACACGGCATCCTCCTCCATGATGAAAACTGCGTCTTCGAATTCGGCACTAATCTAGTTATCATCTGGTAATGGCTCAAAGGGCAATACCATGGCTACTACTACTACTACTACTAGTAATAATACTAATAGTGATGAGAAAGGAAATAGCAATAATAGTAAGTACATCGCTACTGGGATAGTCGATCCATATGACAATAATTACAGCAGTAGTGAGAATGATGAAAATGACATGTTAACTAAACGTCAAGGTAATCGTATAAATCGGGAGGGTAGTTATTCTTCTCATCATCATCATACTCATAGTGATGAAGAATAAAGTAGCTCTAGTGATAGCGATGATAAGGACAATTCAGCTTTATTGTAATAAAAGGATCATCATCATCACCACCATCACCATGATAACAAGGAAAGTGCAAAACATAAACGACATAGACACCATCACAAACACGGCTATGCCACTCGTCACATGTCACGCAGAGAAGTAGAAAAGGCCGCGATGAAGCGTGAAATTGCACGTCATAAGGCCTGAGAGGTGCCCAAAGTCAGACGAATCGATTACATCTTTGTGTTAGTGCTTATTTTAATTTTAGTAGGTCTCTTCTGCGTCGCCACGCTCTTCTTCGTTCGTCACAACACTAACTACAAGACCATATCATCACTCTTTGAGCGGTGTGTGACCTACAACACCGTCATCTCATCTTTGCATGAAACGTTGTGGGAGGCTTTGATGTTATTTGCCACTGGAGTGAAACCATAAAAGGATTGGGTGGCTACGGCGAATGCACTTCGGCAGGGGCTTCTCTCTACCTTGACCTCCTTCCCGTCCACGTAGGAGGTGAACGCACTTCGTAATGTGACACAACAAATAGAATAGATAGTCACTATGTATAGCGTGGTGGATTCATTTATGACTCACCCGTCATAGGTAACCTCACTGTACAACACTACCTCTGGTGCATCGGTCGATAACCCACTCGGCGAATAAGCCCGCAAGGCCATGTTTGAATTTCACGGTGGGTTCTTCATTGATTACTACAACAACGTGTTTGCCACGTTACGCACGACACTGTAGCTTGCTCTGAATGAGACAAGTAGTCAAGACGATGGCAATAACACCTAAAACAAGTCCCTCATTAATGCAGCACTGTCGCTTTCCTGTGTTGCCGTGGTGCTAATTATACTCATGTCGTTTAGCTTGTACCGTCGGTTTGGCTCACACTTTGTGCGTGGCCACAGCACATGAATTTTATCGGTGGTCACACTTACCATCTTGACCTGTATGGCGTTGACCTGTGCGGTTTATATTCAGAGCGATCACTTCCACATCAGTACAGCTTCACTGATTGATTTACTCGCATAACAAGGCCTGGTGAAGCAGAGTTACATGTGACCGTTAATGCAGGCTGGGGTGGCGGCTCAGCAAGGTCAAAGCCTTAACCCAGTCATCGTACACAACTACTTCACGTTTATTAACTCGGATTATGTCATGGACAGCTTTGTACAACAGCGGTTAACCTCAGAGTAGGCTACATTGGCCAATAACACGCTATAACAACTGCAATATTTTGAAAAAATTGCCCTTTCGTTGCTTTCACAGTCCTTTATCGAGCACACAGATAACTTGACCAGCTTTACGTGGGACTTTGACAGTGAAGCCGATGCGATGTCTGTTCGTGTAAACTACCCCAATGACCCGCTACGGTACACCAGCACCAGTTACGATGTAAAGTTGCCCATCAATGTCACCATCTTAAAAGCTCGAGATGTACTTAGCAATGATCGAGCCAAGGACACACTGAGTAGTATGTAAAATATTTGATAGAATGTCTACTCCAAACACATTGACTAACACATGCATAAAATAAACTCACTGAGTGATTTTATTAAACGAGCCGCTATTGCCATTTTGGTTTGTGCCTTTGTTTGCCTTTTACTTGCCACCACATTTATCATTTTTGCTCTGTTCCAGTACTCCTAGCAGTCACGTTAGTTTGACCGAATCACAAAGGGCATTGTCGTGAGCAAACACACCAATCACAGTAAGTGATACTCATTGGTGATCATTGCGCTCTTTATGTGTATTACCTATATTACCATTATTTACATTAACTGAGTGAGCAACCACACGGGCGCTCAACTCGATGTGATGCACAGTCGATCCTTTGTTTACATTGAGACGATGATTGCCGCAGAAGAGTGAATTTGTAATGTGATGAGTAAAGCCGAACTTAATTCGTGGTTGTAGATACGTGAACAACAGCTAAAGAGCCTAACGCAATCGTTGCAAGGAGGCGCCAATAACATTTACAACATTAACCCTACCTTAGATAGTTTCCTGCAAGGTGTTAATGTCTACTTACCGTCTTTCTATACGGGTGGGTTCGACATTGCTAGTTCATCGTCTTCGTCTTCCTCAGCAGCGTCATCGTTGTCGTTGTAAGACGCATTTTCAGCATTAACGTCGTCGTCGTCGTCGTCGTCGTCATCGTCTGCATGAGACAACAGTGATAGTATTAGTAGTAGCAGTGGTAGTGCAGATAGTGGGGAATTATTAGTCTATGGCATGTAAGAAAGTGTGAGTGCCTGAAGTCAGTACATCACTTCTCTTCGGTTAGAAACTGATGTGTCAAGAGCACAGAACATTGTCCAGATGATGCGGGCATCCTTTATGGGCCTGGAGCAGTGTCTGTAGTATGCCTCTAACTTATTATTTAGCGCACAGAGCAATCGATTGCATAGCTTTGCCGCCATTCAAGTCATTTTATCGTTTTGTGTGCTGCTCTGTGTCATTGGGGTGCATGGTGTGGTGTTTTTGCTGGAGGCCCGATAAGAAATGCGGCATATGCTGGCTTATCGCATGCTAGTCAAATTAATTCCTGCCGATGTTCAGTAATCGATTCCAGCCACCCATGAAGCACGTTAGTTGGGGTTGTAGCATGAGAATGAAGCCATTAACGATTACACCCACGCCATCTCAGACGTTATCACCGTTCCAGTCATCGCGATTAACGATTATGGCATTGTCATTTTATTTAATCGTTTTGCGGAAGAGGTGTTTGGCTACGCTGCCGCGTAGGTGTTAGGTAATGAGGTCACCATCTTAATGCCTGATCGAATTGCCGCAAAGTATAACATGCACATGGACATGTACCGCTCCACCCACGCCGAACCCGTTACCCGGCAGCTGCTTCGTAACTTGTAGGTTCATGGACGAACCAAAAACGGTACCTTGATTGAACTACGCCTTTCACTGCAGTAACTTCGCTGCCACAGTGGGGATCGTGTGTTTATTGGATTTGTGTAAGACATTAGCGATTAGGTAAAACGTCAACGTGAATTACAGATAAACGCCTTCCTGCAAGAAGAGCTGCCTCAGCCAATGATTGCAATAGACACGCTTGGTGCCATCTTACGCTTTAACAAAGCCGCAGAGGCCTGCTTTGGCCGATCTGCAGCCGATGTGATGGATCAGAATGTTAAGATTCTCATGCCATAGGAAATAGCTGCCCGGCATGACTCCTACCTGGCCACCTATTTACGCACCCGACAACGACATGTACTGGCAAATGTCAACCGAGTTCGAGCGGTGCGCAAGAATGGGGAGTAATTTCCAGCTTAGCTGGTGGTAAAAGAGCTGGTCAATGACAATGTCACCACCTACCTCGGGTTTATTCGTGATTTGAGCAGTGATGCCGACATGGATGAGGCGATGCTGCTCAAGAGTGTGCTCATGGAATCACTTTCGCTGGCGGTAATCTGTACCGATATTACCGGTCGGGTCATTTTGTACTCCAACTCGGCGTAAGGCATTTTGGGCTTTGCACCATAGGAGGTGGTGAACAATAACTGTAAGATGCTCATGCCGCCCGCGGTAGGAGACAAGTATGATGCCTATCTAGAACGGTATCGCAACTCACTCGGACAGCGAGCCACATTACCGTTAGACCAAGAGTGAATGGGCCGTCATAAAGACGGACACCTCATTCCACTGTAGATCACCTGACGTGAGGTACAATCACCCAACTCGGCGTACTTGGCATTGTTAGGGTTTGTGCGTTAAGTGAGCGATGCACGTGAGAAGAAAAAGCGACGAGTGTTGTAGTAAACCGTCATGACGGAACATCACACCCCAATAGTCTGACTTCGTCAGGATGGCACCATTGTTAAAGTAAACCGTGCCACAGAGTAATAGTTTGGTTACTCTGCCTAGTAGTTGTTACAGTACAATGTAAAAAAATTGCTACCACCACACTGTGCACGGTGTGTTCGAGCCCAGTTGCCCCATGGCCCACTCTCTCTCGTTGGGGTACCTGCTCCTGTTACGGGAAATGCCATGCCCAACACCTGCTCCACCGCAAATTCTACATTTACCAGTGGCAAGGCAGCCTTTTCTCGTAATAGCATTCCGGATAATAAAAACCGACAAACAGCATCAACTGGAGCACATCGACACAACAGCAGTGGCAACAACACAAACACAAACACAAATAACGACAAGGAACGAAAGAAAATAGGCAACAGTGACAGTCAGACAGCGTCTGCCGTGTAGACGGGAACAGACAGCCGATGATTTATTGCTATGCGTAAGTCCGGTACCACATTTCCGGTAGAAGCCAAAATGCGTGCAATCACTTCCTAGTCCTATGAACTTGCGGAGACAAGTCAGAACGGGGAAGGTGTGTTCTCCCATAGCAATGTCATCTTTGTAACGTATTTGCGAAACATTACCACCGAGATGAACTCCGATCGCAGTGGTGCACTCAACAACTTTATCATCGAGGCCTCCCTGGTGCCGATGCTTCGGTTAGACGGAGATGGTGTCATTATTCAGTGTAATGAGGCGATGGAGAAGCTGCTGAGTTTGCGTCACACGGATATTATGGGTCGTCGACTCGATGAACTGTTTGTTCAGCCCCGTTCGTCATTTTCTACATCAAACTTATCATCCGCATTTAACTCACAGACCGCTCATGTAGATGGCGCAACGTTGTCGTAGGCCACTTCATCTTCCTTGACAACTCGTGCTATTACTACTGGTGATAATAATAAATATATAAATGATGGTAGTGATAACGGAAATGATAATTATAAAGATGATTATGAAGACGACGACGATAATGATAATGATGATGATGATGAAGGCAAGCGTTCTATTCTCACGTGCGTTAACGAGAAAGTTATTCGTTACATTCGTGCATCGGATATGACCTCTATTCCTGTCGAAATCACTATCAAAGGTATTTTACCCTCTACCAAGTATGACAAGATGCAGTATGCCGTACACCTACGTGATACCCGCAACGATGGTGCGTTGTAGCGAGAGCGGGCTCTTTGTCAGACAATCGCCTAGTTAGCTCCCATCCCACTCGTGCAGTTTAGCTGAACAAGTAAAGTGGTGGTGTTCAATGACGCGGCTCATGCCAAATTTGAGTGAAGTGCTTCGTAGATGATTGACAAGGATGTGTCGGTGTTGTTTGCGGACACAAACACCTTGTACGATCTACTGCCACATGACAAAGAAAGTGCTGCTCAGGTAGCCTAAGCCAAAAATAGGGTGTACTGTACACAAGGTAAGACAAAGAGCGGCAAGACGTTTCCGATGCTCGTGTCTGTTCGTGAAATTGTCGTCTAACACGATCGCACACAGAACACCTTTGTCGCCTATTTCAACGATTTGACCAGCGCCTTGCAACTTCAGGCCAGCAATCAGGCATTACAAGCTTATTTACATCTTAACTATTACTGTATTATGGTGTTGCGTAAAGATAACACCATTATAGCCTGTAACGAAGCCACGTTAAATGCATTTCGTTATTCGAGTGAAGTTTAGTTAATGGGCAAATCCGTTGCCTAGCTGCTTAAGTATGAAATGTAAGCGTAAAACACACTCTCACTGACGGCAAATCGAAGTGCGATTCGGTAAATGGCAATGCACCCTGATTTACCCACTCAAGACGAAATGACCGATGCCCACAACTTTGCCTAGACCTACTTGAAGGCAGATGAACTAGGCTTTACCGATCTTCGCACCCGAGTAGTGTGTACGCGGGCAGATCGCACATTTTTTGCTGGTCAGGTTCGCGTTATTGAGATTAATGACGCGTTAGATGGTACGTTTTATGTGTGTCGAGTCATTGACTGTAGTGAGCGAGCTAAGGTAGACTACGGCACCCGTCTCCTCCAGTGCATCTTGCAAATCTCACCAGACCCGATGTTCGCGATGGATGAGAGTGGTACGATCAAGCAGGCAAGTTTGTCGACGGCCCAATCGTTTGGTTATACAGATGCTAATGAAATGATTGGCTTACATGTTGATCAGCTTATCAAAGACGTCAATGCCGTGTCCTCCTCCTCTTCATCTTCTTCTTCATCATCAGAAGCAACTAATACGAAAACACAACAAAGTAATATTAGCAGTGTGGCTGATGGGTCCACAGACAATTCCAAAATAACACAAGAAAATCATAATAATGATGGCAGTAATAATAACTAGCTGTCTCATAGTGATGCAACACGACATAGCATGCTCCATAGTCGTAAGCGGGCTGTACTGGGTATACGTAAAGATAACTCCACGTTTACGGCGTAATTCGGTGTACACGATATTGAGCTCTCCGATCAACACCTGTACGTTGGGCAGCTCTTTGACACCACCGCGATGAACAACCTACACGCTCAGCGTAAGTTAAACATGGCGGTGATTGAGCACAGTCCGGTGCCGGTCCTACTTATTTCATCTAAAGGGGTCATTAAGCTTTTTTCACCCGCGGCGTAAAAATTCTTCGGCTACGCTGCCACAGACATGGTAGGCTCCTTGCTCAGCTCCCTCGTCGCCAGCAAGGCTTCCGTTTTTTACGGTGATAGCGAAGAACCAACGTAGAGTATTCAACCCAAAACATAAAATGCAATTACTACAAATAGTACAAATGTCATAAATGTTTCATCCATTAAAAGTCATCTTCATGGCAGTGATGAATTACCGTTGCTCGTGGAGGGCAACGCACGGTGTGCTCGTCTGCGAAATGGATAAATTGTACCAATTCAGACCTTTTTCAGAAGTTACACCCAAATTGAAGACGCCTCGGCGTTTAAGTGAAACACACGTAGTACCAGTAGTAGTAGTAGTAGTAGTACTAGTAATAAAATGACAAAACCAGAAGTCCACACCACCACTACTACTACTGCCAATGCAGGAGTGACGAATGAGCCAAACAAGAGCGCCTCCTCGCTTACATCGTAGGATAAGGTTAATGAACAAAATAAATCGTACACCACTGAAAACAGTGACAACTTGGCCAACGACAATGAAAGCTCGATTGTGGTGTTTATTGTAGATAAGCGAAATGAGTATGCCATAGAAAAAGCACGACGTCTGTGTAGTGCGGTAATACGAGGTCTACCAGTACCCTACGTGGTCGTCTCACACGCACAGATTATTCTACGAACCAGTACAAACATTACCTCCTTTTTGGGCTACACTTCATCGTAGCTGGTGGGGCAGCACATCTCCGTTATCGCACCACGTGATGAGCTACTCGTTACGTCACACCGGTCTCATGTACATGACGAGAGAATGAACAGCCTGAGTGAGGTGCACATGTTGGATCTTTCACTAATGTAGTCTGGTATGTATGGTTCGAATGGATAACCAACATTAACTTCATCGGCACCATAAGACAATAACACCACTAATAGTCCCATCACATAGACTCGGCATAATATACACATCTTGACCAAATCAGGTACTGTGCTTGAAGTAGATGTGCAGGTGTGTGAGGTAAACTTGAATACGGCACAAAAATAAGAACAAGAACAACAACAACAACAACAACAACAATAACAACAACAAACAGCAACTACAACACAAATAAATAAAGAATATAGTACAAGTAGTGTAAATAAAGTATTCTACATTATGTTGTTAGATTTACGTGTGATTCGTGAGTACAGTCGATGCACGCAACGGTGTAATAACTTGATCAATTACATTAGTACTCCACTCATAGTGTTGCAACGTGATAGTGATAGCAATAATAGTAATAGCAGTACGAATAACAATATGAATTCTGTGAATAAAAGTAATAATGGTAAAGTAACACGTGGGCAGGATCTGCTTCGTCGAAATGATAGCGAGAGTGAATTGCTGACGGTGCAGATGATTAACACCGCCGCAGAATCTTTCTTAAATATTTCGAGTGCGATGGTGAAAAATGGGAGTGCCTCTAACATTTTTGTGGATGGGGCCATGCTGGAGCAACTTGTGCAACTGTTTGACGTGGATAACTCATAGAATAGTTTGGCTTCGTCCTAGCACGATATAAACGATCAGGTTTAGCGTAGAGCCACTGTTCGTGTGTGACGCCGTAAATCACAAACACCATCTCGATTACTTTCCATGTCACAATCCTAATCCTTGTCTTCTCCGTCTCCTCCTGCGCCAATGACACTGTACTCAAATAACATTATGAGTAATAGTAATAGATTCCATAGTGGGTATAATACACGTGTACGTAATAACAGTAACATAAACACTATATATGGTGGTAACAGTAGAAATAACAGTTTACTTGATGATAGTTCCATCATGTAGCTGTACGTGGTGTAGATGATTGTACATGTGATTGATTCCAAACGCATGTTAGTTCAACTCAAAGATTACACCGATGAAGAGCGACGGAGAGTTAGTCGAGTCATGTTCCATGCTTTCCATCACACGATTAAAGATCCGTGCATGGTCATCAATGCAAAAGATGACATGGTGGCACTCAACAAGGCAGCCGAGGCACTACTAGGGTATTCTATTAACACAATTGGTGTTAATAATTATCATCATCGTTTGTTTGCACCAGATATTATTGATGGTGGTGTGGTGTCTGCCTTTGCACACATGCCAGACAATCAAGTCAGTGATGCAGTTCAGGCACGTACTAAAACGCATAATATAAATGACCCACCACACCGGCCGTATTATTACATGTAGGAAGAAAGGTAATAACTATAGTAGAGGTAGAAGAAGCAAAGACAAATGCAAATGCAAATGAATGATCATGATGCACAAAACACATCCTTTGATGATAGCTCAACAAGTTATAAGCAATCCTCTATTACGACAAATATTACGTTGAGTCATCACACAGAAACTCATCGGTCTCATTCTGAATTACAGCATGCACAACAAAGCACTATCTCATCTTTTTCACCCCACTCGGTCCTGTCGGGCAGAATAGAGGAGAGTGATGTGTAAAACGGCGGCATTGCCACTACAAATAATAGTAATAGGAATATAGTAACAGGTAACGATAATGCATCAATAGAACTAAATAAAGTGTATGAACAGTCCTTCTATCTAGACGCACTCTCGTCCCTTGCTTGTATGGACGGGTTGGCACTGCAGCTTTGTCCATCGTCGGTGATGCACAGTGAGGTGCCATATAGTTATCTACGACCACGTCTTGCCAATGAGGACGAAGTCCATGACGATGAACGACGACGAGTAGAGGTGCGAACACGTTGTGTGAATACGCACCGATCCTGTAAACGAGCAGATGGCAAGTAGATGAATTTGTAACTTCGATTGTGTGAGGTGCGTTTGCTAAATGCGTTACACATTAATGATAGTAGTGCTAGGAACAGTTTAGTAAATAGTAGTGGTAGTAGTAGTAATAACATTAATATATCATAATAGTGCTATTACTTAGTGTTTGTCACAGACAGCCACACGGAGCGATAATTGAAAGAAAACACGTAGCTTGCCAAAATTTTAGTGGCTCGTAGTCCCGATGCCACCATCATGTCAGATGCCAATGGCACAATCACCTACCTCAACACCGCCGCCTAACACCTTTTCATGTTTAATTCTGATCAAATCCTGGGCAGAGGAATGGATGTGCTGTTTGCCCGTAACAGCTAGACGCAGCGTGAAAAATTTGTACCACGCTTTACCCGCTTATGCAGACGAGCTGCAGGAGAGCAGAAGAATAAATACAATGGTGTACTACGTGAGGCGCTCATGTAGCGTCGTAGTGGGGAACTGTTTCAGGCATTTGTACACGTGGAGCAGGTTTGTGATGAGAATGGTGAGACTTCTCATTTCATTAGCCACTTCAAGAAGAAGCAGTCAACTAATGCGTTAATTCGATAAACAAAGTCATAGTGATTTTCTTAATTTACATGTAATATAAACATATTATACAAATATTAGTTTTTATTAATACTATCATTTGTCATTTCAGACTTCATTCTCATCCTATTTACTGGCCATACTTATAAATAATTTTACTATCAAGTTTTTATTTTATCATGTTTTGTGAGGAAGATGTATATTACTTATTGATAAAGGAGTAAGGTTATATTTTTTTGTGTGTTGTTAGTATAACTAACAAATGGTTTTCTATTCTTTTCAAATTGTTTACTTTGTATTTAAATTTATATTAAGAACAAAGACAAATACAATCAAATGTACAGCTTTTGATTTTATTTCAATATTTGCATGTATATAACAATTTTTACCTAATTCTAAAGATAAACGTTGTGCGTAACAGTACAGCACAAAAATATGTATTTGTTGTGCATGCTAACAATATAAATTTTGTGAATTACATGTAGATTATTTATTTATTTTTTTTATGTCTCTTTCAATACTAAGTGTAAGTGTAGTTATGTTTTTAGTATAATATGATCAAAAATGTTTGTTATGTACTAGAGCATTGATAAGCATGAGTTGATCTGCAAATTTTGATTATTGTTATGAATGAACACAACAAATAAATGTTGTATTTGTCATATATTATTGATTAATGCATATAATCATTTTTTTTAATATCGTTTATTTTTTATTTGTTATATATTATTTTATGTGAAAAGAAAAAGCACTTAAAGTACACAGTAACACTGAATATATTTTATTTTTCCATCAATCGACGAAGAACATACTAATTCATTTTCTAAAACAGAAATTTATTTATATAAACGTTTTGTAAAATAAGCGGGAAAATTATAATCACGACAATGTTAGGGTTCGAATCACTTGGTGCGTTTTTACTGTTTTGCACAAGTTTGTTATGTGGAATTACAATGGTCATGGGTGTCAACGCGGTCAACTCTGCACCAAGTTTCATGTTAGATTATTACAAGTACTTGCACAATGACCCAAATGCTACACCCAAACACCCAACATTCTGAGCAAAAGTGTTGACATTCTACACTATTGTTACAATCGTTGCGCAGTCGGTGCATGAACCGACTAATGTCACCCAATTTCTTTGCCGCTTCTCATTGCTGTTTCGAATGTAAGTAAGTACATTGCTCATGTTGACCTAGTTGCTAATTATTGTCATTATGCCTCACACAGGTACCTCGTAGGTTGCCGCAATGGCAGGTCTCATGGTTGCTGCATACCTGGGAGGCGCCGGCAGGGCATACTTTGAGAATACAGGATATGCCTTACTTGGTCCATGCCCAAGTAAATATCTCGCAGGCTTACTCATTGGCTCTGCACTGTGCGGTGCACTCGTGTCAATTGTGCAACTTCTCCTGTTAGTAACATTATCAACAGATTATCATTCGGTGCTTGTAGAGTCTATTTTCTACTTTACTATCTCTATTATTATCATCACGATTAGTGCTTTATGCATCATCGCTATGCTAAAGAACACCTTTGCGCAGCATTACATTGCATAGTTTCGATCAAACAAAAGTATTTGGTCTAACATTTACACACCTTACAAAAAGTCAATCGCAAGCGCAGATGTAAGCGAAGCAGATAATAATGAAGTTCATATTGATGCAAACGAACATCATGAAATAGGGTAGGTAGGGTAAGAAGAAGAAGAGCAGCAAATAAATGCAACCTAGGGCAACAATAATAGAACTTGCAGAAAGTCAAATGAGAGAGATGAAACGAAGAAGTGTCATTAGCGAGAAGCAAAAGATGAAATCTTCGATAACGAACATTCTGTGTACTACCTAAATGATGTTGGTTTAATAAGCACCAGTAAAAACAGAAACAATGACAATATATAAAACATATACAAATAATTTACGTAGCACTACGATCATAACAAAGATGGCTGCAATGAGTGTAACAAGCGATAATAGCCATTTGATACCTGTGCACAAGTTGGCCGTACCTTGTCAACATAATAATTACAAAATAATATCTGCGATGCAAATCTAAGAGTAAAAGGTGAACACGACGAAACAACATCAGTGCTACTGCAGAGTGCACAGTTATGAAATGTGGTGCGGCATATATGGCCAATGATGTTATCCTGCTTTTTAGTGTTTGCATTTACTTATCTTCTCTACCCTGGTGTACTTGTCGCGGTAGACCCTGATAACGTGTGATTTACAACTATCATGATGGCGGTGTACAATTTTGGCGATTTTTTCGGTCGTATGGCGACGATGATCAAGGCCTTTTGGCCCTCACGTCGTGTCGTGGTTATTGGAAGCTGTCTGCGTGTGGTGTTCATTCCATTACTCATTCTCTGTGCAAAAGGTATTATCCCAACACAAGCTGCCGGTTATGTTCTGACGGCAATTCTGGCAATCACCAATGGCTTCTTTGGCACGTTGACGATGGTTTACACTCCTCTTACACCTGGTTTAACGACAGATGGTGAACGTGCCTTGGCCGGTCAGTGTACAGGAGTGTGTCTACTCATTGGATGCTCAGTAGGATCACTCTTACAATTAGCAATTGTTATTCCGCTTTAATAATTTCAATTTATATAATATAACAGTTATATCAATTCACACTAATTATTACTTAAACATATTTCCATTATATACTAATATTATTTAAAATATTAAGTTAGCTTTACTGTATCATAATTTGCTTAATATTTCTTAGTATACTCTATAATTGCATCATTTTAATTCTTTTTTTCTTTACAAAAACTTTTTAGCTTATCTATTGAAGCGTTATTTAAGTTATTTATTATATTAATAGCAAGCAACGTATTTTCATGATAAAAAATATTAGTGTAATGTTTATATTGTTTCATATACGAAAACTATTAACATATTCCATTTTGATCAATGTCAATTTTATATTTCTGTGCACAAGTTTGACACTTGACTGTAACTTCTTTTGACAAAAATATTAACAACATATTTCTATTTTCTGTCCTACTTCTTTTTTTACAAATTTTTTTTTCTGACAATAATTATTTGAACTGCTGCCTTAATTTATATTACGTTAGCCAACTTCATTATTTATAGACGACGTACACACTCATTTGTGCATATATACACACACACAGTAAAAACCATTCATTTACTACAATCATCCTATTTCATAGTATTGTCATTCTAACAATACTCATTTGTGTTTACATTTTCAAGTACATCATCATGACTTTCCTGGGTATGCACAGTGTAAGTGAGTTTTTACTCTTTGTCACTGCTATATTTGTTGGTGTGAGCATGATTATGGGTGTCAACGCGGTCAACTCTGCACCAAGTTTCATGTTAGATTATTACAAGTACTTGCACAATGACCCAAATGCTACACCCAAACACCCAACATTCTGAGCAAAAGTGTTGACATTCTACACGGTTGTCACTCAGGTAACTCAATCTATTCTCGAGCCAACTAACTTAACTCAGTTCTTTTGCCGCTTTTCTTTACTTTTCCGTTTAGAGGCAAGTTCATTGCTCATGTTGGCCTAGTTGCTAATTATTGTCATTATGCCTCACACAGGTACTTCGTAGGTTGCCGCAATGGTAGGTCTTATGGTTGCTGGCTTCATCGGTGGTGTAGGTAGGGCATACTTTGAGAATACCTGTTACGCGTTATATGGCCCATGCCCAAGTAAACACATGTCCGGTGTCATGGTAGGTGTTTCACTCTCTGGTGTATTGGTGTCTATTTTGCAAATCATTCTACTCGTCTCCATGGATTCAGACTACAACTCGGTCTTGATGCAATCTATTATTTATTTCACCATTTCCATTGCGATCATCTTTTTGTGTTCTGTTCTGCTGATTGCACTCTTGTACAACTCCTTCGCGAAGAGGTATATTGCATAGTTTCGATCACCACACAGTGCATGGCGTAACATTTACCGTCATGTCAAGGACATTGAGTCAAGACAGGGCATGTATGAGATTTCTAACGTTGTAGCGGTGGGTTCAGTTGCAGACGTTTACTAACATGAACAGGATAGATTTGATCTCAATTGCGGCAGTGGTGAGGTGAGCGCTAAAAATGTTGATGGTAGCAAAAGTCTTGAGCCGGTAGAGGAGCAAGTTACAGAGGTAGAAACGGCCACAACGTCAGAGATGCTGCAAAAAGTTAGAATACTTACAATTATCAAAAAAGTATGGCCAATGATGTTATCCTGCTTTTTAGTGTTTGCATTTACTTATCTTCTCTACCCTGGTGTACTCATCGCGGTCGATCAAGACGATTCTTGGTTTCCTACGCTTGTAATGGCAGTCTACAATTTTGGTGATATTATTGGAAGATCTATATCAATGATCAAGGCATTTTGGCCCTCACGTCGTGTCGTGGTTATTGGAAGCTGTCTGCGTGTGGTGTTCATTCCATTACTCATTCTCTGTGCAAAAGGTATTATCCCAACACAAGCTGCCGGTTATGTTCTGACGGCAATTCTGGCAATCACCAATGGCTTCTTTGGCACGTTGACGATGGTTTACACTCCTCTTACACCTGGTTTAACGACAGATGGTGAACGTGCCTTGGCCGGTCAGTGTACAGGAGTGTGTCTACTCATTGGATGCTCATTTGGTGTGCTTCTGCAATTGGCAGTAGTATTAGCACTATAAAACCATATTGCCACTGATAAATAATTATTAAAATACTTTTTTTTTTATTTACCTCCTCACACTTATACGTTTATAACTTGTTTTGTTTTGGAAGTATAATTATTTATGCTATTCATATTTATAAGTACTATGATAGTTGATCAATACATATTTGTTTATTTCCTTTGCTTCTCATACACACACTCTTTATTTATATTATTCTCCTCTTTTCTGTATTTTCTTCTTTGATGCAATTTATTTCTTGTTACATCTTGAATGCATTGACTCTAAACATTTATGAGTATTATTTTTTTAATTATTAGTATCAATATTTTGTTGACAGAATTTAGTTTTGCTTTAGTTGACACTTTGACATTCTTCTTTCGTTTAGTTCTGAGTTTTTGCTTTTTTAAAAAAAAAATTTATGCATATGATTAATGCTGTTATTTGAGTAATCATAGAAATTGCAAATTAAGTAAGTAAATATTGATTGATAAAACAATGTAGTATTTGTGCTTTCTTTTTTAAACGTTGAACTTTTTTTCGTAGACTTTTTTTAGTCAAGTAAAAGACATAAATATTGGATTTTGTTGCTTTTTGCAATTCTATAAATATATGTTGCAACAAAAAAAGGCATTTGTTCAATAATGAATAATTTAAGGTAATACCAGTATATATATATTTTTTTTTTACTAATTGTTAGTGGATTATAGATAGAGATACCATAACAGCTATTTTTTCAAATCAAAGATAATAAATGTGTTTGCATCGAGTTGTAAGTATGTACACTACTTTGTTTTGTTGATGTTGATGTTGCGTTGATACATTTATTATTATTGTTTATGCTATACTCTTTGTTGCTGTGTGTAGACTAGTTTCATACTAGATTATCAAGACATAACTTTCACCTTTTTTGTAAAAAATCACGTAATTTCCTGTTCACGTAAAGAAACATTTACATATTCACACACATACATATACAGAATATTTTTTTTGTTTGTATATTCAGTGAACAATCATGACATTTTTTGGCATGCATGGAATGAAAGAGTTTGGTCTCTTTATCACTTCCTTGTTCTGCGGATTAAGTCTGATTATCGGACTTGACGCAGTCAATTCAGCACCAGATTTCATGCTAAACTATTACAAATATCTGAGTGACAGTCCAAATGCAGTCGCAAATTACCCAACTTTCTGGGCAAAAGTCTGCACAATTTACACCGTCATTACGGAAATTACACAAGCTTCGTTGGAACCGACAAATGTCACGCAATTTATGTGTCGTTTCTCGCTCATCTTCAAGCTTCAGACGTCTAGTTTGTTCATGATTGCTGAGTTGCTGATTTTGATGCTTATGCCGCAAACAGGCGTAAGCGAAAAGGGAGCAATAGTAGGAGTTATTATTGCTGCCTTTATTGGTGGTCTTGGTAGAGCCTATTACGAAAACACAACATTTGCCACCTATGGACCATGTCCAAGTCGACACATGACCGCCGTCCTGGTTGGCAGCTCAGTCGCTGGGCTTCTCGCGTCTATGGCACGTCTTATTCTCATGGGAAGCATGTCAAGTGAGTATCACTCTGTTCTTAAGCAGACTTTTATTTACTTTTCTGTTTCCATTGCCGTCATCGTCATCTCGGCATTCCTGATCGTCGGTCTATTCTTCAACTCATTTGCGAAAAGGTATATTGCAGAGCTGCGTTCTACTCGTAGCATCTGGGCAAATATATATCGACCGATCAAGCAAAATGAAACAACTGACAACGTAAGCACAGACAATAATCCGTTAGAGGAAGACCATGCAAATAACATTCATACTTCACCAAGACAAGATCATCAACAATAATAGCAATAACAAAACGCAGAAGTTCAGCCTATAGGAGAGATGCAATCCGCAGCCACTATGCACGCAATACGTAATGCAGATGACGATCAGCTTAACACGGTAAAGGATAATGTAAAAGGTGATATGGACAGTGACAGTGTGGAGAGTGAGCAGGAATTGCCAACCTCTGTGTTGTTACAACGGGCTCGCTTGTGGCCTGTCATCAAGGCAGTCTACCCGTTAATGGGCTCTGTGTGTCTGATCTGGCTTAACACGTTTATGCTTTACCCTGGTGTACTCATCGCACCATACCCCAAAGATGACTGGTTTACCGTTGGCACAATTGCAATCTTTCACCTCACCGATTTTCTTGGTCGTGCTTTCACCTTGTGGCGGGCTTTATGGGTGAAACCGAACTGGGTAGTCGTTGCCGCCTTCGCACGACTTGCCTTTATACCGTTTATTGTCGTGTGCGGGATGAGAAAAATTGATTCCAAGGCATTTTGTTACGTTTTGTCTGCCCTTTTTGGGTTAACGAATGGGTATTTTGGTGCACTAGGAATGGTGTACAGTCCGCAATCTCCCAAACTCACCACACACGGCGAGCGTGTGTTGGCAGGTCAGTGTAGTAATTTGGGACTTTTGGTGGGTGTGTCTGCTGGCTCGTTCCTGCAGTTGGCGATTGTGCTGGCATTTTAATAAGTTATAAATATAAAAAAGTTAAAGAAAGTTTAATTTATGCTATAAATATAATTATAATTAAATATATAACAACTAACAATCTATTTCCCTCAAATTAATGGCAAAGAAATGTAATCTAACTTATTCTTATACGTTATTGGGTTTTTATTTGTTATTGTCATTGAATATAATTATTTAGTACCTTTTTCAAACACTTAGGTAACACAGAGCTGTCGATACGTAAACAATATAACACTTTATACATTATTCATCTCAAAAGTGGAACCGAGAAAAAAAATATAAGCATTATTGTATTTTTGTGTGTATGAACATAAATTAATTTGATATGAAACAGTAAACATATACAACACTTCGTTCTTTTTTAGTTTTACATCTAAATTGATGCAAATAGTGCAAAGTAAAATGAATTTTTCTAATATTTTTTTTGTTAAGTTTATAGAAAGAGATTGATGCGCCCGATGACAATGTAATATGTAATAATAAGCAAAAAATTACATTTCATAAACATTGCATTTCATCGTTATAACAGAAACTGAAAAAAGTGTTAGTTTGTTTTTTCTACTTTGTAGCGCAGAGAAATAAGTAATTCTTATCTACATTTCATGAGCACAAAATTGCAAGCATAGATATGATTTTGTAACCAGTAAACATTATTTATTGCTTTTACTAACTTATTTGTCTTTTGTAATAATTGTGTATTAAAAATAAGTTAGATGCAAAGACTAAAAAAGAAGATACGAAAGATAAATTATAATTTGTATTCTCTGACGTTATCTTTTTTTTTATTATCAAAAATTTTTTCATCTTTTTTATTTTGTTTTACATTCATTAGAGTTGATAAAGAAAAATTAATCAAAGAATAATATTACTTATATTTATATGACAAATAGCAAAAGACAAAAGAAGTTGGAAACGTTTATGCAAATTTGTAATGGTTTATAATTAAGTTTTTCATTGTCAAACATACCTCTCTCCTTTGTTTTTGTTACTTGTTGAATGGAAATAGATTATTGAAAGTGTGAAAAAAACAGTTATGTCATAGTGTAGTTCTATAATTTGTAACCTTTTTTCATTCAATTTTTATTAATTTGACAACCTTCGAATTTCTATATATTTTTTTTTAATTAAACTTTTTACTTCTAATATAAGAATTTTTCAAATCTAATTACACTACTTTTTCCCTTGTTTCTTTTTGTGTGTGTTTACTGTTAATAGTAATCTCATGCTGCGTACTTATTGCAGAATAAGTCTCTAACATTGACGCTATTATAACAACTGCATACTGCCTACTACAATAAATATTACTTCTAATACTACCAACTCAAGACTTAATCGGAGTGTAGTTGTACCTCATTTGTGCTTCACAAGTATTATAGGTGCTACAACTCACATCATGCCACATAGCAAACGTTATTTTGCTGCCTTTGCAAAACAATAACGACATGCTTTTACTGACGGCAGCAATTATGACAAATCTTAACCTTTTTCATTGCAATCAAATCAGTAAAACCATTTACCAGCTTTATCATCCCCCTCATCATTTTCACAGTCAGGCAACAAACAAAGATAACATCAAAATAATTCCGAGTACAAGTAACAAATACCAACATTACATGTAAAACAATCCGCTTAGCGATAGCGATAGTTGTAACATCAACAATAATATGAAAACGCCTCTAATTCTGCAAATTGAAATGTTTAATCTGTTAACAACGATTACAGCCCCGAAATGGACAAGAAATAACTATATAGTCAAGTTGCTACACGTCTTGCATTGCCTATTCATTCAACACGGTACATCTTGGAGCAGGTCAAACATGGTGCTACAGTTCCCTTCTTAGCACGCTACCGGCAAGATGAGTCTGGTCAATTAAACGAAGTAGATATTCGCAACATCATTGATATTGCATAGTAGGCGCGTGAGGTACATCGTCGACGTCAGTTTATGCTAAAGAGTTTGCAACAACGAGACCTGTTAACGCCGTAGCTCTCCTATCGTCTACACCGTCTGCTACATCTTAGTCAGCTGTAAGATTTCTGAGAGGTGTACAAG
This sequence comes from Blastocrithidia nonstop, assembly GCA_028554745.1. Taxonomy (NCBI): domain Eukaryota; phylum Euglenozoa; class Kinetoplastea; order Trypanosomatida; family Trypanosomatidae; genus Blastocrithidia; species Blastocrithidia nonstop. The sequence goes on from JAQOTN010000051.1 coordinate 225,685, forward strand.
TAGCGTAAGGCGAGTCTTGCCACACGAGGCCGTGAAGCTGGGCTGGCACCATTGGTGTCATAGTTTATGGGCAATTCACTCAACACCATTTTACCCAATATGCGTGAAACAATTGCCCACGTTGACGATGGTGAAAAGCTGTTTATGGCCATTGTGCTAGAGTAAGTTCAGCGGTGTGAGCATGTACGATAAGTCATGTTATCCTACATGGCACAGACGGCTCGAATAGGAAGTGTCATTGTCTAGAGTGCACGCAAAAAGGAAGCAAAAGAAATGTAAAGTTAACAGTTTACCAAATTACAACGACATTTCAGTTTCTACGATAAGAAGTCATGACCAGTGAAGTTTGTGAATAGCCACATTGTGCTGGCTCTTTTGCGTGGGTAGAAGAAAGGTGTACTCAAAGTGAACCTGTAAACTGGACCCAAAACCTATGAGCTGTTTTTGCGATAGGTGAAAAAATAGTTCGCTGGCTTTGCCAATCGAATGGAACTGTATCAGCAATATTTACGAGAAAACAACACGAACGACAAGTCTAAAAACAAACAAACACGAAGTTGTGTATTCTATGAACGTGATCTACTCAACCAGTGCCTCCGACACACCTATGAGTATTTGCATAAGAGTATACTTGCCACAATCAAACGTGATCTACGCAAGAGTGCCGAGGCAGAGGCGATTGCCGTCTTTACGCGTAATCTACGACACATGTTACTGCAGTGTCCTCTCACCCAGGCACGTCTGCTAGCCATTGATCCTGGGTTGACAAACGGGGTAAAGTGTGTGGCGTTAGATGAGCATGGTACACTACTAGCTCACTTTATTTGAAATCTAATGGATGAGACGAAGATGCGCAATGAACTGAAAAGGGTGCTGCTGTCCCATAGACTAAACAAAGTGGTGATTGGCAACGGCACCGCATCACAGCGTACCACGTAGCTCGTGGCGGATGTCATCAAGTGTGCCTAGCTGCATCATGTTGAGTTCGCGGTAGTCAGTGAGGCAGGTGCGAGTGTGTACTCGGTTAGCGAAATTGCTAAATTGTAATTCCCTACATTAGATGTCATGTTCCGTGGTGCGGTCAGCATTGGCAGACGCGTATTAGACCCATTAAGTGAACTGGTCAAGATTCCAGTTCGTAGCATGGGGATTGGTATGTACCAGCACGATGTGAATGAACGTGAGTTGACCAAGGCACTGGGTCGTGAGGTGTAGTCCTGTGTGACGTAGGTAGGCGTCAACGCATTGAGTGCAAACCGGTATGTCATGTAAAAAGTTCCAGGAGCGAATGGCAAATTGGTTGATCAAATTGTGCTTGCCCGTCATGCGAAGAAGCTGTAGAGTAGGGAAGATCTTCGTCGAGTGCCTGGGATGACCTAGGCGGTGTTTATGCAGGTTGCTGGCTTCTTTCGTTTCCCAAACTCGACGTAGGTGCTGGACAATAGTCGCATCCATCCATAATCGTACGATATTGTAAAGAGACTCATTACACTGTATTATAACAAATAGCTAGATTAGTTTACTTCATCATCAACATCAACATAACTAGAAGCAACGTCAAGTCATTCTGCAGAAAGTAACAACAATAATAATTGTGTAAAAACTAGTAATGTTTTAGTTACAACAAGTAGCACCACAAATAGTTCATCAACGTCTTAACTCGCGTCAAACTAGACTCGTAAAAATGCACTCTATTAAAAATAAAACAAATAATTTAAGTTTAACAATGCAGTACGAGTGAAGCTTGGGCAAATATTGTCTCGTTTCACGTCCTAGCAACTCGCACAGGTGGCAAAGACCAAACTGCAATGTGGTGTACGAACCTTATAGCTTATCTGTAAATAGTTATCCCACCCAGGTCTAGACCCACGCTCGTCGTTACCACACGCGGGTCTCATGCGTCGTGCCATACGCAACGTAAAAGATTTAAATAATGGAGATGTACTCAGTGGTGTCGTGTAGAGTGTCACTCCATTCGGGGCCTTTGTCGATTGTGGGCTACACCATGCTGTATTATTGCATGGCGCAGAGGCAGCCAAGATGCAAGTTGGGATGCATCTGGCTCACATCACATTCAAACACCTCGATGAGCTAGGTCGTCCACAAGTCAGCTATACATTCCCTGATGCGCCTACACCTAACGCATCAACGCACAACAACGGTAAAGATAACAACAAGCACTTTCAAAACGATCGTTTGCCTCATTTACCGTAGCAAGCGTCTAACAAACACATGAGTGCTAATAGCTACCATGGTAACCGAAATAATGGCATGAACACGTAGAATACAGCATTTTCAAAAACGCGTGCAAATAATAACTTACGATTGGAAGCATTAGATGTATTAGCAGATAGTGCAGTTGAGTGTCATCGTAACACATTGCATAACGCACAATAACAAACAACTCATAAGACTAATAACGACAAAATAGTCAATGCTCAAAATATGGCACATGTGTATGTATCTCTGCATAAACGTGAGCGCAATTCTGACAGCGAATTACAACAATAATAGGGCAAATGTAAAGTAATCAAACATGAAACAAGTAAAAGTGATAAATTAACATCACCATCAACATCAATAGTAGCAATGCCTTCAAACACTGTAAATATTTGTGAAAGTGGTAGCCAAAAAGATAACACACCTGAAAGCAATACATAAAGTGTGACGCCTCCAGATGCAAACAATGCAGATGATCACCGCTGTGATAACATGCTGAATGTACTAAGCGAAATTAACAAAGCTCGCTAACTTCTCAGTGTAACTATGGCTAACAAGAAGGTAATGTAGAAAATACAAAACAAAAAGAAGAAATAAAAGTAGGCAGCAAAGAAGGTCAAAAGCAGGAAAAATGCCAAAATGTAGCAAGGATTATCTAAATCTGTTTCATCTTCTAATGCAAGAGATGTGTCTTTATAAGTCAGCGATGCAGATGACAAGTTCAGTAGTGCAAAAGAAAAGAAAACTGTTAGAACGGGCAGACAGTCTGTACGACGTAACGCACAGAAAAACAAAACAGATCAATCGCAAAGTACAATAAAATCCAGCAATCGTAAAAGAAAAGCACGAAATACTAAATGTCAAGATGACGAAATTACTGCAGATGTCGATATCGATAATAGTAGCAATGAAGCAAAAGATAGTGATGATAGATTAGACAACACCACCAGCTCGTCAAGGAAAGCAGTATCACGAGCAGATGTAAATGCAATCGCACCAAGAGTAAAGCGAAAGTATACGAGAAGACAAACGAAGTAGTCAGACAATCAGCCTGCAATAAAGAGAGGTCGTAATGTCATCTCACGTAAAGCAGTGTAGAAAGTGAATAATAATGATTTTACGGAAATTGCAAGTAATGCAAACGTTTTGTCAAGTTCTGATCAAGGGTTTACTAGGAATATTGTTTAGTATGATGATAGTAAGCATATAGCTGTCAAAGAAAGTGATATTATTGATATTGATAATGTCAGACAAGACGATGTAGAGGAAGATGAAATAATATCACTGTAACGTGCGTAATTTTTTTAAAAATATTAATAATATCTAAATTATAATGTGAGCACTATTTTTTTTAATTGTTGTTAACAAAATTGTGGAGATTTTCTGATATCAGTGAAAGTCATTCTTTACCTAAATTTAATTTATGCTAATTTCATCACTGTAATAAAAACTCTTCACAGTAATATTAGCGTGCCGCTTTTATAACGTTAAAGTTGCAAATAAAGTGTAAGCACTTCACATATTTTGCTTAATTTATTATAAACTGGTTGTTGTTTTTTACAAACCTTTTAACGTGTTAATAAATGTGATATCGCTAAATCATGTGGATGCTTTTTATTGAAAATAATTGCTCTTGTGAATACTATTTTTTTTAATGTTATACATCCTTGCATTTCTTTGTTATTTGTTCAATACAGTAGAGTGCAGTATCTACTCATTCACGTTGAGATATAAACATACAAACGTATATAAACAGCATTGATAACAACTTTTACTTAAAAAAAATTAAGAGAACATATTGTTAAAAGCTTTTTCGACAAAAACATAATCTAAACTTCTATTACAGTCATTACACATAAATACAGTATTTTGTATTTATAAATTTATTTATTGAAAAAAACAGAAAGTAAAAAATGGGTGATCGATATCAAGGTGGTAATCGTGGTCGAAATGACTACAATGATCATCGAGATGACTACAAACGAGACCGTGGAGGTAATGGAGGTGGTGGTGGTGGTGATCGTAACCGCTACGACGATCGCAGAAACGATGACAGGCGAAGAGATGACCGTTACCAGGATGACAGGCGAAGAGATGATCGGTACCAAGATGACCGTCGCAGACAAGACGACCGACGAGATTACCGAGGTGGAGATCGCGAGGATCGCGGTGGGTATGGTGGCGGAGGTCACCGTGGTGGAGGCGGCTATGGTGGGGGTGATCGAGGAGGCTATGGTGGGGGTAATCGAGGTGGAGGAGGCGACCGTGGTGGACGTGGTGGTTACCGTGGTGGTGGTGGTGGTGGCGGTCGAGGCGGAGGTGCAAATTATGCTGGAAAAGACCGTGAGACCAAAGTGGTTTCTGCGGTTTCTAACACGCCCAACTTACCAAAGCAAAATTTGTAAATTATGACCAACATGGTCCCTCTTAACACCGAACGAGCCGCCTATCACGAATACATTGTTCACTACGAGTTTGGTGATAACGCCATTGATCAAAAGGGAGATGAATGGAAGATTGTGGCACAACGTACGTTATTGAAGAAATTACTAGACTCACACCCGTAGTACGCTAATGTCTGCAAATTTGCAGTTTGCACAGGTCAGTGCATTTTGTTGCCACAACACATTCCTGATGAAAAATGGGAGAAAGACATGCCCTTTGTGATGAAGGACAAAGAACACAAAAAGCTAATTGAACGTCATTACAAGTTATCTGTTCGCTACGTGGGTGAAAAGAAGTTTGACCTCAGCACCAATGCCACCATGGCCAATGTGATTATTGGTCGTGCTATTACAGAGGTATATGCAAACCATGTTGGCGCAGCATATATTGATGTCAACAAGTACAAGGAGCACAACGATGATATTATCACCATGGAGGCTATTGTACCAAAGGCGATGAGGGTAAAACTGCATAATGAAGAAGTGGATGTGCTGCAGGTAGACGTCCGTTACGCCGTGTCAACCTCGAAGCGATTAAACTGCCTCAATCAGTTGCAAGATCTACGTCGAAAAGCTAAGAACGAGAATGACTTTATGCGAGAGGCTTCAAAGATGTTGAAGGGCAAAAAAGTGGCTACATTCTATGCAAAAGGTAAAAACGTGGTGCTAAAAGTAAAAGACATCTGCTTTGACCTCACCGTAAACAGTGATGCTCAACTGAAGAAGTCACCAGGAATGACGTTTGTGGAATACTTTAAATAAAAATACAACCAAAACTTACAGCCTAATGGCATGATCGTTCTTTGTAAAATGGTGGGCAATCAATCCAGTTGACCAATTAAGTATCCTGCGGAATTGCTACACCCTATGGTGCTCAATGACCAGCAAAAGCGATCACTGCCCATGATCTGTTCCATTTACCCATAAGAACGACTGGCTATGGTGAAATCGGCAATTAATCGACTCAACGACAGTAAAGAAGTGAAAGATTTTCTGGATGCCTATGATATCAGTATCTCAGCCAATTTGCTACCCTCACATGGTAATATATTACCTGCCCCAACAATATATGTGCCAGGACGCAACGGCTACTCCAAAATTGACCCTAATTTACCAGACTACACACGTCCGCAAGGTTTTGCGTTTGCGTTGAAGTCGCTCAATCACCCAGCCCCAGGACTCTCCACCGGAACCAAACCGCAATACACCACACTAGAGGCAGATGAGTTTACTCAGCGTGCAACACCATTGTGGAGTTCACTGCGGCAGTACAACATCGCACTGCCCGACCCACAGTTCCGACGATTTGGTAATCCACATCAGGTACAGCTCACCGGACGCGCCGGAAGTACATTTCGTTTGGTGAAGTTAGAGGAACGGGGTAAAGTCACCGATGATATATACAACTAGTACAAGTCCAACTTTGCACAACAAGGCGTAATATCGCAAATGGTACGAAAGCAACTGGACAAAAACATTCCGCAAATGGTGGCACAACAAATGGCTGCTAAAATCGGCCAACTCAATTACGTCATTGATGCAAGCGAAGTCGCCCCATCACTGCGCAACAAACCCGTTATTGTCATTGGAGCCGATATCGGCTCATCCTCGTTTGAGGACAAAAAAGGAGGCAAAAATTTGGAAAAGAACGTTTTTACGGTGACCTTTGTGGCGTTTTGTGTGTAGGGTAAGAATTGGAAGCCCTACTGTAATCATTATCAGGTCAGCGGACGAGAACGAGTTTTGTTCAGTGACCCTCAGGGTGACTCGGTCAGTGCCTCGGGTGCGTCTGAGGTGAGTGGGCGATAGGTGCCATCGTAGGTGCTCAACGACAAAATGAAAGATTTCATCAAAGATGTACGCGATTACTTTAAACCACATGAGCAAGGCACCGTGGTCGTTTTTCGCGGATGCCCTAGTTAGGGTGAAATCGCCATTACAGAAAACTACGAAGGTGTGATTAAAAGTATCTTGCCTCAGTGGCGATATGCGGTAATCACCGCACAGGGACGAAGCCATACTCGATTTGCATGAAATGTCAGCAAGTCGTTGCCCTCCGCTGGAGTAAAGGAGCTTTGCAACCCTCCACGTGGGTTCTGCACGGAGGAGTGCGGCGATTCTGCTCTTGGCATATACGAAGATGGAAAACGTGTCCGCTCGTTCGAAACGTTTTACATTACTGGCGCAAGTTGCACGTTGGGACATGCATCAAACACATTCTACGCCGTGCTGGCCCGAAGCAAGGAACTACCACTACGTGAGTTGTAGTCGTTGATCTTTGCGATGTGTTTTATGTACCCTAACAAACCCGATGCTCTACCATTACCATTACCAATGAAATGTGCCTCGGAGTACGCTCGTAAATTCGGTAAATTACACAGTGTGAAGAAGTTGCACCCAGATTTACGTGGCACAATGCACTATCTTTAATGAGATAGACAAAGTGCGTCATAAACATATTTTTTTGCTTAAAAAAAATATATTTTATCTTAGTAATTATTTACATCTTTTCTTTTATGTTTGAGTGTGTGTGTTTGATTTGCATGCATACATCGGTTATATTATAACTGTTTTTTCTTTTAAAAAAAATTTGCAATAGGGACAAGTGTTTCGAAACGTATAGCGATATAAATAAAATATTTTTTTAAAAACTCACAACAACAAAAAATTTATATAAAGGTGTAATGCCTATTTCAAAACTGACAAATAAATTATAGTTAGTGATACTTTTGAGGTATTACTAACATTTTCACTTGAAGTGCAACATAAATATTTTACTAAAAGAAAGTTAATTATAAATTATTAGTAAGTCAGTAATATAAATTTTTTTAAAAAACAATTTATATTTTCGTTTTTGCGATTGGGTAAAATAATCGTTGTTTGTTTAAGTTTAGTTATAATTAAGTATTATGTAAAAATTTTAAAAAATAAATTTGTGAATTGTGTGTATTCACTCAATAAGTTTGTTTATTCTGAATCAGCAATAATTAATGCATTCCGAACGGTTTATTTATATCTTTATGTTTTTATTTTGGACATTGAAGAGACGTCTGTTTTTTTTTTTAAATTACGTCAAAATGTGATAGAACGTGTCAGTATGAGGTGTAATGTTTCAATTACAGTACAAATGTTCTAACTAGTTAACTAAACATAACTGACGCGTGTAACTTTTCCTTAATTTTTTTGTTCATATATCGCAATGTAACAAAATTGACACCTGAAAAATTTCCAAATCTTCTTTTTTTTCCCAATGACATTTCTTTTACAGAGTAATCAATGAGAGTAATGTAACGCGATAACGTATAGATGAAATAATAATTTTTCTCCTTTGATTTCCGCCCTAATCAATAAAAAAAACAAAGACAAATAAAAAAATTGATACTGACATTCTCCACTTTAAATTCATTTATAATCTTGTATTGCAGTTTTTAACTTGTTCTTTTTACATTTATGCCGTTCTTCAAACTTTAGTTTCCTTATAAAATTATCTGGTAATTTCATCGTATTTTTTTATTTTAATTTAAGAAGTGTGATACGTGCAAACGTAAAATTTGTATTTTTCTATAGTGTTGCTAAGTCTATGTGTGTGGCTTCAACAAAATAAGTAATATATTAGCTATTTACAATACAGCAGATCGATGTATGTACGAGAAGGGAAGTAAAAATAAGGTGTATGTAAGAAAATTATGTAGCGTAACAAAATCATCAGAAGAAAAAACTTTCTCCCTCTAATTACCTATTTACCTATCTATTCATCTTTTGACAGTACAATAAATTAACAATTCGTACTAAGTAATGGGCTGACGTGTGGTATTTATATTTGCATATATATGTATATCTACTCATTTGACAGAAGTGTGGTATGTATTTAATGTTACGATCTGTACTTAACACTGTAAACGCTTTCGACTTTTATTATTATATCTTGACCATGCCTATGTATTCAAATTAGTTAAATATTTCAGTGTAACGATGATGCTGCATTCTTATTTATAATAAAGTGTGATTCTGGATGAATAAACCGATGATCAACAATAAAACATTTATTTTTTTTGAAGTGTAATTAATTGAGGTATGTGTATGAATGAACTGTTATGAACTTGTTAGTGCGATGATCAAAACAATTTAATATACGTAAATATTTATGTATGTGCATATGTAAATACTGCGATAATGGCGCATTGAATGACAAACAATTATGAAGTAAATATGCAATTGTTAATAAAGAAATGGGAAAAAGTAATCTGTCGTGAAATAATTACAAGAATTACTATGGCAACAATGAATGTATGTACTCGAACGTGTAAGTAATTGTGAATAAATGTAATAAAATGCAAGTAATGTATGTAATTTCGTGTTAATAAAGTAGAATAATAAATACTATAAGAAAAAATAACTACAATAAGATTATAATTGAATGAAGTCAAACAATAAAAATAAGTGAGTGCGATGATAGATGTTCAATAAATGTTATGATAATTTGACGTAAGCGTAATAACATCGAAAAATAATTTTTTCTTTGTTGTTGTTGTTATTATTTTAACTTTTACGCAAGTAAGGCTCAGATAAATATCGTAAAAATGTTGTCATAGAAGTAGTAAGAAAAGTTGACTTATCTTTCCAAGTAACGTGAAAGTTGTTGTTTTCTTAACTGTTGTTTATTAGATGAATACATATTTAGTAGCAAATTTGCATTCGATTGACTCTACAGTTTACATACCCCACGACTATGTTGTACGTACACCTTCAATTTTTTACTTTTTCATTTATTTATTTTTTTTGTGTGTGTGCGTTATTCACGATGTTTTCACTGAACATTAGTACACACTTTACATAATTAATAAATATATTTTTATACAAAAAGAGTACGATAAAACTATATAAAAGTAAAACTTAGATACAAGTATATAAATATAAATTTAATAATCAAAGCTAGTTACATTAAACATAATAGTTTACACTTGTACACAAATCAAAAAAGTAAAAATATATAAAAATAAATTATTTATTTTTTCATTTACACGAACAAAATTGTCAAGGAATGAACTTACCATGTACACGTGGGACGAAATCGCGAAGCATAACAAAGAAGAAGATTGTTGGGTTGTATTGTATGATAAAGTTTTGTAAATGACAGAGTGAATGCACAAACACCCTGGTGGCCTCGATCCGATCAAAGATATGGGTGGAATGGACATTACAAGCAGCTTTGAGAGCATTGGTCATTCCAGTGCAGCACAGGTGATTAGTAAAAGTTATATTATCGGTCGTGTAGACCCTGCAAGTGCGCCAAAGCGTCCAGTTGCTACTGGAGCAGACTCAGCACCCAAAAAGTGGTCTGAAATGAACCCCTAGGATCTTCGCAAATACAAAGCAGGCGGTGAGATTATTCCATTGTGGGTGATTGTTATGATCGTACTGGTAATTGTAGCGGTCATCTACATGTTGCTGTAAGAAAAAAGTTATCAAGTAAGTAAATAAATAGATAAATAGATTACATAAAAAATCTTAAAATTGAAAAAGACATACATTTTTTTAAAAAATAAAAAAATAATTATGTGTAATAGTGTAACTTTCTAGAATACAAAAACTAAAATCTGGTCAAAATTGTTTATAAGAAGCGTGTAGTTTAATTCAATAAATAAAAAACAGAATAACAATACAATGATAACAAGTTCATATACCGACTTATATTTTTTTTCTTATAATAATAATGGCAATATACTTCATTATCGCATTTACAATCTTACAATTGTGATGAAAATATTTTAATTATTTTTTTTATATTTTTATTATTATAACTTAACATGTTAATTGTTGAAAAAGAAAACAATGTATAAGTTATGTTTTACTTTGCTTACACTTCTCTTTTTTTTTTGCGCTCACCACTATCATACCTATATAATGGCAGTAACAAATAATTTGTCAACAAATATGTATAAAAAAAATATATATATATGAGAAACGCGATGTCTATTTTTTAGTTGTTATGGATTTATCTTTGGTATCTACAAAAGGAGATGACGTTTGTAAGGACATAGAAAAATTATAGCTTACAATCTACATAAGTTTAATACAGTAAACACAATCTTTGTTTAATTTTATATATTTAATTTCTTTTTTTTTCTCTTTTAACTGCATGATTGACCGTTAACTTGTTTTGTTGTAAGCATCAAGAAGATGCAACAGTAAAAAAAATTTAGGTAGCACTACCATCAAACACGTCAAAGCGTACTGTAAAGCCTTCACTCATCAGATAATGATAACAAAAAAAAACAAGATAAAGCTGTTAAATTTTTTAAAACATATTTGGTTTGTTTACTGATGATAAATTTTTTATAGATTTTTGTTGCGTATATACTAATAGTGAAATTGCGTGTCAGTAAATACTTTTCTTGATTTATTTTATACGTTTTTTATTACATCTAAACCTCTTTTCTCTTAATAAAACTCATTTCTACTCTACAAAAAATGGAAAAAACTTTGGGCAAAGCACAATTATTAACTCGATAAAATATCTAATTTTTTTTCCTTATTCAATGTTCTTCAATGTTATAATAGTTTTTATTTTTATTTTTTTACATCAGAGAAAGTGTGTTGCAAAGCAAAGATGTGATAAATGTTGTCAACACTGAGGGGTTTTTTCCAACTCTGCGTTATTTCTTTAAATGATGTAATTAAGTTTCAATAATATTTGTAATCATCATATTCTTTTAATTTTTGTAACTCTGCATTAGTTTATCAATATTTTGTGTCGTTACTACATTAGCATCAATAAACAAAATAGGTTGTTTTTATTTTTTATAAGACCTCTATACACATTAGCAACTATTATCTTCTTTTCGGTGAATCGATATATTCCGCCCTAATTTTATTTGATAGTCAACTATATTCTACTTTTATTGATTACATAAAAGACATGAGTGAGGCAAGTGTCGCAAAGCCTAACGTAGATGGCCGTGAGCTTGTTACGTGTGATGAGCATCACACACGACGAATGGCCAAATTTTGCACACCTGTGCCAGTCTACAATGCAGATCATGAGATTATCAGTTATGTGTTTCATTGCAAAGAAGATCAAATGTGCTCCTCTGCTATGCAACGTGCCAAACGACAGAACGATTCGAACGTGAACGATCAGCAAAGTCAATCCCATACCGGCACTACAAAAGATAATGAGCATCATTTCCAACCTGTCATTTACAGCGGTGGTAGTTCTACGATAACAACTAAGCACACTCAACGAACCAAACCTTTTACGAATGACTCAATCACTCTTGATAATAACGCTAATAGTAGTAGTAATCCTTCTAAAAACTCAAATACCTCAACCTACTTTTCAGTCTCCTTTACTAAATCAACTAATGATAATAATGATGATACAAAGAGCAATGAAAATAATAGTGCAAACAAAATATAGTAGACTATTGTTATTAAAAAGAAGAATAGCATTAGCAAATCAACAAAAATAAACAGCGGTGATACTATCGATGATGATTATCATGACGCGCAATTATCTTAGAATGATAGCTCAAGTGAACATGACTCGTCATCAAGTGCACATACAGACAATGAAAAGAAAGAAGATCTACAATAAAATAACGTCAAGCTGCGAATGAGCAATTATGCAACAAGTGAAAAGAAAGACGTGCAGCTCCTACCTACTCCATCTCCCGTAACAGTAAAAGGCCCCATCCGGTATTATGATCTCATTCAGCGAGCCATGACTGGAAACATTAATAATATAAACAATAACAACAGTATTGTTGGTGGTAGTAATAATAATAACAATTATTTCAACCATAACAAAGGAAGCAATCGGTACAATTGCAAACACATGTGTTGGTTGTGCGGGTTAGCCGGACATGAAAAGCCCTAGTGTCCAAATATGTTATGTAGGACATGTCACACTCCCCGGCCATCACGGCAGATGCACCACATTTGTGCTCCAACCAAACCATCCTAATTTATCTTCCCACCAGATAATTTACCGTAGCAGTAGGAGGATGGCATGGCAGCGGTACGGTGTTTGTTTTGTGGTGAATTTGGTCATTTTGACTGTCATGACCCACTGACGGCCATTAATACTACTGCTATTACTACTACTACCACCATTACGTCATCATCAACAGCAGCAGGAGCAACTGATAGCGGTGTTAATGGTATTGCCAATAAAGATTTGCCTTGTGCATAAAATGTAGACAAGGAACACATTTACAAGACACGTAATGAGGAGTTGAGCTGCTGCTTTTGTGGTAGACGAGGCCACACCACGTTTAACTGCAACGAGCGAGAACACGTCAATCCTGATCGGTGAATACAACGTATGCAAAGTGTTTATTATAGTAATTATAGTAACAATAATAATAGTAATAGGAGTATGTGACGAGAATAGCGTATGCAAAATACATCATTCAATAATAATTATAATAACAGTAACACATTTGATCGTCGTATCAACAATAGTAATAGTAATAGTAATAATAATAATAATTTTGATAGTAGTAACAACAATAGTATTAATAGGTTTAATAGAACGTATTTATCAAATAGCAATTCTGACAAACCATCGACATTGGGGGTAATGCGATCATAGTGACGAGGTACAGAGCAGCGTAAACGATTTCGATCAAGCGAAGCTGACGATAATGCAAACAATCGACAGTACAATAACAACAATAATTATAATAACAACAATGAAGATGAACGAGAACACGCTCAATGACTACGACAGTTTCGCGATAACACCTCTCAACAATCGACATCGTTTCCGACTCGATAATTTTCGATTTAACGATCCCAGCAACGACGTGTTAATCAATATCACCGTAATAATTATCAAAATAACAAGAATACTAATAATAATAGTAACTACAATCATCGAAGTGTAAATCAAAGAAATAATTACAATAATAGTTTTAGCAATAATCGCTTCATGCGACAAGACTACACCAATCAATCAAAGTATAACATCAATAATAACAATAATAATAGTAACAATAACTATCAAAGAAGAGAGGATCAATTTCAGAATAATGCAGGTATGCACCGCCGTAGACGTGCAAAGCCACATGAGTATGACAGTGACGAAGATGACTTGTATTAATCATCTCATAGATTACAACATTAATAATATGAACTGAAATAAGGGATAAAAAATAATAATATCTTCTTCGTAGTTTTTGTTTATGTATCCTTTTCTATTACAAATTGCTGTAAATCAAAAAAATATCTACTAAACACTGTTATTTGTCAATTATTTTTCAAAAATAAAATAACTTAAAACAATAATTAATGCCTGTCAATTTTAGTAGATTAAACAAAAATGATGATGCTGTTATTTTGTGAACCTTTATTGTTAGTGTCGTGGACTTTATGTTTTACTGACAACATTTATTTTTACTGTATTAACGTGTTGGCACTTTAATTTTGCTAATTTGAAAGTAACTCAAATTGATAATAAAAACTAAAATTTATTAATAATATTTATTTGAACATGAATATAATAATAATAAATTAACAACGCGTAAATAAATATTTGTCAAAGATTAAATTGCATCTTATTTTATTAATAAATCAATTTATCCATAAACATAACTTTTGTTTTATCAAATGTAATAATTCATGCTCAACATACTCGTGAAATTTAGGGTTTTTTTCATACATTGACTTATTATTGTTATTTACTTCATAAATTATATAGCTATTAACACACACAATAAAATTAAAAATAATACTATCACCAAACAACTATTAAACTATTAAATACATAAAAGTTAAATATAACAATACTTTTTTTTTAAAAAAGAACATATTTTAACACTATATATTATCATTTAACCATGTCAGGTCGTCATCGTTCTGATTCTGCTGTTGGCGAGAAGGCCATCACAGAGTACGTGCAAAGCTGTGTAAACTTTACGAGCAACATCACCTTCACGGACATTGACACCGTCAACGCTGATTATGCATTGGCGCATAACATTTTGCTGATTGGCACAGAAAGTGAATTGAAGGCCGATAATGTGCGTTCGTTGCCCTTTTACTGTCCTGTCGTCGCAGAAGCCATTCGCTGCATGGGTGAGGAAAAGAAAAGCAGTATGTGTGTTCTGGCACAGGTGCAGAAAGGCAGCGAGGTCTACTCCTGTGTACACATTGCATGCATCCCCAGCAAGGCCTCACGAACCAATTGTCCATATCGGCCCGATGTCATCACCGATGTGGTGAAAGAGGTCTGCAAAAACTTATGCGCCAACGCACATGAACACACCACTCAAGACGCAACTGCTGAAGCGGCCGGCAAGGAAGAAAAGGGTAAAAATTAGCCTCCACGTCGGTTGGACATCTTTGTTCGTGCTCCTGCTGGGGCTGAGGTGGCGGTGGTTAATGGTATTGCCCGTGGTGCAACACGCTCCTACAGTGCTAAGAGCGGCAATGCCGCACACGCCTACACAAATGTAAAACTACCGCACATCAACGTCATCTTCTCCTCACGTGCACCGTTTATACATGAGTCGGTTAATGGCCGTGTAACTACCGTGTAGGATTTGCAAATATTGTGCACCTCTATTCAGCTCTGTATGCGTCTGGTTGACACACCTACCAACACGTTAGACACCATTGTCTTTGCCGAAATTGCCGAGGCCTACGCCAAACAGCTGAAGTGTGAGATTGAGGTCATTAAAGGAGAGGCACTGCGTGAGGCTGGGTATGGTGGAATCTATGGGGTAGGTCAAGGTGCACAGTACCCTCCACACCTCGTTACCTTACGCTACACCAATCCAATGGTGAAAAAGAGTGACGAAGGCGAACACGCTCATGGCGAGAAGAGTCACATTCGTAATGTGGCACTGGTCGGCAAAGGTATTGTGTACGACTGTGGTGGTCTGGCACTCAAACCAGCAGAGCATATGACCAACATGAAGACCGACATGGGCGGGGCGGCGGCGGTGTTTTGTGGGTTTATCGCCCTCGTCCGAAGTATACAGCAACACCGTAACAGCAGTGCTAATGAATGTCCATATCATAATCTACATCACATCAGTGTTACGTTGTGTTTGGCAGAGAACGCTATTGGTCCAAATGCTTTCCGCAATGATGACATTCTTGTCATGAAATCGGGCAAGACGGTGGAGGTGATGAACACCGACGCAGAAGGTCGAATTGTACTCGGCGATGGAGTCTTTCATGCCACGAATGAGCAGCCATTTGTACCCGATGTGTTGATGGACATGGCTACTTTAACCGGAGCACAGGGCATTGCCACGGGTGAGCACCACGCTGCGATTTACGTAAACGAGTGTGATGCGGAGCACATGGTCCTGCAGGCCGGTAACCAGTGCGGGGATACCTGTTACCCGGTGCTGTACTGCCCGTAGTATCACAAGAAGCAGTATGAGAGTCCACATGCGGATATGCGTAATATCATGCTCAGCCGCACCGATGCTGGTGTCTCGTGTGGTGGTTACTTTGTGGAGTGTCACTTGTCGAAGAAATTCAAAGGTGCCTACGTGCACGTGGATTTGGCCTTCCCAAGCTCAACAAAGGCAGGTGCTACCGGCTACGGTGTAAGCCTCATTACGGAATACTTTAGAGACAACTACAGCGCCACTGAAATCTGCCATCACCATTAAATGTAAGAAACGTTTCACCAAAATAAACAAATACATTTAAGTCTTTCTTGTCTCTAATTTTTTTTAAAAAATGAGGAAGTAAAACATAAGTAAAACTGTTCTTGCCGAAAAAAATATATATTTACAATTGTTAATTTATTCTGAAATAAGTTTATGTTGTATTTAATATAGGTTATCTTACATCGTTTTAGTTTAATTTTGTTTTTCCCCTATATAAATATATATTCGATAAAGTATTTATAATAACAACTATGGTGTTAAAGTAAATTAACAAAACTAACGTAGACGATTGACAAAAGACAATCAGTAAATAAACACTATTACTGTGTAGTATTCAAGTAGATTTGTTTGTCACTGTAAAGTTTATTTATTTTTTTTTTTTGCTATGCAAGTATCCTTTAAACTTATTGCTGTAAGTAGTTTGTCAAAATGTCAAACATTATTGTTCTATGCTCGTCATCTTTAATTTTGTTTCGTGTGATATATCACTTATTTACTTACCTATAAATTAGACTGCATACCTTATAAACGTGTCAAGAAAAAAGAAGAATAATAATTGCAAGAAGTATAGAAAGTGAAGTTTTGTTTAAATAAATGGTTACTGCTAAATGGATTTTCGATACGAGTTTGTCAATTCGGTTGATTGATTTTCTCTTTTTGTATGTAACTAAACATAAATATCGAACGTAAATGAAAAAATGTTTTGATAGTCATTACTAATATTACAGTGTTGTAGCGTACACATTTCTTATTTCACCGTATTTTTTATCTGTTAATTTGTTTGCATGATCACAACACTTATATGTAAAAGTAAATATGAAACTTAATGACAGTTAAAAAAAAAAATTATTGTATAAACAATTGACAGAATTGTTAATGTTGATATTTGTTTGCAATAAATGTGCTGTAATTACGCTTTTTTTCTCGGACAAAACATGAAGGTAAAGTATGTCAATCGATGTGCGCTTTTTTTGATAGCAAACGTTCAGTAAGTGTTGTTTTAAGTGAAACCGTGCAATATTCAGAAAAATAACAGCTTTTAAAATTAAACAACTTCATGAATTACAGTCAAAGTAATACAAAAAGAAAGTTCTGTCGTTATTTTTTATTTAATTATATTTGCATCCATATATTATTTAGATAAAGTAAACTCTTATATACAAAGTACAATATTTATTTAGTAAAATACACGTAATTACACTTGACAAAAATGGCATTAGACAATAAAGCATGTCACGTGTTGAATGCACTGCATTTACTATCATATGATGATATAAATTCAGCCTAGCATGAAAGAACGTAAAGTAGTGGTAGTAGTTTGCCGGCGCTAACGTGTTCGAGTAATGTACTAAGATGATTGTGCAGTGAACTTAGCAAAACATTGCGCCATATTCGACGTGTGCAGAACAGTCCAATCAGTGTTGCTAAGAAATATTTATCAGTGTAAGTAGCATAACGCAAAGCAAATGACCATGCAGTCAATATTATACAGGAGCGAATTGCACTGTTAACTAAAATATGCACATTACATGGCTACAGTAGTACTAGTGTTAGTAGGTGAATGTCACAGCCTGCAATTGGCAGTTTGCCATCATAATCAATTCTCAAAACATGGTCATTACCCATGTTAACAGCGTTTGAACGTAAACTAAATTGCACATCACTCAGTGCTGGAATGAAATTCACCAATCACATTACACATTAAATGCCTAGTAGACAGGGTGTTAAAACAGATTACTAGGTGACATAAAATCTATAGCGTAATTTGCCACCAATATTATTTGCTCATACTCTACTTTCACACTTATAGTAGAGTTGTCAGTGACTGAGTTAGATTATTCATTGCAACGACAAGGCCAATAGCTATTAAAATAAAAACAACACAACAAAGACAACGTAATTTTATAATAACTCACATAAAGTAAGGCAATAGGTCAAAATAATAACTGATGAACTAGGTAGTAACTTGTGCAAACAATTACACGAACGCGTTGTGTGTAAACTACAAGCTTGAAAAAAAGCTGGTGCGTAATTTTAGTTACATCTGTAGTAAAGTAATAACGAAAATATGGATGACAGCAATGATAGCAGTGTTACACATGACAACGAGGATAGTACTGTGTTTTTATTATCACGTTTGTGGTTTTTAGTTTTACTGAATAAGAGTCAGCAGCTTTGGCAATATCATGTAGTGAAGCACGTGGCACAATGCACAGAAGCAACAGCGTTATTATCTGTAAACTATTTGTAATATATGTTGACGGAGTGTGAAGCACATAATGAAGAATAATAATTAAAAGCAAAATGTTGTTGCCACAAGACTTTGTAAATGTTAGACAAAGATGAATAAAGTTACAAGATGCGGTGTGAGTGTGAACAGGCGTGATTTATTTTGTTACACGTATTTAGCACGTATGCAGATACGCCGTCTTGTATTTTGGTTCGACATGTATGTACACCAGTAGACAAAACACTTATTCATCCCACACTGCAAAAGTGATTATGTTTGTTAACATAAGTGGAAACTTGTAAGGCTTGCAGCATGCAAGAGTCTAATACTGTCAATTAGTAGAGTACTACATCGTTTCAAAAAAATAATAATAATAACGATATACTGTAAGGTCAACGGTAGTAGTTATAAAAATAAAAATAAATTCTATAGAGAGAAAGATCTGCTCAGTAGAATTGATCACCTTAGACTGCATTTGAGACGCAACTATTTTTACCTTCTGTGCAAGATGTGTTTGCAGAAAATAACGATTATGATATTTGCTGCACATACAGTAACAAAGATGAAAATAAAGGTAGTGTCAAGAAACAATTATAAGCTAAGGATGATGATAATGGCAACAGTGAATATAATAAATGATGAAATGTCAGTGAAATGAATTGCAGTGAAAGTTTGTTGAGTAATTATGGTTGTGTTTTGTCTATTGTGCTGCGTCACCCTAAACTAGTTCTGTTTCAGCTTGATCAAATTTGACAGCTAAGTCAATCACAACTAATAACGTAATAGATAGTCAAGAAAGAAAAAAGCAAATAAAATACGCAAGTTAACAAATCGTATGAATTTAAAAAAGACGTAGGATAAGACAATAACATCCGAAATTAATTTTGCTGTTTGTAGGAATGTAATGATGAGATGCAATATCGACTTTCAGTATTCTATGACACGTTTGTAGGCAGTACTTTATGCAACTGTAATATCGAGTGCTCTTTTCATGGTAATAGTAAAGGAAACATTATACGATGGTAATAAGAGGTACATAGTGTAGATAGTTTGATTAAAGATAACAATAGTAATAACAAAGTGATATGTGCTAATACTGTCAATAATAACATTGTCACATAGTCAGAGAGTAATTTAGACTCCTCTTGTGTAGTAGGCAATGACATGTATGTCAAAGACGCAAAAAGAGATGAACAAGAGCGTCTACATTCTGCAGACAATTGTCATAGCGAAAAAAGTAAAAAAATGACGTTACATCTTGGCCTGACTGGTGTGAAGCGATAACGTGATGTGTGCTAGACAGAAAAAATAACAAAAGAAAGTAGAACGATGTCTGGGTGCACATAACGTACATTGTCCCTTCGTTTGTAGATTACTAACAAACTCACATAAAATAAACAAATGCCTTTTAAGAACGAAGCAAGTTTACTTACTAATCAAATAAAGGAAAGCAATAGTATTCAACAGAAGCAATAAAATAAGAAAACACTAAGTTTGCGTGCGATATAACAATAATCATCGTTGTCGTCTGTACCATGTGCAATCACGTCATCGTACTCGCAAAAAACAGTTGAACAGCCTATAATATCTGAAAACAAAATGTAGAGACTGAACACACAAGTAAAGTGATCTAGCACAGAAATAAATGAGCAATGCTTCAGTTAATCAAAAGTGAATGACTATAAAGAAAGTTACAATGCGATATAAGCAGAGAACGCAACGGCAATCATCACAACAGCAACAATTGCATCATATCTTCTTTAGTATGTTAAACTTATTACACGTCAATTGAATTTACAGTTAATCTAGGAAACTTACAATTATTATCGGCAGAACATTGCGTCAAAAGAGAAGAAGGAAGAGCAGTAAAAGACACAAACTGAATTAAGAAATTAAAGTTCACAGTAAATATCTCAGTAACAATACAATAAAACAATAAGCGATAACAAAAAAAATTAATATTCAGGTACGAAGAGTACACAGCGCAATATATTGTCTCTGTCAACAAATCGTAATAAAACGTTATTATTGACACTCCCACCGTTTGCTCTAATGCTCCGTAAACTGTTTAGCGTGTTAACCTCTAGTAAATATTAAATACAGGTAAAATATGTGAATGCACTAGCTGCTACATTAGGCGTATGCACAAGTTACTGAATTTGGAAAACATTAGCCTGACTTGTACAACTCACCAAAAATGCAAACGTTTGTCAATAGCAACCAGCTGATAATGCGTTAGATTAACCTGAGCCATCACTATTACTTGACAGTAACACAGTAGGTATCAAAAACGGCAACCACTACGGTGAGACAAAAAGTTGTAAATGCAATAATAACCAAAATGGGTAGCAGTCATCAAATATTATTGAATAATGTTGTCACTAATTTATATCACATATATTATAGAAAATGATCAACTTCATACAAATGATAAAACAGGTATGACCAACACACTTAATCAAGTATTTGAATTACACACCACTTCATCAAGGTAGATTGCCCAATGTGTTATCACAAGTGTGAAACTTCTGTGATAAAGAAAACAAAGCGAAGCTGCATATATTGCGGAGTAGTATGCAATTTGCCAACGACATATAAATATGATAGTGTAATGATCTATGAAAAACATTGTCTGCAAATTGTTTCATTACATGCGTATATATAAACTTTCTGAATAGCCTGCAAATGTGTCAGTCCAAGAATAAACTTTATATCAATATATATTATTGTCATTTATACTTACTCGATAATTATATTTCTTTTCTTTCTACTTTACTACTACTTCTGTAAATTGTTGTTTATTTATTGCTCACTTACTTATTTAGCAGTAGAGACAACAACAACAGCAACATTATCTTTCTTTAACAATTAACTCTAAAATTATTCTAAATTTACAAAGCAAAAATATTGATCACGATAAAAGTTTATTAATAATTGTAAGCTAATATTGTTTTTCATAAACAGTAACAATGTAATCAGACAGACTACATCGTGAGCCACTAGGTGATCGCCTACCACGTGAAATGCAAAATGATGCAACTTCGTTAAGCAGCAACTCTACAAAAGATGAGGTACATGAAGCCGTACACACGCTTGATACAACCGATATGCGACCTATCAATGAATTTCGCCGATCAGCTGTTCTTACTGCCGCAGCATTTGCAATGATCTGTGCATCCACTTCCTACGCATTCAACCTGTTCAGTGGAAGTTTACAAAGTAAATACTCCTTTGATTCTCGTGCCATGTCAACCATCAACAGCGTCGGAATGGTGTTTGCATATTTCTTAACACCGTATGGAATAATTTACGATTATTTTGGTCCATTGCCAATATATGTTATTGCATGTACGTTCTTTTCATTGGGAGCTTTACTGATGGGTTTGACATTTCAAGGTGTTATTGTTGGCAGTGTAGCGAAATTTTGTGTGTACAACGCACTATTGAGTTTAGGGAGTCAGCTATTCGACTTAGCGTCTGTCGTAACATGCATGAGCATCTTTCCTACACGTCGAGGATGGGTCATTGCTATCTTGAAGACCTTAATGGGTCTTGGTTCAGCTATTATTGGATCAATACAGCTTGGCTTTTTCATCAACTCACCTGCTAATTATTTTTACTTTCTCATAGCACTTGTTGTGGTGGTTGGCATATCAGTCATGCTAATCATCAAGCTACCATCTTATGTTTTTACAGGTTACGAAAAAAAGAAGTTAAAACCGTAAGAAAAAGCTGAGGGACTAAAACGACGTGCCGCATACTTGACGCAAGACACACCGCGATTCAAGTTTTACTTTGGCATCTCATTAATATTGATTTTGGTGATTTACCTACCAACTGCAACTGCTGTTTTGGCATTCACAAAGCTAAGCAAGAATGCACCAGCTATATTTGGTATTGTCACTATTGTTCTGAGTGTAATGTTTCTTTTTATGTTAATACCATTTCCAGCATTTGAGCGCATGCTGCAAGCGAGGTAAATTGCGAATACATTAAAGAAAGCTGAAAACACAATATAATATAATAGTAAAGCAGATATTGGGAGTTTATAACTTCCAAAGGGTGAAATCGAAACAGACATTGATTACATTGCACCGCAGTACCAGACAACATTTATACAAAGCCTCCACACTGTAAAATTTTGATGTATTTTCTATACTCTCTTTTGTGGCCTTGGCGCTGAATTTGTTATCATATTCAACGCTCGATTTATTTATGCAGCGGTGGATGGTAAAGCTGTGGATAGTACGGTGGGTACACTCTTGACGGTGTTGAATGGAGCTGGAAGTGCACTTGGTCGAATGGCAATGTCTTTTTTTGAGGCCTACTCACAACGTCGTAAGGCGGAAGATCGTATTCCAATCACGGTTGCATTTTATGTTCCGACTTCTATCATCATTATATCTATCATCTTGTTCCTTACCCTTTCTGGCAGGTCATTGTTGATAGGCTATGCTATCGCGGCATTGGGTAATGGGTTTTGTGGAAGTATCGTTATCTTAGTGGTTAATACTATGTACGCAAAGGATGCCGCTAAACATTATAATTATGGGATAAATGCTCTTGTACCAGCTGCGATATTAATAAACCGATTGCTGTATGGTGAGTGGTATGCTGTTCAGGCAGAAAAGTACAACCAAAAAGTATGTCTGAAAAAGTCGTGTGTAATGATGCCATTGTTGGTGATGATAGGGCTGAATGTAACCGGGTTTTTTTCAATTACTTATGTTCATTTGTGCTACTCTCGTTTTAGTCGTGAGGTGCTTGCTGAACGACGTCGCATCAAAGAAGAAGCTCTTTTGCAGGCTCAAGCAGAGTCATCACAGCATGAAAGTAGTGATGCAAATATTACAAAGCCAATGAATTTGTCAGGAATTCAGACAAACGTGTATGTTGAAATTGACGATGACTTTGTCAATGACCGTAAAAATTCTCTAAAACAATAATTTGAATGTGAATTGATAAATTATAAGATAATTTAATGTGAGCATAAAAAGTTTTTAGTTTTTATATCGCAAAATTTTGTTTTACTAAAACCAATTTTATTTGTCCGTAAATTAGATTGTAAAGTAAACTATAAATTTACAATTAATGATAAACCTACACTTTTTGTTCTAATCATATATTACAAACACATTTTGTTTATTGTTTTTTTTATACTCGATTATAGTAATATAAGCTGGTATCTCGATATATTTTTTATAATCTGCATTAAATTTTGTTAAACTAAATGTTATCCTTTTCTATTATCATTATATGTGGGAAAAAAAAATGTGTGTTTTATAAGAATTTATTTTACTTTGCAAGGGTTTTAATTCTATTGTTTTGAGATTTGTTTACCTTCTCCACATTTTTCTGTGCATCATTTGTAGCATTTTTACACATCAAATTGTTGTAGACATTTTTCGCTTGTGCAATAATAATCACCATTTTTTTTTAAAATTATATTTATTTACCAAAGTTTGATTTCTTTACCGTAAATTTCAGGTATCATTATTAATTCATGTTGTATTTGTTTTTCTTTCAAAATCATTGTGCTTGTTTTGTATTAATACACTTTTTTATTTGTTGCGTTTGACAAATCTTTGATATCAATGCTTGCTAGCTACCATTTTTTCTTATTCCGTTTATTTTTATGTGTTTAATTTTCTTTTACATCATCAATGACTATTGTGTGTGAATAAAATTTATTAGAATATTCTCATTGTGCAAAAAATATGTAGTGATGTTCGTTTGTGTTTTATAAAACACATCTACAATTCCGTTTCTTATCATCAATATCACACTTTTTCTTTTCATTACAACACTTTTAAAATTTTGACTTGTCAAAGCTGTTATAATAGACAGAAATCATTTTTTGCTTGTCATCAGAATTATTGGCTTATTATAACAAAAGTTATTACGTCATGACAGCAGAAGACGAGTTGTTTGATGCGGTTCGACAACGTGATGAGCGTGCTATGAAAAAACTCATCAGCTCACACGTGAACGTCAACGCGGTATCGGAAGCGTAATAAGATTTACATCGTACGCCTCTTCACCTGTGTGTGTGGGACAACTTTATTGAAGGTGCTAAACTGCTCATCGACGCCGGTGCAGATGTCAACAAGCTTGACGACTTGCATGATTCTCCGTTTTTGTTATCGGGTGCATAAGGGCGTTTTGAAATTTTATAGCACATATACAATCATGCTGATTTCCTGCGTCGCTCGAAGACAGGCACACCACAAAGCATCAAAGCAGCCACGCCTGATTATAGTGTGGTGAACCGCTTTGGTGGGTCTGCACTCATCCCGGCCTGTGAACGTGGACATGTCAAAGTGGTTGACCTGCTCCTGCGCAACGGAATTGATGTTAACCATTACAATTACTACAAGTGAACTGGCTTGTTGTAAGTGATCGAACTCGGTGGGGATGACCGTGATCATGTTGATATCACATAACTTCTGATCAAAGCTGGAGTCGATGTAAATCAAGTAGATGGCAATGGACAAACACCACTGAAGCTGGCACGTAAGTATAACTTCAAACGTATTTGTAAATTGTTAGAAGAGGCAGGAGCACATGAGTAACATAGATAAACAAGATAATGTTGTAGCTGTTAACTATAATTTAATAAAATTTAATAACTACCCCTTTTTTTGCGAGTAATATTGTTGCTTCAATACATTGTAATTGAATTTATTACAGAAATAGATATCGATATATATATATATATAATATAATTGATTAGTTAAGTTTTTCCTTTACATTATTTACATTTGTAGTGACAGTTGTTTATTTCGCAGTTTGTTGTGCAAACTTTTATTTTTTGTCAATTATGATAACTTCTTTATTGATAACAAAGCGATTTCAAATTTTAATACAAGAGTACAAAAAAATGGTTTCTCATTTGCTTATAGTGTTATCAAATGTAAACGCAATTATATATTTTTTATATATATTATTTTATTTTTTGCTAAGCTTTTCACTCTCAAGATCAGATCTTTACATATATATCTTTTATTTTCAAACATTTTCGATGACCATGTAGCCAACACTTCAGCACGTGTTAGACTCCTCACTACGGTGAATCTTTGTAGGCGGCAAAGGAGGAGTAGGTAAGACCACCACGTCTTGTGCACTTGCTACCTTGTTTGCTACTATACCGTTTGTAGATAAAACAGGTCAAACACGCCGCCGAAAAGTACTGCTAGTCTCTACAGACCCTGCTCACAACCTCAGTGATGCGTTTAATCAGAAACTTGGCAAGACGCCCACACCGGTGATTGGGTTGTAGGATAATTTGTGTGCCATGTAGATTGACAGCTCTAGACTGATTGGCGGAGATGTCTCCTTTAACGCACCACCGTCATTTTAGACGAGTACTGCTAATATTCAAAAAAGCACGAACAGTGACGACGGTAGCAGCAAGAATAGTGCCACAGATATTGCGTCATTGTTTACTTCAATCAAGGCCATCTTGTCAAAGGCGGCAGTCTCTGTGCCTGGATTTGATGAACTTGCCGTGTTTACGTAAATTCTACGTGGTGTGTAGGATGCCTCGTTTGACTTGGTGATCTTAGATACGGCACCTACCGGTCACACCTTACACCTTCTCGCGATGCCGCAAACGGTGAATGAGGTGGTAGATAAACTCTCTCAACTCTAGTCGTTAGGTCCGTTACTGGAGATGGGTGTCAACATGGTCTCTGCCTTTGGTGGCTCGCTTTTTGGAAATAACAGCACTGGTAATAGTGGTAGCGGTGGTGGTGCTACCGGTGATAATTCATCGTCATCGTCATCATCACCCTTTGCCGATTTCTCACTTTAGGTAATCCGTGAGAAGATTGCCATGTGGCATGGACAGGTGAAAAGAGTACAAGAGCTGTTTAACGATCACACCCATACCTCCTTTATCTGTGTTTGTATTCCATAATTCTTGAGCGTGTATGAAACGTAGCGCTTGGTGCAGGAGCTCATGAAGTACAACATCGCCTGTGACAGTATTGTGGTTAATCAACTTGTGATGAAGCCATCGAGTGAGCCACCATGTCGGATGTGTAATGCACGACAAAAAATTCAGCACAAGTATTTGGAGCAGATTGATGATCTATATTAGGATTTCCATGTGGTCAAGATGCCCCTTCTTGATAATGAAGTTCGAGGTGTGAAGGCATTACAACAATTTGCACAGTTTCTCATTTAGACGTACAAGC
Source organism: Blastocrithidia nonstop (assembly GCA_028554745.1). Lineage (NCBI taxonomy): Eukaryota > Euglenozoa > Kinetoplastea > Trypanosomatida > Trypanosomatidae > Blastocrithidia > Blastocrithidia nonstop. The sequence goes on from JAQOTN010000051.1 coordinate 252,410, forward strand.
CAGATGTGCACGGTTATATTGAGCTCACACCATGTTAAACATTTTAAAAAATTTAATACACTAAGTGTTGATAGGTGACATTATAAACTCTTGTTTACTCAAACTACGATAATAAATTTATTGAAATAACAAATAATGTATTATCTAATTTTAATATATTGTTTTATGTACTTGTATTAGTGTTAACCTCTTTTTTTGTTTATATAAGGGGAAAGCGGAACATGATTGTTTGTCCTAACATTAAGAATTAATAACAAAATTGTGAAAATGTGCGAAATAGATAACATACTTTTTTCTCCTGCTTAAATGAACTGATTTGTTTTCAGCATTTTATATAGTACATTTTTTTATGCGATATTTAAAATTGCTTTTACTTTTAATTTTTATTCTGGTTAGTAATATGAGGCATTAATAACACAAGTTAAGTACGTTAATAGAAAATAATTGTGCTGATGCAACTTATGTAGTACGCCAAGATGTTGCATTTAAAAAAAAAATGTGAGCAAAAAATGCTCAAAAGTAAAACTGCAATTCATCATTCAACTTTTATTAAAATATAAACATAAGAATGCAAATGTCTACATACCTATTAGTACTTTCTCATAGCTTTAATCATTTTTCTTCACAAAAAAACTTTCTTGCTTTGCAGAAGTAAAAAACACTAATATCTACATAGGAATTCAAGTGTTAGCTAAAATAGCTTTATTACATTAAAATGAACGCATTAGAAGTGCCATTGTAGCAGACGCACATGTAGTAGAAGTATCAATCACAAACAAAAAATAATTAACAGTAAATCAAGCAAAACACACCATAATAGAATAAATAAGTGCGTGATACTCAAAACGAGCCATGGAATCACAACCCAACCATCAACGAAATAGCCGTTAGCGCAAGTGCGTCATATGTTCGTGTGTTGTTAGATTCGATCAAAAATCAATAAATATTTATCGAAGAAATGACACGTAAGATAGACAACCTGACTTTACAGAGAGAGTCTTATCGTCAAAAAGAAGGTAAACAAATAGGAGAGCAAGCCTAGCTACTTCGTACACTACGCACCCAGGTGCATGAACTAAACACACGGCTTCAGCGTGAAGATGAAAAGGGCAAACGTCTCCTTCATGAAAACACAGTGCTATATACTCAACTGTTAGAGCAACGTGAGCAGATTGCAAATTTGCAACGTGTAGCCCATGAACGTGCGCTACGATTGCGTGGTAAAGGGCTGAACATAAACAACATGAAAAATACCATTACATCTGCAAGCCAAAATGATAGCATAGGTGATAATAATAACAGAAATAGTAGTAGTAGTAATATTAATAAGAACAAAATACGCAAATCATTCAGTATTAGAAATGCAGTACAACAGTATACTCATCCAATGTACAATACACAGCTTCCGCGTTAATTCTGCCATCCGCATAATAATAATAGTAACGATTATAAATATCAGAATCATTATCATCAGTTTGGCAGGGTAGGTGGATAATTACCACAGGTACACAGTCTCTCACCGTCGTTTGTTAACAAAGTTCGCGCTCACGTTGTACCTGGTGTACAGGATTCGTTGCCATTTTTCCACAATCCCAACTCTCACAGTAGAGGGAATGAATTAAAACGTACGGGCAACAGAACAAGCAAGTCAGATCAATTTGCCAAGGAAGGTCAATAGGAAACTGAGTAGTAGCAATACAACATGTAAAGTAAAATAAATAGTTATCAAGGTGCAAATAATAAAAAATAAGAAGACGATTGTAAAGATGAGGATGAATATGAGGATGAAAAAGACAGAGAAGTGATGCAGGCCTGTGTGTCATCGGCGTCTTCGCGTGGAGCGCGTATTTTGGCACTCACGTAGTAAGTCCAGGCGTTGTGTGAGTGTTTAGATGCACAGCGTCTTTACTATGAAAAGATGCGTGGCTAACTTATCGCACAGGCTGACGAAAATGAACGAGACAGCTTGGTTGAGATGCGTCAATTACGGCAGCACAGTGACACGTTGCAAAAGGAACATGAAAGTGTGCTAAAATAGTTGATTGCACTTCGTCAAACTCGCGATCGGTAATTGTAGGTGATGCATGGACGGTAGGACTGGCTACGACGAAGTTTACAAGAGGCGATAAGCACCGCAGAGGCACTTCGTACACGCAACCATGTTGATGTGAAAACGGTGTAGGAGCAAATTAAAAGTAAATATTATCCACGACTGGCTCGTCTGCAGCATGAACTTATGCACCGTCGTAACATTACCGCACAAGAGATGAATAAATACGAACTAGCCTTACAAAATAGCAACAAGCAGCGAGTTGAGTTATCGCGTAAGTTGCGAGAGTAGAAGGAGCGTAGAAGTCGAGATGAGTAACGGCATCGTCTTGCGATGGAAGGAATTCGTAGCTAGTTAGACGGTATGCGTCAGACCATGCGATTACTATAAAAAAAAGTGTACTTTGCCCAATTTCGTTAAAGTCATGCCCCAGTAGAATTTTTAGCACACGTAGCAAATAGTTATAGTCCTAGTAATCAGTATAACCAGTTTGATACTGGTGATGTGTACGATGATACGGATACAATATTATCTTATGTATAGCACGTTCCTATCCATAATAGTAACAATAACAGCAGTAAAAAGAACAAGAAAATTAGTAACAAAGTTAGTAGCATAGCTCCTCATCCTATTGCGCAAAGCGATAGTACTAAGAATAGTGATCGTGAGCAAAACAAAGGAAAGCAGTATGTGAAAGCGGATGACAGTAAACAAACTCCTTTTTAGGCAGTAGACACGGCAACTCAAGAATAGACAGTAAAGTAGGTAGATTAAACAAAGTATATTATAATTTTCACATAAATTTTAGTTGCATTAATCATTTTCTACCTTTTTTTTAAGTGTGTGTAACGTACTTACATTCATTTACACACCATGTCTACTAGTGTATGACAAAAAGTATTTGTCTCTCTTTTATTGTATTGATTCTGTACTACTACATTTTTACTATGTTTTTTTTTCTTCTGAATTGATATTGATAATGTCAATAACTGAATTTCCAATGTACAACATGATAGATACGTTGCATGTGTGCACAGCTACAATTAATATGGTATAACACACACAAACAAAAACACAAAACAGTCTATATTCTAAAATTTTAATTTTCTATGAATTTCAATTGTTTAACAAAAAATGAGATAAGTGTATAAGTCGTTATAATATGTATAACGACAAAATATTACAATAATTTTAATTGTGTGTAGTGTGATTTACTGTATTTTTTTCACAATTTCTAATGTGTCAAGTGCATAATAAATGATGACCTCACATACTTTTTTTTTCTTTGTACTCCTTTTTTTCCCTTTTATCTTATCACCACTTACCTGACTGCTGATAGTAGTGTTGTGTTGTGTTAGTCTAATTTCTATTTTCAAGCACACTTTACTTATTTATTTTTTTTGGTATCTTTCACAGTCGTGTATATTTGTGTACTACTTAGTTTCAACCTACATATTTTTTCTGTACCATCTCACTATACTATCATCTTATATATACATATATATATATATAAACTAATTGTAAAAACAACTTGGTAATCTTGTTTGTAATTCACAAAACAAAAACAAACAATAATAGAAGAAGAGGAAGAAGAAGCTAATGAACAACGTGGCAACAAATATTATTTTAAAGCCACGGCGAAGTGTGAATCGATTGTTGGTGTTATGTGCATCTATCAACGACGTCACTGCATGACCGTTCTGAAAGTTTTTGCAAATGAAGAAGATCAAAGGTGTGACAGATATGGCCTTTCTCGCTTTTAACAGCAGCGGAGGCAGCTTTGAGGCGAGTATCACAGGGTAAAAATATACGCTGAAAAACTACTAACGTGTGAAAGGGTATAAGCAGGATATGCTGTAAAACTTTTTGCACCGATGATACGCACCAGGCAGAAGTTATTTTGTTTATGGTGGGCATGGCATGGGTGATTACTTGTAGCTCTAATCTGATAAAGTGAGTTTGCAGATGCACGAATTAGCTTCTATCATGGGCAATCGTCGCTTTGAGGCGGTATTGTTTGATGCCTGTTTTATGGCTAATCTAGATTGTGCCTATTACCTACGTCATAACACCCGCTACGTTGGGGCGTGTGAGGGTTACATGTGGTAATCCGACACCGAGTTAGACCACCACGTGTTCAACACCCACAACGCCAGTGTGATGAGTCGATACAAGGATCCACTACGGATACTGCAGGCCATTCAGCAGGACTACTGTACACGTAACCCACGTGCAGATTTTGCCATTCTTGACACCACGCATGCGGCGGCGTTACGGTAGTTTGTGCAGAACTACGTTATTCAACGTGTGTACGATCGAGCAACGTTTTACAACTCATTACAGCATCAGTTGCTACGGCAGTACGCCGCTGCTGCCTCTGCTCGTGTCAGTTCAAAGTACACCTTGGCCGGTGCATCGGTGGAGCTTAATCCTGTTAAGGTGCCATGTGTGTCAATGACACAACACAACAATAAAGCTGCCCCAACATTTGCAACACTACAGCATAGTAGTTTACCCATTTCACTGCAGGACAGCCTACATGGTAATATTATTACCATTAACAAGTATCACAGAAACAAGGCCCATTTTATTTCTGATGATGTGCACCATGGTGCAAACGTTCTTTGTAGTAATAGTAGTGATGCATCAGAGCATGGTGATAATGCATAACCCTCACATCTTTTTCTTTCGCCTCTATTATCGTCATCGTAGCTCTTACTCCTGTCGTCTTCTGCCACATCATCATCATCATCATTACTTGGGTTGCAATCAGAAGGTGATGAGCAAGTGAAGTTAGCCTATGAAGCACAACACAAGCGTTTGTCTAAGCGTCAACTCTTGTAGAGTGCCGTTCAGTTTGAGCATTCACTATATCCATCGTAGGTGAAGGACAAACATCTGATAGACTTGTACTCGATACTTGTTGATATGGCAATATAAGAAGAAGAAGGAAAACAAAAACAAAAATTGAAGAACGTTAGGAAGTAAAAAACATTTGGGTATGGCAATTAACAATTACTACATAAGAATATGAGCAATAGTAATTCTCAACATGACATGTTTTACTCCAATAGATTTCGTAATAACGCAAAGAATAACATGCTACATCATCATTATAGACTTTCTTATAGTACGCCATCACGAGCACGATGTGTGGAAACTCACGGTCAGCTTACATAGCTGCCACGCATTCCGCTTTCACCGTATTTACCTTTGTCATCAAGTGTAAATGCATCTGACTAATCAAAGAACACAAAAGATGAGAATGACACTGTGGAAAGTGTGTTTCCTGCAGGTAGTGCCCACACAGGGTTGTAGCTGTTTCATAAAGTAGTCCTTAGTCATCAAGCACCATTAGCGGCATAGTTGTACGCCACCCCTCTTCATGGACTTTCTATCCCAGTGTACTAATTTAGTTGCATGTCTCGACCAGTATAACGGTGAGTTGTGCAGAAGCGATAGCTCAACAAACGAGCACGTGATTTCCTACATCGTGGTACATTAGCAGAGGTGCACATTCATGCACATCACCCGTCTAAACAATCTCATCTAACGCACCGTGTAGAGTTACAAACACAGGACAAATCACATAAGCCACAATCCGCACGGCATTAAATACACAAATTATCTTCACTCATTTCCGCAAGTGCATCGTAGATTAATAGTACACCAAGCATTCATTTGCAACACGGCAATCGACACAGCTCAAACACTGCCTAGGTAGAAGCAAAGAGTGATGCAAAGATTAACGAAACTGTTTGTTATAGTAATGTGAAGAGTAATGGTAGTAGTAGTAGTAGTAAAAACATTAGTAAAGAAAAACGTCAAGTACAGCATGCTCGAAAACAAGCAAGATTAACATAAGTTGAAGGTAATAAATTAATGTCGCCTTCATCATCCATTAAACTACCCATACCACCATTATCACTATAACATTTACCTAAAGTAAATACTTAACCTAAAAGAAAAACAAACTAGCATTGCTAACACTTTACATCAAGTTTGCCGACAAGGCAAATAGGTCACAACGTATAACCTAGTATACCGTTGCAAACGTAAAAACTTGATGATGAAAACATCATTATCAAGAATAACAACAGCAACAGCTCATCAAATTTTGCTGGAGTGGTCATGTAAAGAGCATATCAACTTGTGAAAACCTCATAATTGTAATAATCCATTATATATATATTTTTGAACACTTACACATAGTCAAAACCACAATAAGCATTTTTATTTATATTTCTTTATTTAGTTTTGTATAGCAACGACACAAAAGATGTAAAAGCAAAATAAAATTGACAACAATAAAGTAAATGAGGCAGTCTACTTTATTTACAGTCTGTTTGCACATATAAGATGAAGTTCTACTAATTGTGCCTGTCAACAATTTCAAGAAAAATTTTCTGACAAGGCAAACTAATAAATATATCTTCGTTACGCCACCACTTGTATTGTCACAGATTTATTTATTTATTTGTTTTTTGTATAATTGCATTACACAGTTATATACAATACACTTTACATAAATTTATTTCGGTACAAATATATACAATCTAAAACACACACACAAAAACACACACACATGTTTTTTTTCCTGCTAATTAGCAGAATCTATACACAGAGCTTTGTTTTTTACATCAGAGTTTTCACTCTCTTTGTTTCTTCTTCGTTCACTTTGACATAGCACGACAAGAGCAAGCGATGTGCATTGTCGCTGCTATTTGTACTACAATAAATGCGTTCTTGCTAGCAAATGGTAAAGTAATGTTACTTTTGAGAAACAAATTTTATGCCTTTTGTGATAACTATAAAAAATAATATAATTTTATGCTACAAGTAACAAAATTTCAGTAATGTTTATCTTTAAATCATCTCAGTATGACTTTCTTGCTTATCATTTTTTTCGGTCAAATAATTTTTTTTTTTTTAAAAAGTGCATTACTTCTTACCACAATACATTTACATATTCAGTGATTAGTTAATATAATAAGTATTACAAAGAGTTATGAAGCGCGTAAGTGATTTGTATTTTGCAGGATATGAGTTGTGCAGCACATAAGAGAACAATACCGTTACTAATAAGAAAAGCGACGATAGTAAAAATGTGAAAAATGATAACCACACAGAAAATAATAAAGTTATAATTAGATGTTTACACAATATTGACTATACACTTTATCTCTCACCATATTGAGATAGGAAGCAATAAATACAAAATGACATTGGTGAATGCAAAAAGGTGACAAATACAGATATAAGTATTGACAAGAGCACAAACAGTCCTGGCAGTGTTAACAATGAAACAATGAGCATGACTAATGTTAATGTTAACGACATTGATATTTGTTACGTGTACGATGAGTGTGAATTGTTATAATAGGATAAGTACAAAAAGGATGAGAAAGAAGGCTTAGATTGCAAGTAGCTATAATTTACATAGTTGTGAATTCATGGGTGTGAGTTGGAGCGTTTGCAATCGTCATATGAATAACGCAATACAAAAAGTAAACACAAAGATAACATTGACAAATAGAATATGCCATAGAAATTGATACTATTAGGGTATACTTATAATAATGACACATTGGTGTACTTGCTATCTGTCGCACCAAACAATCAAGCAGAAATATGATAATGCACCTCTCTTAAATTTGTGCAACATCATTACCGGCTTGTTGCATCAATATAAAAATAAGTTGCAAATGTAACAACTTATGCTGAATTGCAATAACTTATTTACAGTAATATTAATAGTATTGCATCAACATCAAGAGCTTGTCGACTTCCTGTCATGTGACGCAGTGGATAATCATCTACACATGATACACACAGTTCATTATGATATAGTCCTGCACTATAGCAATTCCGTTTGTCTTAAGTGTATCAAATAAGTGTGGCAAAAATATACTATTTCAGTAAATGGCAAAAGTACATTCGCTTTGTCGGAGTTAGCTGTGCTGTTCCTTGAGTATGTGATGTAACAAATTTGTCAACAAATACTTTTTCAAATAAATTAGACGCTAACGCATAACGCATTATATTTGCTTGTCCATTACCAAACTGCTATTCCTATTAAACACTCCTGCGTTAGTACGAGATGAGCGATGCATAGCAAAACATATCGCTACCTTGTAAAATTGAAAAGCATGATTACAATATTAACCACAACAAAGCAAACTAAGATAGAAAAAAAGATGACTAACGTTAATAGTAATAAGGAATTCAATAGATAAAATTTACACAAAAGTTAACGTAGTAGTAGCAACAGCAATAGTAGTAGTAACAATAAAAGTAAAAGCAAAGAACTTTATTAGAAGCACGACAAGCGTGCAATGAGTGTGAATGAATGTCACACTTTGCGAAATGTGTGCAAATAAGTCGTAACATGGCTATCGTGAAAGGTGACTATGGGGTAATACTATCATGTGAAATAGCATCCCCTATGCTATCACGGCTAAAGTTGTCATGTAAAGATCGATTAGTCTGCTTACCTGAAACAGGCAAACAGTATCATGAACAAACTTAGCATAAGCACATTAGCGATAAAAACGAAAAGTTAACATAGACGAAGTGTACTGTGGTGGGGACGTGTGGAGAACACCTAGTTGTCTTGTACGATGATCGTGACACGGTACATCTTATCCGTGAATTCCCGTTACGCACATAAACTGATGTGGCCTTGCACTTTGTACGCTAAGGTTAGATTGATCAAGGCAAATTATAATAAGAAGAAGAAAACAACAATAAAGTTGAAGAAGAAGAAGAAGACAAGAGAGATAGTATATCTGATACACTTGAGAAATTTGTATAAAATGAATATATAAATAGCAGTAATGACACCAATGTTGAGACACATGAAAGTAAAGCTCGTTATGCCACTTAGTTTACAGACTTTCTTATCGCGCATGCTGTAACGTAAATACAAGCACAAAATAGCAAAAATGACAATGCTATCGATAACGTAAGCAGTGACAAAGTATTTGAGTATTACTACAACGGAACAAACACATTAGAAAAGATGATGAACGCGTTGCACGCCTATCAAGAAAACAATATTAGAAAATAAACATCGGGCATCATCTACTATCAAACTTCATAAATTTTCATATATTTTTTTTATTATTTTCTTACAAATTCTGAAAAAAATTGATGTTATAATCTATAGTGTTTATAATTTGTAATCTTTTATTTTTTTTGCGTTTTATACAATATCTAAGCATGTATGAAAAACTAAAAATTACTTATTTGTCTGTAAATCGTTTTCACTTTACATCTTATCATCAAGGGTATATATATAAATTTATTTTGATAGTTAGTAGGTAAATAATTTGCGATTTACAAAAAACTTATATATTTTTTTAAATAAAATTTAATATATATTGTTCTACCGAAATAATCAATAATGCAGGAAGACAACAGTGTGGATGTACTGAGCGATGCCAAGGCATTATCACCTCATGCACCGGCAGATATGATGAACATGTACATGACTCGATATGATTACGATTACAATCGTGAAGGAGGTGACGATAGTCAGTACGCAAACACACTCATGAGTAATGGGAATAACGCAGAAACAATGAGTGGAGATGTACGTAATCGACCTATCGAGCAGTATGGCCAGTAATGGAACGGAAATACCATTTACCGACAAGACTACACTTCAAAGAGTCGTTATAATATGAAAGATAGCTTACCATGTTCATTGTGTGATATGGGTAGCAATAGTCAAAAAAATAAAACAGGATTGCTTCCTCCTACTAGTAGTAGTAGTGATAATAATAAGAACTCTACCGCATACACAAAATTTTACTATCGTGCCGGACTTACCCCGAATGCCACCGCCGATGGTTGTCATCCGTAATCGGTGTACAAGGTAGATTACTGCGCAGATGCGCTAAGATCATTACCACCAACAAATAAAACAGATCGGTAGCAAAAGCAATTACAAGAGTTTGGCACAAATACGTCTCAGATGCCACTGTACGCCGGTGCACGTGGAGTGCCATATAATGCCTCTCTGTTAACCGTGAAAGGGGTCCAAGAGGACGATGGTGCAGATATTACACCCAAAATAACACAATAAGCATCTCTGCTACCATGACGTAAATCACAAAATGATAAGAGTAACACGTTTCAAGGGTCTACTACTAACAATAATAATAATAATTGTTCTACCAAAAATTTATTACCCTCTCGTCGTTCACTCTTGCACTCTTGAAATCTTGGGAATGATGGTGGTGGTAATAATGTTATTAGTGATAATGATAAAGATTACACCAACACGTGCACCTCGTGAGATTACGGGGACACTTCTCAGGCACATCCATTGCAGTTACCTCAAGGTATTGATGGTAGTATCGCATAAGCTGCACTATTCGATCCACAATATACAGGCAACCCCGCGTAACTGCTACGTGTACTAGCTAATCAAGCACCTGTTAAGCGGCATTAATAAGAACAATACTAATTTGTATAGTAGCAAGAAGAATAAGGAGCGGAGAAAGATCAATAACAATCTGTAAATTCTACACATAATGCGATAAACGTCTTGCAATACACTAATCCAGTGTACATTGCACGGAATGAGCAGCCCAAGTGTGCTATTAGGCACCGCATTGAAAACGAAGGATATGTACAGCGCACTACTTACCACACCGATTACATCAATCAGCGACGTTTACCGTAGTTGCCTGGCAATTTCGGAGAAAATGGCCGAGTAGCAGACACCCATACGTCACCGTTAAGTACCGCGGGAGAGATGACTGCGGGATCTACCACCAAAATGATGCATGAGATGAGTCAGCTGCGTAACTCACATGGTACAATAAAAAGTAACAGTACAATGAATCAGAATGGCGATAGTACACGTTATAGCACTATGATAACTACCATGCGTGCAAAGGAAAAATTGCTTGCGGTGGACAAGGCGGATCCACATCGACACAAACTGCGTTAATAATAAATGAAGGAAGAAAAAAACTATATTTTGAATAAAAATGAAAAATGTAAAACTTATTTGTTCCGTTTTTGTGCATACGCAAGCACAAAATATCAATATGTACAGCATGATGTAAATAAGACAACAAATACACTTAATTTATTGTGTTTCTTTATACTTGTTGTGATATCTTCAAATTTGTACAACTTATTATTGATTATAAATTTGTCTTGACTATCAAGTAATCACATTGTGCAAAATGACATTTTTTTAACATATACATTAAAAAATAATAATCTAACGTTGATACATTTTTGTTTACAAATTGATGTTTTTCTTAGTGTTTTGCTAACTGTCACCAGTAATAATAACTTTGTTTTCAAAATATATTCACTATCTTATTTTTGTGTACTGTTGTAGTTTTCACTCAACGACTATATAAAAAAAAAGAAGAATACAAGATGGCAATGAATGTCATGTCCAACTTACGTCAAAGTGCGTAGTACATTGAAAAAGCACGAAACGAAGAAAATGAAGATGGTGATCCTCTCAAGGGAGCGGCGTATTACTTGACGGCAATGTAACTTATAATGCAATGAGCCGCAGCACATGCGTTTACTCTTGCCACCGAACGAGAACGACAGTATTTTTTGTTTCAGGTTCGACAAAAAGTAGAGGTCTATGCGTAACGTGTACATTTGCTATTACATGTTGCGTAATCGGTTGGGCTACTAGATAAGCCAACGTTGCCTGATCAAATGTAACTTTTGCCTACTCGAGCTTCAGCTTCTGCTGTAGCAACACCCGAAGTTAACGGAAATGTACAACAGACATCTTCCGAGTAGCAACGATAGCAACAGCATGAAAATCACAAAAACTAATCATAACCATGGTGGTAGTAGAAGCCTGTCAAACCTACATCAAATACTTCTCCAAATAATGTTAACAATAATAATAATAATTCAGTGAATGCAGGAGGACAAGATGAAGTGCAAACAGTACAGCAACCAAATGATCTGGTTCAAGAGGCAACATCTATTAACATACTGTCATAGCCATTCATCCAGCCTCAACAAAATAACACAAACGCCAGCACTGATCCTGTGCTTGGTATACCACTGAAACCATAGTCTGAAGGGGAAACAAAACATACAAAATAAACGTAAAATTATTATTATATCAATAAAATATTCAATTCGTTCAATTTGTTTTTATCTACTATTACCCGTCTTGATATTACTTGTATTTGATAAAATATAAATGTGTTGTATTGTTTAATTTCTTTATTGCTGCAAATGTTGCCTTTTCTTTGCTCCATATTTTAGCTTTTGTTTTTGTTCGGTAGACGTTCACAAATGCTTTCTACTTCATTGTCATTATCGTTTTTCTTATTTATTTAATTGCTCGTAGCTTGCCTTTTTTTTCTTTCTTGGTTTAATTATTTATGTAAAATATAATTATATTTTTTTCAATATTAATGTATATAATATTTTTAGATTTACAAGACATATTAGTCATGCATGATACCACTTATATATTATTATCAATCATAACCTAATAAAATTTTGACTTTCTGAAAATTTATTTTTTTACTATTTACTACATCATTTCGATATTATTTAATGATTAGCAACCTTTACAAGAAAATATATAGCTCCTTCACTTGTGAACAGTATACAATTATGGCCACCATTGGAACATTCAACGAGGAAGGCACCAACGTGGATTTGTACATCCCACGTAAGTGTCACGCCACAAATACCCTCATCACGTCCTTCGACCATTCTGCAGTACAGATTGCTATCGCCAACGTAGACGCTAACGGAGTTATTGATGGAACTACCACCACATTCTGTATTGCTGGCTATTTGCGTGCACAAGGACAGTCCGATCATGCAATCAATCACCTTGCCATTGACCGTGGTATTATTCGCATGAAGACGGCACGCCCTAAACGAAAGCGTGTTGCTGCTGCTGCGGCTGCTGCTGCTGGAAAGAAAAAGGGTATGAAGGTAAAACCAGGTGCAACTGGTGCAGCTTCACGTGGACGTCAACCTGGACGAAATAATGCTGCGGGCAATAAGCAGCAACAACAACAAGGAAGTGGTAAAGGTGCAGGTCAACGTGCTGCATCAGCATCTGCCGCTAAAGGCGCAGGTAAGCAAGGCAACAAGACAGGACGAAGCCAAGGTGCCAAAGGAGCACGTCCACAAACCGCCAACGCCACACGAGGAGCAAATAAGGATAATACTCAACGACGAAATGTTCAAGGTAAAAGGGTAAATAGCTAGCTAAGTGAAAAGTATTAATGCACTAAGTCAAAAAGTCTGCTGATCTTTTTGGTGTATTTAATTTTTTACTTAAATATTTATGTTATTACAAGTTTACTGATTACCTGTTTATTATGTTTAATGTTTCATCTTCGCAGTTTTCGTGTTGCAATAGGATCATGTCATGTATTTTCTGATTTGACATTTTTCTCAAACACATTTATTTTGATGTTTTTATACAATTCATTTGTTCAATTTATGTTTTATTTTATTATCATTTACACACACTTGTTTCTGTAAAATTTTACCTCAAATTTTAACTATATGCAAAAAACTTAATTCAATATAATTTGTTCAGTAAGTAACAATGTTTATGTGCCTTTGCATAATTGAACGTCAGATGATGAATAGAATACATGCCTATAAAATTAATATGTATTCGTCTTTTTTCCAATTGATTTTGACATAATTTACTTTATTTACTTTATTATTTGTGGGTTTTTTGATAACATAGGTGTGTGAATACTACACTCTTCCTGGACTTACATTTTTCGTAAAACATCATCTTCTGCTTAATAAGAAAACACATATAGCTCCTTCACTTGTGAACAGTATACAATTATGGCCACTATTGGAACATTCAACGAGGAAGGCACCAACGTGGATTTGTACATCCCACGTAAGTGTCACGCCACAAATACCCTCATCACGTCCTTCGACCATTCTGCAGTACAGATTGCTATCGCCAACGTAGACGCTAACGGAGTTATTGATGGAACTACCACCACATTCTGTATTGCTGGCTATTTGCGTGCACAAGGACAGTCCGATCATGCAATCAATCACCTTGCCATTGACCGTGGTATTATTCGCATGAAGACGGCACGCCCTAAACGAAAGCGTGTTGCTGCTGCTGCGGCTGCTGCTGCTGGAAAGAAAAAGGGTATGAAGGTAAAACCAGGTGCAACTGGTGCAGCTTCACGTGGACGTCAACCTGGACGAAATAATGCTGCGGGCAATAAGCAGCAACAACAACAAGGAAGTGGTAAAGGTGCAGGTCAACGTGCTGCATCAGCATCTGCCGCTAAAGGCGCAGGTAAGCAAGGCAACAAGACAGGACGAAGCCAAGGTGCCAAAGGAGCACGTCCACAAACCGCCAACGCCACACGAGGAGCAAATAAGGATAATACTCAACGACGAAATGTTCAAGGTCAGAAGAGTCAAGCCCCACGCAGGGCTCGGGCATAATAAACACGGTAATCGCAGAAGTAATAACTGAATTCTTTTTTCATAAAAAAGGGTAAATAGCTAGCTAAGTGAAAAGTATTAATGCACTAAGTCAAAAAGTCTGCTGATCTTTTTGGTGTATTTAATTTTTTACTTAAATATTTATGTTATTATGTGTTTACTGTTGTTTATTATTTAGCCTATGGTATCCTCGCCTCAACTTTTCGCTTGCATATACATGTTTAGACACACTTACTCGCTTTTCTGTTCATACACACACAAACGCTCAAGTTAATTATACTCTTTCATATCCGCGTGTGATATTTATTCGTGCTATAGAAGATAACACTATCAATTCAAATATGTTTGTATGTGTATGGTCAATAGAGGATTTGTTGTCTGAGTAATGCAAACGAAATGCTTGATGAACACGCTATGTTATCTGGACATTATGTTTGTGCTTGTCTGAGTAGCTGCCATAGATTTACAAGATAAATCAAAGAGATTGAGAAAGAAGAGAACAGCACGTAAATAATACGTATAAGAATTAGCTAAATGATAGTGCGTAATGTGCCAAGTCGACAAGGGCGTTTTGCATATATTACGTACTTCATATTTATCTTCACTTCTATCTCATATTTATCTTGGTTTCACCTTCGATGACTTGCCATAGAATATTATACTGACGCTAATAATGTAAAAACTCACATTCAAGGTCATACAAACTAAATCATATTGGTTCGTGAAACAGCGAGCACAAACGCCGTCTGGATTGAGGACACACCAAGTGATGACACCAAAGTCAATCACAAACTTATAAACATGTCTGCACTCGAAAATAAGATAAAAAAATATACTTAGTGCATGACACACTTTTAGTTGTTTATTATTTATCTTTGTTAATTTTGTACTTTATAAAAAATCACTGTCATGTGATATAATTTTTCTAAAATTTTTGTTTTTATAAGCATGAAATGTATGCACAACACTTCCCAAAGCACATCGACATATCTTTGTGTTTTTTTTATATGTAACAATGTCACCACATGCATCAACATCAGTAACGCTTTTTTTTTAATAATTTTTTTCCCTCATCAGTTATTCTTCTATCTTCATAACTTATATTAATTTTCTTCGAATTTATCGTAAATATAATTAAGGTAATATTTATTTTTTTTGTAATAATTTTACATAAAACTCAAGTAAAATTACTAGAACGAGATGAATGACAAATACTAGCTGAATATTAGTTAGCTTTTGCCTAACGAAGTGTAAAAAAATAAATACTATGAATGAAAAAAGCATCAAGAGTAGTTAATTACCAATCAAGGTGAAAATGAGAAACTGTAGGTGTAAGATGAATATATTACTCGCATGCTGTAAAGAAACCTGAACGCGTACATTTGTTACATGTAAGTAGACGCCTATACGCGCTGCTTGAAGTAAAAAAAGCTGATCGAATCAGAGCCGTCATCTTCAGATTTTGTGATTAACATGAAACAGAATTTACATCAGCGTTTGTGCTCGTCTACGTTTAAAGCTTACGAAAAGTGCATGAAAGCCGCTGACAATCAATTGATACTCATGGAGCAGGCAATAGCAGAATCACATTGCTAACCTGCTCGTGTGTTATTACATCAGTGCATGCGTTAAAAAAATCAGCTAAATTAGCAGAGAATGAAAATGTTGTGTGAGCGGTAATACAAACGCCTCATTCGCTGTGGTCTTAATCATCTGTGAAATAGATACTGACGCTCATTAACAAATATTGGTGTAATGGAATAGTTTCAGGCATTCAAAACGTAGACAGATCCTACGAGACGAATGCAGTATGAATATTTTCGTCAAATGACGTCTAATTTTGCGACGTATAATTAGCAATAGCAGAAGTAAATACATTCACTAATTTAAACTATTAATAAATAACGTTAACGTATTGTCATTTAGCATTCTCTTTTATGAAATTTATTGTAATTATCTGCTTTTTTACTTATAACGGGTACACTAAATTTGATTTTCTCACTTGCAAGTGTAAAACATTGATAATATCAATAATATGTTCTTTTTTATAAAAACAGCATTGTCAATATATTTTTTTTGTTTGTGTCTGAATAATATTTGATAATAATATACTTTTTTATAATTTTTAACACTCATTTATTCTTTTTCGCTTTTCTCAGCTATAATATCTTCAGTACAAGATAAGAGAAATACTGTCATGAACTCTGTAAAGTAGATGTCAATGATACAAAACGAAAGAGACTAATTTTCTCAAGTTCAGGGTCAACAACAATAGCAACAATAATAGAATAATCGCAAATACAATCACAATAACAGTAGCAATAATAGTGATAATAGCGTTGATAGTAAAAATAATTAGTATACACGAGTAAAATCAGCATAGCCGTTTCGCACATTTACGATATGAGCAGGTGAATGGCCATACGTCAAGCGTGGCATAAGTGAAGTACGGGAGACGCTTGTTAGCAAAACAAATGAGATTGCCTAAAAGTTACAATTACAACATAAGTACAACACACTTCGACATTCTAGCTCTACGGTTGACCATTACACCACGCAAAAGTCACTTTAGATGTACAATGCACTACAGCGTCATCGCTGAATACTTCCAGCGTGTGGTGTTTTGTTTTTGAGTGGGTATGTGGCTATACGTAGTGCACCATGAGGTACATATGCGATGATACGAAATGGAATGTTAACAACAGCAATACTAACGTTTATGCTCTTTCCACACTAGCTATTAAACTCACTTGACTCCATTTCACCATTTAGCTCTGCGCCTATTTTACCATCTTCAAGTCACATAGAGAAAACACCATCTTTGCCACAAACATCATCATCATCATCAGCAGCAGCAGCAGCAAGAGCGACTTCGTACTACAAAAAATAATATAAGCACTTTTAAAAAATTAAGAAATGTGACTTACACGATATTTTGATAACAAACTAAAATCAAAAACAAATTATTTGTCTTGTTCAGTTTTTAATATGTTAACTTTTTTGTTTGTTTGAATACATTTGTAGACATTAGGACATCTTAACTATTACATTTATTTATTATCAACTGTTATGGAACTGTTACTTTTCACGATAACGCTTGCCTTTGATATATATATATATATATATTTCTTGTGTATGTCAATGTTATCATTACTCAACGTAGATATTTTTTGTTGTTGTAATTAGTGTGTGCCATACAAAACAACCACTTTTGTTTATTTGCATGTATGTCATGTTTTGTAACACTTTTACTTACACTCTATTTTGTATTAGTTTTTTTTTTATTTTCTTTTTGTAAACTTCGTTATAACTTAGTATAAACAAAGAAAAATAAGAAGTATATAGATACTAACAAAATTATAAATACTTTTCCCAGATAACATATCTTGATAAGGCCATTTACTTGAAAATTGGTGATTGTTGTTTTTTTTTCCAATAGTTTTTATTAACTTCATCATGATGCAAATTGAAGAGAATACACTAGCGTCAATCAACGCTCAATTGCAGAAGCGACGATTAAAGCTATCGGATGCATTTGCAGATTTTGACAAGTTACGAAGTGGTCGTGTTACCGCCAATCAGTTCCGTCGTGTAATGAAAATCAACGATATTACGTTAACAGACGAGCAACTTGAAATGATGCTAAATTGTTATGGTAAACGTCAAGTTGATAAGGCAAATAGTTGCAACAATAAAGAACGTGTAATGAAGGCAAACATACACGATGGCAATAATACTGATGCGGTGTATTATTAACAATTCTTATCCGATTTGAACGAATTGAACAAAACACAAAGTGTCAAATGTGCGGCAAATAACAATGATACCATTAGCGCTATTCACAAGGGTGCAATACAACATATTAATGCAGCACGTCTGTCCGACGCTCACACATCATCTTCCCTGACTCCATAACAAATGGATCGTTTGTAGCCTACACTAAAGCTGTTACGACATGTAATACGAACGAATGGCATTGATGTTATTAGCCCCTTTCGTGATTTTGACCCACTCCGTACATTTAAAGTCACCAAATCACAATTTGTTCGATCGTTACCACTGCATCGCATGGATGACCATATCTTGGCGCTACTGTGTGCCAAGTACGGTGATGGAAACGGAAATGTGTATTACATGCATTTCTGTCAAGACATTGATGGCACACTGGCAAGTAATACACATGAACCATAGTACTACAGCAGCAACACTAACACGATCCATAATAATACAAAATAAAATAGTGCACCTTCTGGCCGAAAAGAAGAAGAACAACAGTAGTATCAAGTACAACCATTAGTACAGACAGGTATTCGCATCAACGATGGACTTGATGTTGGGGTAGATTGCAGCAAAAACGATACCCTGAGTGCACTACAGCTTATTCGTATTTTACGAGAGCAGAGTGCATTGTACCGATTACGTGCCGAGGACTACTTTGCCGACTTTGACCCAATGCAAAAGGGCAAAGTCACACTTGGCCAGTTTGAGTCTGCACTCGGTCGTCTGCAGTTGGTCAAGTTTACCCTTACCGCACGTAACATTGCCCAGCTTGTTCAGTACTACACCATTCGTACCGGAAAGACATCCAATGTGTTCAATGTACAATAGAATACACAATTAACACGTAGCCAGTTTGTAGCTCCAATTAATCCAATGGCGATTGAGATTGATTACAAACGTTTCTTGTCTGACATTGACCCACGTAATGATTTTGCACCAACAGAAACTGTCTCCGCGTACACGACTTAAAGTAATAACTATAGCAATAAACTTATAAAGTAAAAATCGAATAAGAGTTATCAGTTAACTTCACAGTTTGCCAATACGGCGACCTCGCATCACAACTACTTTGTCTCCTCTCACGCGCCAAATGCCTTTTTGCATGATGACAACTAAAACGAAGCCGTAGATGCGTTGCTTACCAAAGTTCGTCGATTAGCCCGTAGCAGTCGAATTGCACTCAGTCCCGTATTGCGTGACTTTGATCGTGTAACTAAATCTATCTATGAGCACCGCACCTGTACCGCCTCAAGATTTGCCCGTGGATTGGCTACACAGAAAATCTTATTGCCCTTTCCTGAGTTACAGCTTTTGCTGAAAAAATACACCATTCCTAACGCAGATGGCAGCCCTAGTGGTGAAATCAATTACTATCAGTTTGTATGTGATGTGTAAGATGATAAAGAAGGCAAACGTGTTGCCTCTAACACCATAAATAGTCAAAGCAACAATATCAGTAGTATTAATAATAAATATCAAACAGGAAGTATCAGTAACAGTAGTGAACGTGATAGTTAGTCGTTGCCATCATTATAGAGTGTATTACAAAAAATTGGCAATCAAGCTGACAAACGACATTTGCGTGTTGATGAGTTTTTTTCTGATTTTGATTCCCTTCATGGACATCACATCGCTCCTACCAAATTTATTACCGCACTCACCATTGCTGGTTTGCATTTAGCCTAAGATGAGTTACACTTACTCACACAGAGCTATCTGTGTGATCGCTTTCCGAGTGAGATTGATTTGTTGCGTTTTATGAACGATGTACAGGATTATGCCCCGCAGGCAGTGCCATCCATGACTACTAACATGAAACGAAACAAACCGTCTCAATCAAACGTGCAAGCCATTGAGCCTGCTATGACAGACAACAGAAATTACACACATGATGATGCCAGCAAGAATATCGTGTCAACCAATAAAAATGTCAAGTTGAATGAACTGCTACGTCGTCTTCGACACAACACCCAAACACATGGTGCACTTCTTACCCCATTCTTTGCCGACTTTGATCATCATCACAGGGGCAAGATTACACCCAATCAGTTTCACCAGGCATTGTGCCGTCACCGCTTCACACTATCGGAGGAATAACTACAAATGTTAATTGTCGAGTACACTTCGCCATCATCAGAGAGTGTCACTACAAACACGTGTAGCAAATCTTCATTCTTGCTGCCAACAAAGCTAACACGTGCTGCCCATGATGTAATTGACTACCATCGCTTTGTACGAGATGTTGGTTGTGATGAGGAAAGTGGTGTTGATGAGTCTACATCGCCTTTTTCGTTATATTAACAGAAAGAACAACAACAACAACAACAACAACAACAACAGCAACAAAAGCAAAATGGCAAAAAAAATAATGACGCCACCTATAACACCACCACCGCATCATCATCAACCAACACAATAAATAATTATGAAAAAGATGAAGGCAATGTAAATGTAGAAAAAGTTGATTTGTGTAGTGTCATGCAAAAGATTTGTGCCCTTGTGCAGCAGCGCCGTCCGCGACTTCGTGAGTTTTTCCATGACGGGGATGAACTCCGCCATGGATGCGTGAGCGCACCTCGTTTTCGTCACTGTCTGTCTATCTTAGGGCTTGACCTGGATGAAAATGAATGGCAACTTCTTGAAGCCACGTTCAGTGTTAATGTTGCTGTAAATGAGAAAATGATCAGCTACCCGGCCTTTATTGATACGGTAGAGCAGGAAATGTAATTATTGGCAAACGAGAAAGTGGGGAAAGTCAGTATAGGTACATTGTCATCCACGTCTTCTGCAGCAGATACACAAAATGAGAAGCAAAGTAACGTTGTGCCTGCAAATCCACTGTCACACAAATTGTTAGCCAGTCTGCCACGAGCAAACTAATCTGTAAGGCATCAATGCAAGATAGGCACACGTATGAATGGCAACGGTGATGATAGCTGTGATTTATAGCGGGTGCTAAGTTTTATTCAACGAACGTTGAAGTCTCGTCGAGCGACGTCGCTGCCCGCGTTTCGGTAGTACGATCGCAGCCGACGAGGTAAGGTAACCTCTGGTCAGTTCTTTGCGTGTTTATTGTCGCTTGGGGTGACGTTATCTCCTCAGCAGGCTCGTACTATTTCAGGTGCGTGTGAGATTGGCAATGGTGAGATGGACTATGTGGCATTTGCCAGCTGTGTCGATCAAGGTAACATATACACACATGACTTTAACGTATAAGTAAACGGTAATAAAGTTGCAATTATGTTACTGTAAAGTTTAGTAAATATATTATTACGTTTTACTTGTGGGTTTTTTTTCTGTTTTTGTGTTACTTGTAAAATCAAAGCAATCAGTTATACAGACGGATAAAAATATATGTAAATCAGTAAATATTGAATAGTATTTGTTGTTGTTTTTTTCGCGATGTACATCTTTATTGACAATTACATAATATTGTTATTTGTCAAAATCATTATATTTGTTTACAACTTTGAACTTTTTTAGCAAGGGCATAACGATACAAATATATATTTATATGTGTGTGATAGCGATGATGTATATTAGTGTGATGTAATGTTTAGAACTAATCAATATTCTTTTTGAGCAAGCAAACAGAAATGCTGTGATAGTTTATGTCAATGGTAACTAGCATAAAAAAGATTGCAAAAACTTCAAACTATTTGATAGTATGTTGTGCACCCATTATACTTTTTTTTTCATTCTCCCAAATATTTGTAGTAAACTAAAACATATTTTACTTTTATTTATTCTGTTTGTCAAAAAGGTATTTATAAAGTATTTTTTTATTTTAACAAGTACACTTTACGATTTTATCTTGTTCCGAATTACTTTTTACGTTCATTTGCATTTTTTGTAAACATCATACATATTTATTATTTTGCACATATGCTACCTGACTCAGCCTCTGTCGGAAGTTCACGCACGAGCTCCTCACTCTTAGGAAAAAGCGCAAAGCCGATGCAAGCCATGTAGACAACCATACTGCCCTACGTATACAGCTTACTTACCTAGTACCCAATAGTCATTAGCACTATTAGCATAGTCATTGAGTTGTTGCAGTGTCTTGCTCTCGTCCTTAACACAACTAATCCAGGTAATGTTGTCATGAACACCATCTTCGAGTACACACTTATTCCTCTCTGAGATGGCACGTTGATGGGCAACTATATCAACTACAACTGATACCTGGTTGGCTATTTTGTGTACATTGCCCTCATTGGCATTGTCATAGTCATGAGTGTGCTCTCTGTCTTGTACAACAACTGAGTAGTCCGGTGCGTGACCAGAGTCTTTGTTCGTCATGTGATTAGTCTTCTACTGTCTGTGCTACTCATTCCAACATTTGTTACACTGCTTTCTGGGGTGATGTGTCAGCAAAACGATTTGGTACCCAGCTATGTTGCCAGCACACCCTTTGGCAACAACGTCGATTACACTTTTACACCACACATTTTGTTTTTTAACAATATGACCTGCTCAGCATCCCTGCCGAGAGCACTACGCATTTTTTCCATCATTGTAGTTATTGTGTGAGGCTTGATGAGCTATACACTCACCGTCACCATGTTACCGGTAGATCGAGATGGCAAATCACGTAGACGTCACTTTAACCCACTGCTAGACAATTACCTTTTTGTGTATAAAGTCGGCATGAGTGTTTGCTTTGTGTTGTGTATGGCCTATGGTAAACAAATATTATACCCAGCACTGCACTGTGTCTTGTCCTACATTGGTGTATTTGTCATTTGCTTCTATTTACCCTTTTATGAAAAGTGAGTCAACTCACTGTATGCCTCGGCACTGGGTATTATTGGCTCTGCAGGGATGGCCATGGCTATTGCAAACTCCGTCAATGGGTTGTGATTTGTTTAGCAAGGGTATTACTACATTATTTGGTGTGTGATTGCGATTTGCGGTGGTCTAATCGGGTTTGCACTTTCACTGGTTCGTTATAATCACTGTACGACTCGATTATTTCAGCACTGCATTAGTAATAAACTTGTGCCATTTACACAAAACCCATTCGTGACGGCCGCACTGCAGAATAACCTCTAGCTGCTTCCATACCCGCATCACCTACCACGCACCGATGAATCGTTCTCACCATATTTTTCCGTCTCTACCGCTATCTTGTAGGAATACTTACGTGAAGAAGATTGCAGAGAAGCGTAGTAACAAAACAAAGCGGCTGATTTGTAACGAGGAGATCAATACGGCAAGCGTCGATAAAGTGATGAGGTAGTCAAGCAGTACAACACAACGAATAAATACAGCGATAACAGTAAGCAAAGGAAGAGGAATAGCAATAATAATAATAATAATAATAGTGCTCCTCAAGTTACCTTGTCGAATCGACGTAATTTAGCCCCACGTCAGTTGGCAAGTGAAATGCAGTTTGCCACGTTGCTCAAACCAGTTTCATCAAGCTCTGAGCTCAATGAGAATAATTTTTATAACAACAATTATTACAATAAAGATAATAACAACAATGACCCTTCTGCACAGCTGAGTGGTGAGTATGACGTGTTTGGCAATGCAGGCTATCGTGATCAGGAGATGAATTTAGCCAAATTACATGACATGGATCAGCGATAGCGTCTCACCAAATAATCCACACGGCGTCAGGTCGTTAGTGCCACACTGCAATCAGCCCATGTCGCCTCTGATGCATAGGTCAGTATTCGATTTATTCATGAATGAACCGCACTCACACAGAGTGCTCCTACACCGTACATGTTGTACTTTGCCAGTCGCATACTTAATCGCTTTATGCTCAAATACCCTCGTAATGGAATGTTAACGTTAACCTATGTATCCTTTTTGTGTGATTATGCGGCAAGCTATGCACGATTGATGTTAGGCCTCGATCTCATTCGCAATGGGGCGGCCTAGTTTGACATGAACCTGACATAGCGATTTTTGTTCTTCTACTTTAGCATTCACATTCGTGACACACTTGGACTACGCAATGCCACCTATCAGGCCATTCACAATAAGGTGAGTGCGGTGCATGAGTCGGTTTTGATGCAATCTACGTTTGTGTGGAAAAACCTAAGTGAGAGTCGAGATCGACGAATGCTCTACTGCTTTGCAAAACAGCTCTCATAGCGGCGTCATTCATGTTATGGGTTGTACCTGGATGCACTGGACCGGATTAACGAAGATGAACGTATTTTACGTAATCTGGGTAACTTTATGGGTGATATATACAACTTTGACAACACCAATAAGTTGTGCGATGGCGCGGCGTAGGTCATTGCCCACATGCAGCTCTCTCGATTGCAATCCACCCTCAACGAAAACTTTGACGTGGATGCGGCGGCGTAGGCTATTGAGTAGGCCTGTCATAACACCTCGAATAAAAACTATAACATTCATAAGGACAAGTCTAACCGGTAGTACAATGATACGGCCAACACGCACACTTCCAATACAAATAATGATAATGGTAATCCAATGAATATGTATTCTGATATAAATTATGGCAGTAACACCGAGATAGGATTACATCATCAACATCAACAACTGCAGCAAAGTGGTAATTTAGGAGTTGATAACACAGCATAAGACAATAACAAAAATAACAATAACTTGTAAGACAGTAATGAAATTAACACCCTCGATAACAGCTCAGAGCAGTCGTCGTTTCACATATCTGGCACAATGAGCAGGAATTCAAGTCTGGGCAGTGGAAGCTCAAGTGCCATGTCGGAGGCACAAAGCTCACAATCCCGCATGCGAACCGCAAAACGAATGTCCGCACGCATGATTGCCGCCATTCGTGAAAGCATCTCATAACACTACCACAACGTGGTAACCAACTTACGGTGAAATGTACTCAAGCTATCCAACCTGCTCTGTGTGGTGGTGCTGCTTATTCTCATTTTTGTCTATCTTGGCCTGTTGCTACAGTAATTTGTGCAATGGCAGCGTACCACCACGTTACTCAATGACTTTGGTCTGGTTCGTACCTTGTCTAAAATACTCAATCAATACATTCAACGTACGAGTTAAATTTTACCAACCAACGCGGCGATTGGCTTGGTTGGAGATAACCAAACCTATCTGTAAGGTAATATTACCTTGATTAACTCGGTCATCAACGCACTATAGGGCACGCATCGTGACATACTCTACGGCAGACCGTCTCTTCGGTATCAAATTGTACGAGAAATTATTACCGATAAGGTTAATCACATTCGATTCTACAATAGCATAAACGACTTTGTTTTTTTGCCGGTTTCGTATGTTACGCAGATTGAAGTGGTGATTGCACTCGGACGACGTATTAGTGCGTTTATGGCCTCTGTGCCCAGTGTAGACGAATTTGCGGCATCGTAAGATGTCACAATGCTACAGTAGATGACCTTTTATGAGTTGTAGGCTACCTTTGAGGATGTGCAGCGGTCCTTTCAATAAAAGTTGTCCTTTGAATCGCTTCAGTTTGT
Organism: Blastocrithidia nonstop; assembly: GCA_028554745.1. Classification (NCBI taxonomy): domain Eukaryota; phylum Euglenozoa; class Kinetoplastea; order Trypanosomatida; family Trypanosomatidae; genus Blastocrithidia; species Blastocrithidia nonstop. The sequence goes on from JAQOTN010000051.1 coordinate 278,150, forward strand.
TGTGATTTTAGGATTGTACTTGGTGATCTTCTTTTGTGTGGTGTGTGTGATTGGGTATACACTGTTGTGAAACTTCCACCGTGCCGCCAGCATCATCACGTAAGAAATGTAACTTTTCTACATTATACCAAGTGATGCGATTAAGCGTGTGGTCTCGTAGACACACAGACGATTAGAAACTTTCCTCTATTTGAATGAAAAGCGTAATGCCATCATAAACGAGTTAGATGACTCGTAGAGTATTCGTCGACTCAGTGGATTTAACGATCGGTCAAGCTACAGCTCCGGGTATAACGTGCTGGCTAACGCTGGGATGGTCGGTGGTAATAGTAATTATACAAATACTATGATGATGATGAACAGCAGCAGCAACAATAACAACAACAACAACAACAACAATCCCTCCATGATGAATGGTCCGTCTATGATGTCGAATGCAGGTGGCATGATAACACGTGGACGAGCTCAGAATGATGAGATTGCACCATCGTCACGTTTGCTGAGTCATATTATTGAGCATGGAGGGTTAGAGGTGATTTAGCAAGAGACAACAGCAGCAGGGCAAATAAATGAGAATAGCTTTCACACAAACACGGAGATTCGTTCAGCTAACTCGACAAATCGCTCTTCATCTGAATCACAACGAACATGGTAGGAACAACAACAACAGTATCATCATCAAATCCCTTCATCTGGTGCGGCTGTTGTTGTTGTTGCTTCAACGTAAACACGAGCCAATAACCCGCTTCAGTCATCTACCACCTCCTCCGTACACTGCTTAACGCGTCATGACATGTTAACGTTCCCAGCTATGACGGATAAGGATAATAATTAAAAAAATGAGCCGAATACACGTATTAACAAGACAAGTGATGGTACAAATAATTATTACACCACCACTGCTACCACTAATAATATTGTAAATACAAAAGAAATTAGTAACACATTAGCTCAGTAGTAGTACAAAAAGCAACAACAACAACAACAACAACAGCAGCAAAGACGAGCATTGAGTATGTCGCAGTACAAACCTCATGGCTCTGGACGACGTATGTTGCACTTCCTCAATGTGTTTTCGTGCAGAATTGATGCCGATGAAGTGGCACAGCGTAAGCTACAACGACTAAAAGACAGGAAATTAAATAAAACCAAGTGAAAGAAAAAGAAACAACAACCGTAACAAAGGACTCACCGCAGCAACAGCATCAAAAACACTGAAGGTCAAAGTAACAAAGATGGCAAGCCCATATTAGCGTCATCGTAGAAACGCAAATCCCTTCGTTATGATAGACATTATAGTGATGCAAAGGCTAAAAATAAAAATAATAATTAGCTTAAGTATGATTAATAGTAGTAGTACTACGAAGATTATTGGTAGAGCAGTGAAGACATAACCGACGAGGATGAGTTGCACAGCGATGACAATGAAATATATCATGCACACAGAAAATACGACACAAATGTACAAGACGGCATGCATTCGAACAATAATAATAATAATAATAATAATAATGTAAATGGTGCCAATAGTAACAACACTACTACTAGTAATAGTAACAATGATACTGGTGCCATGATCACCAATAAGCTTAAATTAGGCAATAGTGACATGTTTAGCGAAGAGAACAGCGAAAAGATGCAGAAGTGGTGCTCGTTGGCGCTTTTGTTGCTCACACTTGTTTTTATCGTGATTGCCGCAGGATTTGTAACCAAAGTGAGCATTGACAACACCAAGTCCAAATCCGTGATTGACAGGTAGGAGGAACAGATGTAGTGCACCGTGGGTTTCTTGAACTCCTCCTACACGATGCTGTTTCGTCTAACGTAATCGATTGCTACACAAGGATTGAGTGATTATTTACTTGCCCGTGATGCACTACTCGCGTAGGATAAGAAATTTGGATAGTGTGTGTTTTTGTCAAACCCATCCTAGTTTATGGAGACCGTCAACATGTTATAGAAACATGGCTTGATTGCATTAACGCTGTTGGCCAAAAATCAGATTGACACGCTCAAAGCAGCAAATTATGATCATTTGATGCACACTGGTAGTAGTCATGACAACAATTTTGGGTTAGATAATTCAGGTTAGTATGCATAGCAAACACAAAAACACTTTCACGAGGTAAATAACAGTGAGGTAAAGACCAATATTGCAGCCAGTTTGTAGTTTTTCATCCTACAAAACTACTCCTGGGAACCACTCCCACACACCAAGCAGTACAATGAGATGTTTGAACCCTATGTCACCACACAGCAGCTTAATGAGTGATTACCGTACAGTACCAGCTCACATGACTTGGCGCAAAACGCAACGACACGTGTGGAGCTGGCCTGGTAAACCTTTTTTGGACCATTCAATAACGCACTCGTCCGACGTATGTTTGACACCGGGTTTGCCTACTTGCACAACAACGTGCAGCGGTCTAACTATGAAATCTTAGGGAATTAATAACTGCGGTCACGATTGAAAGTGATGGATATAGTGTTTTTGTTATTAGCCATGCTTTCGGCGCTGTTGATGTTAATCTTTGGCATTCATCGCTGGTTCTTGTCGGTGGCGATTGTAATTTTCGAAGTGGTGGTATTGGCCGGTGTGTTTACGTCCTTCTACAGCATCTACACCTCCAACACTTATCGAGTCCAACTCAGTCAGCACATTACACAACGTGAGTTGACGATGAACGCGTATTGAAACTTTATTAACACCCATTATAGTCTCATGAGTTACCCATTTACCCATAGCGATCAAGATTTGTAGATGATCCTGTCTCACTTTGAGATGCCCCAGTTGCAAACCTCGTAGATGGGGTTTATTTCACAATACCTGGAAGGTCAATAGGCCACTTCGGCACTGTAGCAGTACCGATTAGCCGCCAATGCACAAAATAAATTTATACACTATCTGTGACCCGGTGTGGTGACCACCGTGTACGCGCATAATTCCAGTTCCGTGTTTGCCTTACGTGCCTCGATTGCCAACATGACCTGAGACATGTCCCTCGATGACTGGGCAGCAACGTACTCCGTGATTTACCCCAATGACATCTACTACACCAACTTTAAACAGGATGTGCTGCAAAACTCGTTAGATGGGATGAGTAATCTTAGTCGTAACGCACTTACCAGTCATTTAGTCTACGACATCACCGTAGACGCGGCTAATGCGCAGCTTAATGCGATGAATAACATGAATTCTTTATTTACCACCCAAAAATCAAAATACAACACCACTCGGTTAATTGTCATGTATGCAAATCTGGCGTTGGTGATTGTGGCGGTGATTATTGTGTTATGTGTGATTATCTACTTTGGTTGTACTACCTTAGCCACTTTAACGACCAACCCAACGGTGGTCATGTTGCATGAGATTGCCTTTACCAATGAAATTCACTATGTTGTCATCGTGTGTGTTTTCATTGTCGTATTCTTCATTATTGCTAGTGCGGTGGGCCTGTACGCGTTTTTGAACTGGCCTGTTACGATTATTAACACGATTGAGGCATTGAGTGCACAGTGAATTTTGGCCACCATAATGTCTCTTGTCTCCACGTTACACCCGTATCAGACGTGTTTGTAGTATTCGTTTATTCGTCAATTGTTAGCCGCACAACTCGACAAGTTTAGTGAGGTCTACCGTAAAACGTATTTGCTACAGGATCAGTCCAAGTGATTGTACCAGGCAAGTCAGCCATGAATTAACAAGAATAAAAACAATGGTGTTTTTGAGAGTGATGACGATTCAGACAGTGGCGACGGGGATGATAGTAGTGGTGGCAATAATTTTAACAAGGTCAATAATAACGGTGTGTATAACAATAACTTCAATGGTGAAAACTATCTTAGGGTGAATAATCTTTATGAAAACAATGTAGTTGATGTAGATGATGAAGAATTTATTGAAAGTAATCCAATAAATATGTTTGGCTCCGTGTCTGGAGTTCAGCCTCACATTGTAGGGGACAGCTCCTCTGCATCGCACTCGGCGGCTTTGTTAAGCGCGGTCTGTGTTGATCCTGCCGCAGCCGGTGGTAATCAAGAATTGCCCGCGGTACAGATCTTTGCGGTGTATGATATTATCATGAGTCTTACTCACATTACCGATTACATCATCATTCAGGCCACGGATGATAAGAACCCAATCCTGTAGTTTATGGCTGACACGAGTTCACGTATTGGGTCTATCTACTACAGTAGCATTATGTTCAACGTGAACCAGAAAGGTTGAATTGTCAAACAGACGCGAATCTACACCATTATCTGCTCGGTGTTTCTAGGGTTGGCTGCGCTTTTTGTTTGCGTCTTGTATTTTATGTTTTTACGTAAAACGTAGCGTCGATTACAGTAGTTTAGCGTTGGGGTGAAGCTGCAACTTTTGGGTTTGCCAGAGAGTGTGCTCAATGCGGTGCCGTAGGTGAAGTAGTTCTACACCCGTGATGCGAGCTCGTCAAAGAATGATCAGATGAAGCGTAAACTGCAGCAGAGTGAGAAGCTGTTGCAGAACATTCTCCCACCGAGCATCTCACGTAGACTGAAGAATGGCGAGCGTGTGATTGCGGATAGTCATCAAAGTGTCACGGCGGCCTTTGCGGCACTCGTTGGCTTTGACGAGTACGCCAGTCAGTTTGACCCACAGCAGATTGTACTTTTCTTGAATGGTATTGTGGTTGGCTTTGACCATATTGTGGACTTGCTTGACCTGGAAAAGGTGAAAACCATTGGCGATATTTATTTTTTCTGTGGTGGCCTCATAAAGACCACCTAGCGTGATCATGCTATTCGGTGTGTGTAGTGTGCGTTGTATTTTTTCAAGGCGTTAGAGGTGCACAATAGCCGGTATGGCACTACAAACATTAAATTAAAGATTGGCCTTAACACCGACTCTGCCGTGGCTGGGGTGATTGGCAATAAAAAGGTAGCCTATGACATCTGAGGCGATTGTGTGAACACGGCATCACGAATGTACAGTACTGGTGTACCTGGTCGTATTCAGGTATCACACAACACCTACGAAAAGGTAAAAGGCATTTACCGATTTGAAGATCGACAAGTGCAGGCAAAAGGAAAAGGTATGCTTACCGCTCACTTGTACGTTGATCGTATTCGAAATACACCATACTCTGACTTGAACTGGCGTGTCACAAGTTAATGCCCTTAATAATCTTATATTATAATTTTTAAAATATATTAACTTAATTTTGCCCTTTTTGTGTGTGTGTGTGTGTGTATGTGTTAGTTTCTTACACTCGCAATGTAGAAGTTTTATTTGTTTGAATGACTGTGTAGCGTACATAGTATGTATGTAAATACGTTAACAAATCAGTTTTATAACATTCCTTTTTTCGGAACATTTATGTATTTATATGATTTTTTTACTTTTGCTTAAGCGTGATGTAAATAGCACAAATATTATACTCTTCTGTTCACTTCATATTACATAATTGACACAGTGATGTAAGATATATATAATTTTGATATTAACAGTAGATGTAAAAAAAATTATTATTGATGATTTAGTATTATGTTATGTATGTGTTTTTTGTTCTTGCAGTGACAATCAATTGATTATCAAGTAAAATGTAATGAAATGAAAGAAAATACTAATGATGTTTTCGTGTATAGGTATGTTTGAATAAAGGTTAATTTATAGTCAACTTTTTTTTATTATTGTTATTATTAAATTTGACAATTTTCAAAAAATTTTGTGAAAAAGTTGTTGAGATTAGAATTATTTCTTAGTTGAGAATAAATTAACATATTTATTTATTTGTTGAGTTCTTTGTTATTTATATAAAAACTTCTTATTAACTATGTCCGAAACCGACCACGCTGGTCCGAGTACGTTTAGAGCACGTTACTCATTTGCCGATGGCATACTCGCACCTGGCATTGCGATTAGACTTCAGTATGCATGTTACTTATTCTTTGGTTTACTTGTCACGATGCTCTTTCGTGGTGTTCTGAGTTCTTTGTTTGATAATTTCAATTTTCTGCAGCATGGTTGTGAGTTGGTTGCGAGTGGGTCACTACGTGAGGCTTGTACAGGTGAGATGATGGTGTACCGAGTCAGCTTTGCACTTTTTGTGTTTTTCCTCATTCACTGAATCTCCGTATCGGACTTGACCTGCTGTATTGAAAGCAGAGCACGTGCGGCACTACAAGAACGATTTTTTTACGCCAAGTCCATTATTCTCCTATTGATGTTTGGTGTGACATTTTTCATCCCAAATAAGTTTTTTGCCGTGTACGCGTATATTACCCTGTTTGCCTCTTCAGCCTTTTTGTTAATGAATGTGCTCTTTTTGGTCGATTTCTCCTATCAGTGAAGCGATGACTGGGGTGAGCGATCGGAGAGCAATATCAAGTGATTATGATATTTGCTGAGCATTGCCGTGGGTTCTATCTTGCTAGGCATTGCCGTGTGCATCGCTGGGTATATTATCTATGTCCCTCACTCTAACTGTAACTACAATGCCTTTGCGCTGACAAGTGTCGTAGTGGCTGGATTGGTTTACACGGTGATCTCCATCTACATACCACATGGCTCTATCGTGCCCAGTTCCATTGTGTTTTTGTACACTAGCTGTATTATGTTTGTAACACTGCGTACCTAGTCTGATGGCTACTGTAACCGTTTTGCGTATTTGTCTAATCAGCCCAATTCAATTAAACAAATGTTATTTGCCAGTGTAGTGGCCTCGTTTACACTGGGCTACGCGGTCGTGAGCTCTGGTGGGAGTGGACTTGCACTGAACGTGGGGCGTAATGACGAGGACGAGGACGAGGACCCTGATGAGGTAGGACACTTATCGCACTACATGTTTTTCTATTTTGTGATGATGTTGGGTTCAATGTATTTGGCGATGCTGGCGACAGGGTGGCACGTCAGTGGGGCTGGAGAAGGGACTTATTTGAATAGCATAAACGTCGCCTTCTGGGTTCGATCTGTCACGGTGTGAATTACGGTTATATTCTATCTATGGTCACTCGTTGCTCCGTATACGTGTTGCAAGGGCAGAGACTTTGGCTTCAGCATCGATGATGATTGAATTTAAGAATAAAGTGTGTGAAGAGACTACTAAAAAATACTATATATTTGAGTGTATGAATTAGTAATTGCTATAAAAGTTATACAAAAAAAAATTAATTTACCATATTTTTGATGTTGTTATTTATAAATATGGTGTATATACATACATATATATACATGTATTTATGTTTATATGTCAATCTTTCAGAATTGTTACATCTACTTTTTGCTTAAATTCAAGTTGCATTCGTTTATCAGTATTATTTTTTGAATTTGCTATTATTGCTTATTTTACTTATTTCTATTATATACACATCCTGTATGCAAATACATGTTATTTTGAACTTGAATTATTACAAAACTATACAACAATAGGAGTGAAAGTGGTTATATGTTTAATTAATTAGCTTTACTATACCTTTTACTCAACACTATTGCGATTTGAAAAAAAAATTTTGCTCTCGGAATGTCACGAAGTGTGTCAAAATGAGTTAACGTATCATTTGTTATTTGAAATTAGTTATACTGTGGCATTATCCTTATTATCCTTATTCATACTTTTTTTAAATATTTTTTTGAAACAAAACTCATCGAATATAGTTGATCTCAGCATATATAATTAATTTTAATTTTATTTTACAAGCATAAAACACAAAAAAAAACAAATAAAAACATAAACCTAAAAATTAAACATAAACAAGGAAAATATTACAATAATATTATAAATAATAAACGACAACACATTTTTAAAGAATACACCAATACAAATTTTCCTTACTTGTCCGCTAAACACAAATAACTAAACTAATTTAAATACTCTATTTTTTTGCTTTTTTAACACTGTCTGTTGTTATTGTTGTTATCTATAAGTTGCCTCTGGTGTACTGTTATTGTAAATTGTAATCGCAAAATAAAATAACACAAGGTTAATAATCACAAAAGCAGTAAGCACGAGTAAAAATTTTAATCAATTAAACATAATAAAAGATAAATACACGAATAACTTAAATAAGTGCAGCTAAAGCTTCGGAAATTATAAACTAATAATACTAAAAAAAGTAGCACATTCTCATTTGTAGAAGCAGTCAACTATATAAACAAGCTCTTCTCTTTAACATTATCTACTCGTCACAACCATAAGAAAGAAGCATTAGTCAATCTTTTTATTGTTAAGCAAAATTTTGTTGCAAACACATCGAGATAAAACGCAAAGAAGGTATCAATATACTGTAGAAAAAATTAACACTTACTTACAATACACAAGCAAAAAAAGGTTTTAGACTCTATTTGCGTTAACAAAATATTATTCATATACACTTATTAATTATAGCAAAAGTTATATGCCAGTAAAGGCAGCTGCTAGTGCGGCACCCAAGCCGCGAGCTCACCTTCGTAGTGATCGTAATCGACCATTTAAGTCAGATGAAGCAAATCGTCACTTTGCCTCCAACAATCACACCACCACGTCCACTGGTGCTGCTGCTGCAGCTGGTGGTGGTTCAACTACTAACACCAATGCAAACAACAACACTAGCATAAACAAGCTGAGCTCCAACGGTACCAGCTCTGGTGCAGTGATACGTGCACAGGTCATTAGCACCGCACCAGCACCATCGGGCAAATCTTTCTTGGATGCATTACGTACGACTCGATCACAGCGAGAGGCAGCTGCGGCTACGGCTGCTAAAGCAGATGCTACACCAGTAAAAGAAACTGCAGCCGCTGCTGCTGTGGAAGAAACGAAAGTACACAAACCCACAAGTGCAAAGGCCACACCCACACCATAGTCTGCCAACACGCAAGAGAGTGACGTGGCAAGGGGCACTTCACATTCCTCATGGGCCAATAAGAAGGTTCACGTTGAAGAGAAAAAAGAGAAGCACAGTAAGGAACACGAAACACAGAAACATCACCAACACGTAGCCACATCCGATAATCACACAAGTAATGGCACCGCCACTCAAGCTGATCACGCTACACCCAATGCACATCTTGAATGTGTGAATAAGTTGTCATAAGTAAACTTTGACGATCATGATGACGAGTAGAATGAGGATGATCAAAATGAAAATGGTGTACAGGAAGTAGAACATGCCTAGCAACCACCACACAGTGCAAATAACAAGAACAAGGACGAAAAAATGAACGGACACGCCATCGAGCACGACAAAGCTGCAGAGCAGAATAATACACGTTAGTAGACACACAGTCCAATACCGGCCAAGTAGACCAAATCGCATGAGCAAGCACAGTAGATGCCAGTCCATCATCATGGTACTACTAGTAATAGTAATACCAATAATAGTCAGGCCACCCCAACGTAGCCCTCTCAGTCTATTCCACCACACCTGACCTCTAATAAGTACTCATGGGCCAGTGATGACGACTTGAACTTCCAATTCAACCAGCCCACACCCAGTCCAGCTCGTGTGCAACTCGATCAGGAGGATCAGCATGACGACGTTGCAGAAACTAAAAATATTAACAATCAATAGCAACAGCATCAGGAGGAGCAAAGAGAAGAAGAATAAGAATAAGAGGTACATGTAGAGTCCTAGTAGGCATCTTATCAGTATCATAGTACACCATCTCATTAGCTAGCAAACCACCATGAGGCAGCGGCGTAAAATAACTCACCTGCTGCTCCCTTGTTTGCCGTAGACTACCCGGTAAGTGTACTGTAGAATCGAACCCACCATGTCATCTTCAAGGCACCCCATGCAATGCAACTCACCGCAAGTGCCGTAGAACAACTCGCGAAGGATCGATTAATCTTTGAGACGTAGAAGCATGCCATGGAGGAGCGTCTGCACCAACGCGAGGGTGAATTACACGCAAAGGAGAGTACGCTGGCAGACCGAGAGCAACGACTGATGATGGAAACGTAGCAAATAAAGCAAGAACGAATTCAACTGCAACAGGCTCAGGCCCAGGCAGCGGCTCAGCATCAGTAATTATTGGCGCAGCAGCAGCAATTAGCCAATCAACAGCAACAATTTCAACAACAACAACAGCAGCAGCAGCAACACCATGTTACGGCATCCTCCTCTCATGTAACAACACCGTCTCTGTTACATCAACAACAACCACCCATGCCTGTTCAGCCCCAAATAAATCAGACCCCATTACCTGCTGGAATGACAGGTGCAAATAATTACAGCATGCCCGTCTCCGGTAATGCGAGTATGAGTAATGTGCAAAGTGGGTCAAATTACCAGGACTGGAATCAAGATCACTGGGGGGTTAACTCCTCCATGAGCGGAGATGTCAATACGATGGCCGCAGCTGTGAATAACAGCGGTAATAACGTTAACACTAATGCGATGATAAATAACGCCAACAATAATAACAACAATAACAATAACACAAATAGTGCAAATATCAGCACAAGTGGAAGTCTGACCGCCTCTGCTGGGTATGACGTGTACAACACAAGCAATAGTGCTAGCAACAACTATATTGGCAGCTACAACTCTCAACAAGTACCACCACAACCACCACAAGGCCAGCCTCAGCCTCAGCCTCAAACTCAACCTCAGCAGCAGCAGCCATCCCAAATGCGAGGGTACAACTCCTATCGACCAAATAACTACATACAACAAGGAGGAATGAATGTGGCTCCTCATCAGCAGCAACCACCACAGCAGATGCAAGCTCCCCCACCCCCACCATCCCAACAGCAGCCAATGCGAGGTTATGGTGGCTATCGTGCAGGAGCGTACATGCAGCAAGGAGGAATGGGTGTTAACCCACATCAACAGCAACCACAGCCTCAATCCCAGCAGCAGCAGCAACAACAACAGCCGGTGCAAATGCAACCTTCCATGCACATGCAAGGTCAAGGTAATGCTGGGTATAACCGGCCATTCAACGCCAACCCGATGCGTGGGCAAATGTTGAACAACGCTGCCAACAATAACATGATCAACGCCGATGGTGGAATGATGGGGATGACAAACTACAATGCACGAGCGATGCAGCAGCAACAACCTCAGCAGCAGGGATATATGGGGAACACCAACAGTAACAACAGTAGTAACCCCAATATGATCAATCAGTACAAACCATGGTAAGTATAATTTATGTAATAGTAAAAAAAGGGTAAATAAAAATTTAAAAAAAATATTATTATTTTTACAGTGAAGAAAGGAAAAACTGCAAGCTGTTAATTTCTATAAAATAATATAATACAGGAGATTAAAGAAACTTTAAAAATTGAATAAAGATTAAATTTATGTGATTACATAATGTAATTATGCTAAATTTTTTGTAAATGCTAAAATTATTCTATTTATATTCACATACACGTATGTAGAAAATGCAAAAATAAATAGTGTAATGGTAAAACAAAAATAAGTATTGCAATAAAAATTTTATACAAATAAGTTTGTGTACGTAGAATAAGATTTGTAGTCACTCAACAAGTATTCATTCAATTTCATTTACAATGGTGTGTTGTAAATCAAAGATGTTTGTTTATTGGAAAAAAAAAAATTTTACTGAAAAGTATTACATAAAGATGTTTGTATTTTTTCTTTATTATTGATATAACACTGAAGAAACATCAATAAATAGTATTCTCTCATCTAAATACAAGAGAAAGTTAGTATTTAGTACAAAGACGTGTACGAAAATAAGGTAATTTCATATAAAATTTGTTTGTGAGGTTTTTTTTGCTGTCTTTGATTGAATACTGCAAATCAATATAGTAAATTCGTTTTATTCTATCTTTACTATGTTTCTATTTTTTTCTGTGTATGTGTGTTTTCAAATTATATAGTTCTTAGTATAACAAAAAAATGTTTTTGTATGATGTTATTAATCAAGTTGTTGTTATTGTAGTTGTTGTTTTTGATAATACACAAATATATTGGCGAATATGTGTGTATAGTCTTATCATGTTTATATGTTTGTGAGTGCGCAACCGAATGAGTGCAGCTGTGTTTGGTAAGCACAAAGCTTAGTGATAAATAATCGACATCAAATACATAACGCGGAAATACAAAATAAAAGATATATAAAACTTTATATATTACATTACTAGCTACATATTTTCTGATGTGTTTACGAACTAATTACACTAAACCAAACAAAAGACAACTAATTGTGAAGATATCATTTGATGCGCTTGATGAGCTTAAAAATAACATAAGTGAACGTGATGATGTTTGTATATTCGCATTTATATAAAATACAATTAATTATAAGTATATGCATTTACGGCAATAAATGAATGCACCAACATTTTTTAAAAAATTAACATTTTTGATACTTTTTCTTTTGTGTGTATGTGTGTTTATGTATTTAATTTTGATTTATATTTCGGCATTAACACCTACTCAATCTACATAATACACATCACTATGTCATAATAGTTATTTGATAAAAAGCATTTGCGCTCTCTCTTATGCAATCACTTTGCATTGCATACAATTACTGTTAGCCTAATTCCTGTTATATGCTGTTGATGTTGCAATGTATTTATTTATATCTTGCCTTCTTTTTGACTTCTCTCCTTTCCTTATCATCTTTTTTTTCTGTAATTTTGTATCAATTATCTTTTCAAGTATCTAGCTCAACACAGTATATATTAGTAGTGTTTATACCCATTTTCCCTTAACTTTTGATTTGATCAAAAAATCTTTTTTTAGTGATAAAATAATTTATTTTTTTTTCTTTTATTGTCAGTTCAGTTGTTGTGCTGATAAAAGTTTTCTGTTAACATTTTTTGTGTGCAAGTACAGTTTCGTGCTTCTTTTTTCATTTGGTATACTTTGATTCTAAATACAGAAATAAATTAAGTGCACACAATTTGCGAACGTTATTAAGATTAATGCCGAAAACAAGCACAAAGAAGAACAACAAGGGCACAAACGCAATGAACACCCAGACAAAAAAAGCTGCGTCTGTTGATAACTTACAACGCAATAACAACATTCATACCCAAGTAGACAAAACACTACCATGCACTAATTCAAGTGAACACGCAGATGATATGGTGTACAGCAACACAGCAGTATAAGTTGAACATAGTAAAGACAAAAAGAATTACTAAAATAAGGCTGATAGCCAATATATATTTGGTTACTCTGATAAAAATAGCAATGATGGTGAAGATTATATTGATTATGATGTTGATGATGATGATGATAATAATGAATAAGAAGAGATGGATGCATGTACTTTTGAGATACCCATTGCCACAAACAAAAACAAGATGCCCTCTTCATCACACACGTCATCACTGCCGTTTGATCTTCATGGTGCAGAGCGACTTCGGCGATAGTTTCTCTTTTCCTTTGGACGACTTAATCAGCATAAACGTTCTATGCGAACACACACTAATCAAGGGTTTGTGTCTAACTCAGGTAATGCAAGCAAATTTAATGTTAATAGTTGTATGAGTAATGATAATGATGCTGACAACATTCAATAACACAATGTGATGTCCAAAAATAATGAACAAGATGATGATGAAGATGAGGAGGAGGAGGAGTAAGACGAGGATGATGAAGAGCTCAACGAGTATGACGATAATGTTCGCCACATTGCGGCTTTACGGGGCATGTTGACAGACGAGTAACTCTTTCGCGCTTTTTTCTAACCTCTTTCGTACACCTTTGACAGCGGTAGCAGAGATGATACCGAGGAAGGATATCGTTACACAAACAGTAACTGACAACGACGAAGAATGTAACATAATACTAATCATAATAACATCAATGACCGCTTTCACCGTGTTGAGGTAATTGATGACAATGAATAATAAGACGATGACGACGATGAAAAAAATAGTAACACTATTTTGCATTCGCATAAAACAACAACTTCTTGCACTTAACAAAATAACACAAACACTAACAGAGCCACTAACAGCTCCATGTAAGATAACATAATTACATTTAGTAGTAGTACATGCTTTGATGATAGCCGTAAATGTGAAAATGATAATGTGGTACATAGTACATAGTCTGCTAATTTAACTACCACTACAACTTCTTTTGTAGATAATAGAAACAAGTTGAGCAGTACCAATATGAAATTTACAAACAATCAATCTGCATCTAATAGTGCACGTAATGCTAATGATAAATCGTCGCTCAAGGAACAATCACATTGATCATAAGGTTAACAGCAGCAGCAGTAGCAGCAGGAAGAGCAGTAACACTAATAATCATAATAAGTAAGACAAGATGAAGTGGGCAACACGAAAAGTAAAAATCACTCTTAAGACAGTAATAACAAAGTGAAGAGCAAGATTAAATAAATATTGACCCTGGAAGATGTATTGCGATGTACTTCAATGTAATATAATGAAAATAATAATAACGATAACAATAAAGAAAAGAACAGCGTGGCAAAAAGCAGAAATAAAGTGCTGAAAAATTTAAACAAACTCAGAGGTGTTGAAATGCATAATTCACAGAATGAGAAAAGTGAAACGAGCAAGGATGATAACAACAAGAACAGTAATAATAACAACAACAACGAAGATCAAAATGACTAGCAACCGATTGATTTAAGTAGTATTGATTTAGACGATGAAGGGTCGATGTATGTAATGCAACGATTACTTGATTTTCTGCAGCAAACCATGGACAATTCGTAGCGTGATATGAATAAAGATGAAATGGATGATGATAGTGCTAACAAAATGAACAAGATCAAAAATAAGTACAACAAAAATGACAGTAACGATAAGGTAATGTGTGAAAGAAGTAATAAAATTTCTGATAAGGGCAACGAAAACTAGCATTCACATCCTTAACGCAGTCATTACAAATTTCACCCTTTGTAAAATGAAGGGACAGATCGAGCAGAGCAAATAAATACTAATGAAGATGATGAATACGAAGATGAGTATGATGACGAAGATGACGATGATGATGTTAATGATATTTACTTTAGTAGTCTTGGTTTGCGTAATAAACGTAACATTCGTAGTAATCCATGATAAAGTCAACGAACACTCAACTCACCGTTAGATAAAAAGGTCCATTTCACTTACCAAACAAACACATCAAAAAGAGGTAACAGCAACTCTAATAATCAATAATAATAAGATAATACCTATTTCGATGTAGAAGAAGTACATAACATCTAACAGGTAAACAGCAGTAACACTAACAAAGGTGAGAGAAGTACTAATAATAAGAATAAGAAGAAGAAGAAATGCAGTGGTCCATCTGAAGCCTAGGCAGAAGATATGCGTGCATTGCTCTCTGCGATTCGTCACCGTCACTACACTTCATTCGCACATAAATCAAATGATGGATTTGATGGTGATGATAAATTTAACTGTCTAAACGACATTTCGACTGTAAATAAGCATGTAAAGTCTAAATCAAATGTCAAGAACAGTCCATAAATTGAAGCAGCAACAACAACAACAACAACAACAGCAGCCACTAATAAAGCAAAGGTGTCATCATCATCGTTATGTGGTGATGAAAGTGATGCATTAGCCACTGCCACTCAATTATTATCTAGCGCATCGAAGACAAACACCATTCATGGCAGCAAAGTACAACGTGTCAATGATAACACTAACAATCCAAATACTCATGCCACTTCTCGTCAAGGCAGTAAGATGAAGTTCAGTGGTGAGCAATATTTCTGTCTACGCAATGAAGCCGCGTTCAATCCGTGTAGCAGTACCAGCATTGATTTCAGCAATGACCCCAAAAGGTCAATCACAACCACCAAGGCCCGATTTACACCTGCGGCGTTGCCAGAGGACTGAACCGCACAATTAGCCTCATACTTTGCCGATGACAATTTTACCGTAGCCTCTTCCACTTCGGCGTTGGATGTGTTAATGAATGAACAGGCGTAACAAAGTTCACGACATAGCAAGTCGAAGAAACAAGGCAAAGAATGTAAACCTAGTGTGTTTGACATCATCAGCATGAACGCTGCATGCTCCAATGCTAGTAGTAATAATAATAAGCAAAATAAAGAGCGATCTTTGGTACACGGCAACGAATAGTAGTAAACCAATACTGCGTGTACTACACAATAAGCAGAGAAAACCGTTAAAAATACAAAATGTCAAACTTCTACCAAAAATGAAAATGTATTGCAGAGCTGCAGTGTACACGACAAGTTGCATAATGTGTAAAAATAATCACAAAATAATATTGACAAAGCATCAAATGAACATCAATAACAGCATAATAAGGACGATAAGGATGATAATGATAATAATGATAATGAACAAAACGAGGAAGTGACTGCTTCGTGGTCAAATAACCATTTCCACGTTCGTAAACGAACTCGTAGTATGATGATGATGCAACAGCGTACCATATCCTAATTACGTGAAAAGATGTCCATCTTATCCCTCTTCAGCAAGTAAACGCTACAGCGTCTTGCGCGTCAGGTACATACAGTGGAACTACCACGTGACTTGCTCCTCAACTTCATGCCATTATCCTTGTAGGATTCGAGTGTGGCCATGGTAGCTTATCGATTGTGTGAGGCCGGTAAAGCGGTAGCGGCGTCGTTGTGGTGGTATAACGAAATTAAATCCATTATGGCACCTACTTCCTCGTCTAAATCGTCATTGTAAACTTTTGATGGTAATAATGCTGCTGCTACTACTCAAACAAGTACTTCTCTTGCCTCATCACCCACTCGTCTGACGGAGGAAAAGCGGTTAGAGCTACAGAGTATATTACATGTCAATTATAACAAATTACACAGTGCACTTCGTCTCTTATCATGTGATGGCCTTAAAGTGCTCATCTCACTTCTCCCACAGCTGGGACTGATTACCAATGAGGATGTCTACGGCATCGTTAACACCGTTGCCGCTATTCTCTTCTTCCACACGCTACCACCGCCACTACTGCAGGAGATTTGTGCCGAGTTAGCCATCTCCACCTCCGATGAGGCAAACATGGATTGGCACGTCCTGCCACAGACACTGGCGTAAAAAATTGGCAACTACCTCTACCCTACCCCGTAGCGAGTTCGAATTTCTCTATCGCAGCTACCCTTCTTGCCCAAGTTACAAATTCATGAGAGTGGCAGTAGCTTCTTGTGTACGATTGACAATGCGAGTAACTTGTGCCGATTACCCTACTAACACTACTTGAGTAATCGATTTAACTACACCGACGAGAGCAGTAAAAAAAATCATGTACACGCCAATGGCAGTGGCAGTGATGAAGCAAAACGAAATAAAGGAATTAAGATCAAGTGACGTGCCATGTTGTGTTCGGAGGAGAACAAGCTAAGTCTGATGTTATGGCATCGCCACCACAAGGCGGTAAAGGTAACGGAGCTGGCAATCAAGACGGCAGAACCTAAAGCCGGTAAGAAGAAAGAAAAGGGCAACAAGCCTCATTCTACCAATATTGTTATAAAGAAAAACAACAAAGGTAAGGCGTCTGATAATGTAGACGAGTCCTTTCGCATTAACACTGCACTAAATGTGTCCAGTGATTATGACCACATCTTCGCCGCACCTGGCCAATCTATCGGACTGCGTCATTTTATTGAACATGAGATGGCCATCAGCTCCACCACATCCATGTCGTATGGTGTACGAACGTATAACTTGGCATAGGACAAGATTGTCTTTCAGTTGCACATGCGTATTAACAGTGTAGACGCTGAGGACTCAATAACCGAAGCTACGCGTGCAAATGTTGATAATAGTAATGATGATAATAAAAATACAAGAAAATAATATGAAAAAAAAGAAGAGAGAGGAGAAGTTTTGAATGTATCTAATAATGTCAGTGGTAAAGCTGCCAATGATAAAAATGCAACAAATGTTAATGATGCAATAAATACACAAAAATCTGTAAAGGCAAGTAGTGATGTGAAAAATGAATATAAAGGAAAAGAAGAGGAAGTAAAAAAGTAAAAACAAGATGATGATGATAATAATAATAATAATAATAATAATAATAATAATGTGAAGAATACTAACGAAAGCAAGATTAGTTAGCAAAATAACAACATAAATAGCATGGATGATGCAGATACTGTGTCGCTAGCCTAGACAAACATGTCATCACGAACGGGGAGTGTGTCTAACAAAAAGCATAACAATAATAGCAACAACAACAATAATAACAACAATACCAATAATAACAAAAAGAAAAACAACAAAAAGACGCAAAAAGGAAATGGAGACACTTCAAGTATAAATAATAGTAATAATATTATATTAAGCAGCAAAGAACAGGCCAATCGCATTAAAACGGCTAATCGGGCATTGATAAAAATTGTTAGTGATGAGACGACTCGGCGAGGTACCATTGCAGATTAGTGTAACATGAAAATACGAAGTTTACTAAATGAGTAACAACGTACAGCTGCCAAGATTAAGCAGCGCAATGAGGATCGAGAACGGAAAGAACGCCTTGCTCACGCAGCTCCATCACCGTAGCTCATCAAGTAGGTAGAGTAGCTTTCACAAATGATAACTGTACACAAGCAAAACCTCAAGCAACTAAACAAGGAGCGAAATCAAGAGATCAAATAACTAGACCACGTTACCGCCTCATTAACAAATGCACATAAGCAGCTTGACCAGCTACAAACCACCGTGTAATGTAATCAAGTGTTGTTGTTGTAGTTGTAAGAGGAAGCAGCCGCATGTGCCATTTATCACGCCGAGCATGCACATCGAAAGAAATTTATAAAGCGCGCAAAGTAGCGCAAAAGGCGACTGTCGCTGCTACTGTAGAAGCTCAAACAGCAACAAATACATGAACTACATCATGAACATGAACAGGAATAGCACATGCAGCACGATGCACTAGCAATGGCGTAAATAAATCACAACATTAATGTGTGATAGCTGTAGATGAACCATGACCTTGCCACCGATGACGAGCCAAGTGAGTTTGTACATGAGTTGTTTGATCAGTTTAGCTCCATCCCACCACTGCTCTCTTCTCCTCCAATGAACTTTCATGATGATGATGATGATGATGATTATGATATGTAGTAGTAGCACCAGCATCATCTGAAGGAGGAAGAAAATGAGTAAGCGTTATTCATGTCAGATAACATGCACTGCAGCTTCCCGCAAATGACGGACATGCATGATGGCAATATGATAGATCACATGGAACACTTCATCTTGTCTGATCACACCCATGATGACATCTACCCTAATGATTTACTCGACCGTGAAAAAGAAGAAGAAGACAGAGCAGTAGCTCATGTTATGATGAGTACACATGAGGCAAACACAACCAACTCATCTTATTCTTTACAGAGTGGGCATTAGGTGCACCTCTCTCACTCGGTACCACTGTCTACCACACCCGATTCTAAAATAAATCAAATGCATGCTATTACTACTAGTAATAGTAGTAATAATGATAATAATAATACATATGCCCCTGTAACCTCTCAACCATACCTACCTCACCAGACTGCTACCCCGTCGTCTTTTTCATCAAGGGCATCACAGAGTGTATTTCCACCAACTCGTCCCTCCATAAGTCTGACGAGTCGAATGATGGCTACGAATACAACTAACATTCATCCAAATTTTACCAGCATCTCTCACTCTACACCCCCTGCCGTACTCACCTCTTCGTCTTCGTTATCTACACCTCATCACACCTCACTCGGGCTACCAATGCACCTCTCACAGAAACAACAACAGCAGCAACAGAATAATAATTATAGCAATGCTCACAAAAATGTTAATTTCAATTATAATGGCAATAATTATAGCAATTCACCAATGTAATATTATCAGGAGTATGCATCACTTCAACCATAACAAATAGCAAACAACAATAACTATAATAATAATCATTACGTGCACAACATGTCACATGAAATAACAAATATGTATGATGTGTTGGCAAACAACGCTCAGGTGACAAATACTCATTCGTAAATTTTTTATTCCCCATCACAGCAACCATGAACATCTTCAGCAGCAGTAATGCCATTTTAATATCCTAATAATAACCTCCATAACAATCTTACTTCGTTTGAGAAAGAAAATGGTAAAGATGACGTAGGATGAACATTTACAACTGCTACAAACGCAATAAACAATCAAGTTATGTTTGACATATATTAATCTGCAAATAGCGATAACAGTATCAATAATGCTAATTACGAAAAAAATGAGAATAATAGTGCCCTTAGGTCTAAAACAACAAATGCAAATATGAATACAAATACAAATACAACAATAGCGGTATAATAAAAAGAAGAAGTGAATACGAATGCACCAATCGCTACGCCATCTAGTGTACATTCGTTACCTAAATTTAGTACGCAGCCACGGTCGTTTACATCGGCAATGGCCCACAACTACGAATTGGCACAGACTCCTCCACTCACTAATGCAAACGACATGGATGAGTATCTTAAGGCGGCGGCGGAAGCAGAAACAACAACAACAACTCATGGTGTTAGTAATATTGATAAGGATCAGTTTATTCATGTCAATACTTCACCTGCAGCACAACCACTGCACAAGGAAAATTTATTGCACAATTTGACCAGTCCCTCTACACATTTACTGTTTAGCAGCAACACCAACAATATTGCCAGAGCATTTCAGCAATCACATGTAGATTATGCATCTCTGTACCATTCCTCTGCTCAGGACATGAGTTCCATGACGTCGTCCTCTTCCTCTCCATTTAGCACAAACCCGATGTTGCACCAAAACGCAGCTCTGCTCTATCATCAACAACAGCAACAATAACAACAACAACAATTACAGCAAAGTGAGTTGTTGAGGGTTAAAAGGCAAATGGACTGTAGCTCACCACTCACACCACCCACACTCAACATTAAAACAAATATCTACGACCATGATCATGATCATGAAAATAATTTGTAATCATAAAAAGGGTAGTACATGTGTGTAGATGACAAACATTCACCTTCACAGACCATTACCACCACCACAACCACAAAAATAGAATGTCAATCTAATGTACAAAACAATAATAGCAGTAGTAGTCAAACTAGCACTATCAGCAGTAGTAACAATAATAATAATAATAATAATAATATTATCAGTAAAAAGAGTGTACACAGCCATATGAGTAATAATAGTAGCAGTAATAATAATAGTGGCAATCAACACGCCTCAAGAATGGATAACTTGTCATCGGACGTGCATTGTGAAACTAATTTAAAACTGTTTCATTCACCCAATCAACAATCGCACAACAAACTTAAATAAGGATAGCAACACATACGAGGCAATTTGACCGCACTAATGCAACAAGCACCCTTTCCACCGTCTTCACTACAAAGTTCATCTGTAACGGCGTAAACAGCCAATGAACTGTGCAAAACGACAAACAACAATTTTGATAGTGGTAATGATAATTAGTTAATTAGTGAACGGCTAACGAGCGAGATGTAGGCAGCAGCTTCTGCGTTTGCGTATCAACCAACATTTTCTACAGCACCTTTTTCGTTAGCCCAGGCGTTGATGCATTTGCAAAATACTAACAAAGATGAAACTACGGGTACTTCTGAGGCAAACGCAAATGTAAACACAAATACAAGTAATAATCAATTTGCCAATCAACAGTAAAATGGCACAGTGTCTCATAACGAGATGGAAAGCAGCACGAAAAACGTAGGCGCTCCTTCGCATTGCAATGTGGCAAACAAACAGTACAATAACAATAACACTCGAACAAGAAATGTTAATTACAACATCAACAATAATAATAATAATAATAATTATAATAATGATAATAATGGTAATGCTGGTAGTAGTAGTAATAGTAGTAGTCATAATAATTTGTTCAACGTCGTCAATGGTGCACCATTGAGTGATTATAGTCTGTATAGTTCATCATCGTTCAATGCGACGGCGTCACCGTTTACGCTTGCAGGAGCAAATGTCTCACCTCCATCAACAATGAATGTAGATGTTGCAGCAAGAGCAGCAGTCAACAACAATAATCAAAATAACGCATTTCACACTGGAAGTGAGAATGCGATGTACGATCCTATGGCCAACATGAACGCTATGATGAGTGATACCGGCATCGATTACACACAATTGTACAGTCCGTTGTTTAATGGGCAAATGCATCAACCTCTACAGTACAATGACGCAGAGATGCATTTACCACAAAACTTACAAAACTTCCAATTTGCCACGTACACACCACAGTCACAAAATGATCTTGTTGACTACAATACTCCGCGTGGGTGGGGCGAGTACAACCCATACAACTAAAAACAAACTAACTCTAACAACATTATATAAATGAATTTAAACAACCTATT
Source organism: Blastocrithidia nonstop (assembly GCA_028554745.1). Classification (NCBI taxonomy): domain Eukaryota; phylum Euglenozoa; class Kinetoplastea; order Trypanosomatida; family Trypanosomatidae; genus Blastocrithidia; species Blastocrithidia nonstop. Next base: position 300,435 of record JAQOTN010000051.1, read on the forward strand.
TATTATTTTATATAACTATTCTTCTTGACAGTTCATTAGTATTAACAGGAAGTGTGATATGCAACCGACTACATCTTCTTTTTCTCCCGAATTCAAGCTATTTACATTCATCTTAAAATATCATTTTTATCTATCTCGTTCACTTCCCTTTTTTTTTCTACTATTTATCTTACAAGCAATGATCACACGACTAAATACAAATGGACTATTACACGCACACAATAAAAATTACATTAAACTATGAACAATGTTGAATAAAGAACAATATATTGCTCTATCATTTTGTAGCTTACATTCATACATACATAAACACATTATGTTATACATAATTTTTTCATTACTGTATGTTGTGTAGGGTTTGCGAAATATCTAATAAATGTATTTTTGCTTTTTTCTCTCTACATACTTTCTATAATGTTTTTTCAAGATTTCTTTGCTGTTTATTTATTTTTTCCATTACAAAAGTGCAATCTTATTGTACTTTTGTTTGTATTTACACTTTCTTTGTATTTGTCACGATAATTACAAGCTACAATCACTATATGCTGTGCATTATTTTCTCTTTTTTTTCTTTTCCACGTGTACCTAGTTTTTTCTTAACATACACATATAAATAAAAATATATATATGATAAACGTTTATCTCTTTACATTTGTCAGTCGTCAAAATTTATGAAAAGAAAATGGTAAATACATTTGTTTTGCTCTTACATATGTTTTTTCGTGCTAAAATCTATCACAGCGTATTAAGAATAAAATATATAATTAAAGTATTAATTAATTAATTTGTTAAATTAGTAGTTCTAATTTTTTGTTTATTGATTGGTATTTTGTTTGTTTATTAGTGAATTTGCTATAACAAAAATTAACTTTATCTAACAAATTTTCAATCATTAATAAATGATCTTCCGTGCTGAATCTAAAAATGATGTATTATGTCTAAAAAATAGCTTTGATTTTTCATTATGCGCCTTTACTACTACTGCTTTTTTCTTCACAACAATAAAACTAATCGTATTCTTTTTTTTTTCTACAAAAAAATCAGCTTACACTATCTGTAAGTTATTATAATACACGTATTTACGTACAGTTTACGTGATCATTCTATTTCTTAACTTAGGTAATCTAAATTTTCTTTTCCACTCTCACAAATGGAGAGCATTTAAATGCAAATTGAGCCGATTGGTTTTCTGATTGCACACCTTTTCGTGCACGTTGTATTCTACTTACTACCAAACATTGTGTGAACTGCTTTTTGTTTTGTCCTGCGCCAGGTATACTCATTTGTGATTGAGATGATGTCAAATGCACTGCCTCATGTACACATTCGTACAAAGGCGTAAAATAATGGCAACAGTACAAAGCAATAAGACACGTCACAAAAAATAATATAGACGTTAGTCAAGTAGTGCAAAATGGACAAACAACGAGTTTGTGTTTTGGCATCTGCAATGGGCACCTGTCATCATGACAGTAATGATGGTCATGGCGAAGTACAAGGTATCAAAAATGAGTAGTCGTTCAATAAATGTGTAAAAAATAACAACAACAATAAGAAATGTCTAAAGTGTTTTCTATCTACGTATGAAATGTTTGGCATCAACAAATAATGAGTAACTAATGTCAATGACATGAAGTTCGATTCGTCTCAAAGGTCACAAGTAAAGAATGATAACACTGTTGATGATGATGATGATGATACACGTAACGGAAAAGACAAAAAGTAGTAGGTTGTCAGACATGGAAATAAAAATGAGACATCGTCTAAAAAGTAGTAGTGCATGTATAATCAAGCGTCCTACTTACACTATCGTAATCCACTGTACAATGCTCACATTCACACCATTTTCGGAGCAATGCGTCCATCTGGACTAGTCTCAATTTAACGACAAACGATAGCATCGTACGATGGCGGGTTAATGTGCCTTGATTGGGTGATTAACAAACCTACAAAGTTTAAGAGCAAAAATGCCTTGGTGTTTATTGTTCCAGGTCTGACAGGGAGTTCATCTGAAAACTACGTACAACGTATGGCGTATTATCTCATACAAGGCAATCGCAAAAAATTCAGTGATGCGTTTAATATGCACAAAGCAACTGGAAATATACATCATGATAACAATAATAATAATGATGATGATGATGATGATGATATAAACGTTTCTGCGGTGTTCTGCACCGCTCGTGGTTTAGGGGATACCCCACTAACCACCCCACAAATGTTTTGTGCCAATCACACCGATGATGTGCGGTACATTATGCATCACATCTTTACTCCGTCTTTTCTGTGTGCAAAGTTGCATTTACAGTAAAGTTGTTGTTTTTCTAACATTCCGATCATCGGTATTGGCTTTTCGATGGGTGGTACAGTCCTTTCACATTATGTGAGTGAGTAATCGATTCTAGATCGAGTAGCCTGTATGGGTGATGAGGCACAATAATGTGATATTATGTCACTTCCTGCCAAAGATGTTCACTCCCCAATTGCACCTCTGCCTTCCAAGTTTGATGCAATTATTACCATATGTTCTCCCTATGATGTCTTTGTGGCACACAATCAACTAATGACACCGTTGGTCAAACATACCTACAATAAGTATTTGACAAAAAACATTCACGCGTTTTTCTAACGTCATGCACCGGTATCGTATAAAATGCATAATGTAGACTGTAAACGAGTATTTGCAGTTTCTTCTTCTTCTGATGATGATGATGATGATACGAATGTGGCTGACAAATTACAGAAGAAAGAAAAAGTTGAACACAATACTATCACTTTCAATTGCAAAAATAAAAACAAAAGTGGCATGACTGAAAAAGAAGATGAAAGTACTGGAAAAAATTAACAAAATGTAAAATAAGAAAAAGCCGCTTATCAGCACATTGAAAACAATCTGAGACTTTGACAACACCATCACCGCTCCTCACTTCAAGTACAAAGACGCTGTTGACTTCTACACACACGCCAATGTATTTCGTAAAATTGTTTACTGCGATGTGCCCCAAATATCTCTCGTCTCACGTGACGACTGCGTGATTGGATATGCACCAAATTCCTTCAACATTTGGGCAGATGTTATTCGTACCCGTGACAAGTTTAACAAAATTGCAAATGTTGACAGTAAATTTACAAACAATCACTCTATCATTTACGTGGAGATGCCTTGTGGTGGCCATATGGGCTTTTTGCAATCACCATTACAGGAGTATCATGGCAATCCGAATGATATGGAGGTTTTTGTAACAAATTCTGTGTATGCGTTTATTCATAACTGGTATCAAAAATATTCATAAAGTTGTATTCACAAAAATGATTTGTTTCTTGTTTGCATTTTATTGAAAGTCTGGTTAAAAGAAATAAATCAATTTATATTCACTAATATTCTTTCTCTTTTACAATATACGCACCATCGTCTCATTGTTACTTTTCACTTTGCTGTACGTTATTGTTACTTCTTTCTTTTTAACTATTACAATTAAATTTATACCACTTATTACATTAAGTTTTTTTGCTGTCAATTCCGTTCATTCACTTTTTATTCATTCTCTTTATTTTACTGTCATTTTCACTGATAATTTAACTTTTACAAAAAAAAAACTGATAAATTTGTCACTTAATGTAATTTTAATTTCATTCGTACTATAACTTTGTATTTTGTTTAAGTCTTCTAACTTATTATAATTGCAAAAACTGTATTGATAATGATAATACAATAATGACATTTTAACATACCTAAATATAACTATCCATGCTTGGTTTATTTAGCACAATACAAATATTTGTTTCCAGATAATTAAATGTTAACATCTCTAACATCAAACAAATAATCTATAAGTAATTGCTATTATTATTCACTTTAACAAAATTTGACATTTACATGTTATTACACAGAGTTATTGATAATATTATTATTATTATAGAGATTTACACAGAGAGAGTATAATTTTTTTCTTATAAACATATAGACATTGTTTATCGTTTTCATATATTTTATTTTTCTTTATAAAATCGCGTGAATACCAAAAGCAATGTGGAGTGCTGACAAGGAGTAGCAGCAAGAGCTGTGTGCAAACAATTTATGTAGTCACAGGTGTAGTATTAGTAATAGCAAATAATAAAATAGTAATCAGTAAAATAAAATAAAATTAGAAGGCAAAAAGATGAGCTATTCAAAATTTGACAAGTAGTAATTGCCCAGTCTTCTTGATTTACATGATGCCATAATTAGTAAAAATGTGAATGAAATGATTGGTGTACTTTACTCGTGTTATGTGGCACTTGTACATGTCACAAATCAAGTATCTCAGACTTTTGTGCAATCCTCAGTGTCACTAACTAACACAACAAAGGCAACATAAACAACATCAAAACCCAAATCGACCACAAAGGAAGTAAATGCCTCAATGAACATTATCGTTAGCAATGTCAAGTCAATACTAAATGAATTACTTTGCAATGTTGCAGTTGTTGACATTTTGACTCATTGCAATCACATTGATGTATGACAGCTAGTCGGATGTATTGTCTGTGACAGTGTGCAACTTTTAGTGTGGCATGATCAGACAAATCATAAAAATTTACAATATTCTGAAAAAAATAATGAAAACAACATTGTTCATGAGGATGTGATGGCATTCATTACACAAAATGCACTTACCATAACATGATATATTGTAAAAGCATTTGTGTTGTTGTAAGCCATTTGTAAAGAGAATAACAATAATAATAGTAATAACAAAAAGTGTGTCTTGTCACGCTTGCATTATTTGATCGAACGTGTTTCTACCACACATGTGATGCAAATTTTATTATCGCTTATTCTACCACAGAAAGACTACGCTGTCTACAGGACACTATAAGCATCGTCTCATTCTAATATTGCAACGAGTGAATTGGTGGTATAATGTGAAAAGGCACTGCAGCCATGCTTTAACGTGTTGAGTGTGCTATCACACATGTAAATAACGCAAAAGACGATGAAAAGTAATAATAGTAGGTAAAGCACGTATTATGCAAAAGATAACACCAAAGGTAGTAAAAATAATTTTGATGTTGTTGATATTGGTAAACTACGTATTACCACAAGCAATAGTTTGCCTATTGCCAATAACACACTACTCATGTCACAAATGTCAACCTTACTTTGTGACATTGTCATATCCTTCTGTAACTTGTCCTGTCCAATTTCGTTTCTCATGCCCATCTTACAAATTTTGGTAATTCATTCGCATACACTGCACTCAAATCATCGAAAAAAATAACAAGAAGAGTAAGTGGAAGATGCAGGTCCTTACACAAGTGCAGCTGTTGCTAATTATAATAATAATTGTACTAGTATTAATAATCAAGTAAGTAGTAATGGTAGTAAAATAATATCATGTTCATCGGTTGCAGCTTGTATTGCCCGACATGTATTGTTGAAGTGCATGTAAGTTATCTGTCCAATTATTGCGTAACATCTATTGCAGTAATACATGACAGGAGTGCGTCAATTAGAAACCCCACACAGCTCAATAAACGATAATAACAATAATGGTGATGGAGATACACACAAGATAGATAGAAAGACTGGCATTTCTAAGAATATAAGTATATCGCAGAAGCGTGAGGGTCTTTCATTGATGGCACATTGTATGTCAAAACTTGTTGCGCTAACGTAATTATTATACGACAAGACATAATCTACTTCAATATTTATCTCCATGAGCAGCACCGACACTTCTCACTACTTTTCGCAATTATTATCACTTTCTGCCACGCACAACAGTGCATCAAGCAAATACGATAACACTACGCCTTTATAGTAATAGCAATATTAGTAGGACGAGTGTGAGTAAGAAGTAATGAAAGTTAAAAAGACGTAGTCATCTCATTCATTCTTGTCATTCATCGATCACACCAATGGTGATGTTCGCTTGTTGACATTTCGTGGATTGAGTACATGTATGCTGTTATGCATAACAAATGGTTGTCTAACTTGTCAAGAGAGTGTGAAAAAAAGTAATGCTAACATTGGTACTACTACTACTACTTCTAATGACGTTACTATCAATGTAAATCAGTCCGATTACATTGATTTTGTGAGTTTTCAGATGTCTATTTGCATTGACATGGTAAAGAAAATGTTGGCTGATGAGAAATTTGCTCTGCGTGTCGAAGGATTAAATTTTGTGGTCAAACTGTTCAAGTAAATCATTTTTATACTTTTGCAATCACGTTAGCAAACACGTATAACACCAACACGCAATTGTCGACGTTCATTTACCACAGAAATTACTCGTATTGTGGAAAAGCTGTACAATTCTATTTTTCAGCCTCTGATTGAATCACGTCTGCTAGACTCTAACTTTATGGTACGCATTTAGGCCATCACCACTTATTGTTAATTGCTGTAACTACTTATTCCATTTGCGGTAAACAATTTATCATTTTCCTGCGAGGTAGTCCATTTATAACATATTACCACAAAGTTAATTTTGCATAATAAAATGTCAGACAACACATCAACAATAGATGATGGTAATAATGATAATAATTTCAGTCAAAAGCAAAGAAAGCTCTATAGTAGTGTTAATGAAAGTAATAACTCAACAAGTGCATCGTCACCATCATCATCATCAACATTAGGGTCAACATAATCTTTAAATCAACGTGCATAGACACCAATGCAGCTTCTCCTCTTGTTAAACATTAATGCAAATCAATTACAAAACTCATTAGGTTTACGTGTAGTAGATAAGCATTGCAAAGTTCGTGAGCAGGCTGTGACGTGTCTAGTCAAATTATTTACTGCCCTCTATTGTTTTCATAATAACAGAGATAACAAATTAATTAGCTGAATACCTCATACACTACTAAAATCCATCATAATTATGAAAAAAAGCTCTTGTTCATTTCCTTACAATAACGATAACAACAGTAACGTGCTTCCACGTGTTGGTAGCACCACAGTGCAACTTTCATAAACGTAAAGATTTGTGTAACTGGTGTAAGGTGCACTAGATTAAATATTGCAAACTGTTTAAACACATTAAATGTAAAGAACCAGTGCGTAAAACTACTGTTCTTCTTGCTCTTCGTCATTGTCTTCGTTGACATCAGCATCTTTTACTAATATGTCTAAATCAAAGCACATTGTTTGTCAAGGCAGCTGTAAACGTCATAATTAGCGTCTTGAAACTGAGAACTGTTTACTTCGCATGATGTGATTTGTAGGTCATCTCGATGAGAATACCTCGTTTGTGTAATTTATGCACTACACAAAACGCAAGAGAGAAGTACGAGATGCTATTGTGTTATTGTTTGACTTGAAAGAAAAGCTAAAGTGTTTTGCTGCGCAGTGTGCAAACACGTCATCGTCTTCAGCCATATCATCAATGTAAAGCAACGATGCATTGGCACGATAAAAAAACCGCCTTGTATGTCAAACTCGAGCTTTGTTAGTGTTTCTACACAACCGCACACAGAGCAAAGATGGAATGTGATAAGAGTTGCTAAAGTGCAGCAATGACACGACCGCATAATTGTTTATTGCCCTTTGTAAATGCAGCAGTAATAGTAATAGTGAATATGACATAGATACCTGCTGTTTAAATAATATGTAGCATGTACAAAACGATTGAAGTGAATAGATTGATAATACAAAGAACAAAAGCAAGCGATCAACAAGTGGAAAAAAAGATACAAGATGCATAAGAGACAAAAACAAGCCAAGCAAAGCTGCTAATACTGACAATAACCGCAACAAAGATGAGTAAATGAGCAGTAAAGTCAAATAGCAACTACTGTAACATCTTCGAAGCATTTCTGCATGTAAACATGGTAAAAGCAAAATTTATAATTTGTCAACATTTGTGCAAACAGTGGTGTTTCCGAAGATTACACTTCCACTGCAAAGCTTTCATGCACACACGAATATGCCATTGCTTAAATAATTATTGCAGCAACACATCTCATAATAGATTGTTAACATAAAGCAGTGCATGTAAAATGTGTTACAACGTGAAAATGGTAACATGGCAAGTAGTATTGATGTGTCTACGTTCATTACACTGCTTCGTCTTGCGCGTATAATACATGAATGTCAGTCAACTACCATAACAAATAAAAATAGTAACGTATCATCAACAACATCTGTACTGTCTAGCTTATGTTATTACTGCAATATTTTCAATAAATACATCGCATATACTGCAAACTTTATAGACAGCTTGATTACACAGAGTTCATTGAAAGAAAATTGTAAATATGCGGACTATAACAACTTAACGTTTTAATAGATGATGAAACTCACAGCAGTTTACTTTCATCTATTCACAATATTACAATGATTTGCCGAAGAATTCGTCAAATATAACATTGATGAAGCTGAACAATGCAACAAATAATATCAACACCAACGTAATAGTGTAAAAGAATGTAAAATTAATAATCTATGCGGTGGCAAATACAATATGTAGTTTTGCAAGTGTGTGCTGCAGAGTACATTACAAAACTTAATACATTTGTGCTGTAATACAATTCCTCTAACATAGTTTGATGACATGCAAATAAAACAAAATCAATCGTCGCACTAATTAAATATTAAAAAGGAAATCTACAATAACAACAACGAGAAGAAGTAGAAGAAGAGAAAAACGACAAGTAAAGCTACAACTCGATGTTCGTCAAAGTCTACGTCAAGGTCATCCAACAAATAAAACATACAACCTGATCTATTTTCCGTTGACAGGAAACGTAATGGAAAAGATAAAGATAATGATGATGACGGTAACACTAGCAAACGTATTACTGCATATTCTCTTGAACATACGCGTTTGTGTTGCATTTTGGCAAAATATGCTGCTCGATGTTATGCAAGCATAAGTAGAGTATTTAACTTCTTTGTCAATAGTTCAAGTAATAGCAATTGCAATACTGACAAGTTTCATAGCCATTACAGTAATCAAAGTTAGAACCACGTAAAATGCGCATAAAATGAAAACAGTATAATAGTTGCGTCAACATCTGTCTCAGTAAATAATATGTGCACTCTCACTCACATGTTGCAACGTAAATGAAATGAACAAACAGATGTAATAACGAATGTTCTTAATGCAGCGCCAACACACATTAGACGACAAAAGAACACAGAATAACATTATGATCACAGTCAAGCTGTGTTAGCATCTGCATCATGTACGCTGAGTATACTATTATACAGTATTCGCGGTGTTGCTCAGTCTAACTCATTGTTTCTCATGCACTGAAGACCGAATTGTGTAACATAACAAATGAATCGTGCAAGTGAAAACTATCATTCAAACTTAAATTAGCCATCACAAAAATAGTGCTAAAATTCAATCAGAATATTCTTGGAGCAAATCAAGTCATCAATCACACTACTGCATCTAATGAAGGAAAAAGAGAAGATGCAACTTTACAATAAGAAACGTACAAGTACACATTATAATACCACTAGTGTTCAAGAGAAAAACAAAATTAGTGAGTGTAACAAACAAGGATTACAATCGTTTGGATCAATCATACCTCACGCCATGATGTCGTTTGTTAACAAACACAGTAAAGGGCATTGCGAGAGTGTACCACATTGTACTTCTGCTTCTTACCTATTATGCATTACAGAGGCATTATGTAAATTATGTTATGCGTTTGTAAATTATTGTAGTACACCATTTAATGGTATTTCGAAATCACATGCACAAGTTGTCAAAGAGCAAATTACGTCGTTACTGCTGTCCTGATATACGGCCATGACACAAAACACGAACGCACGAGGTAGTTCATGGAAATTTAACAATTCTAGTGTAAACTACAATTGCAGCATGTAATACTTCATGAGCCAACGTCTATGTGTGTTATCGCAATTGGTAAAATTAGCCACTACTCCATTTAGCAATGTGATGCATGAGTTACGATTAATGTCTATTGTATCGACGGAGAATGATGTGGTTGTAAGGCGTGCAGTGCAAAACAAGATGAAATAATTGATTCTACTTAGTTTCGATGATAAAAATAATAGGAACGTGTCTGACAGTACATCTGATATCATCAAAACAAAAGCGATGCCAGTCGATGTGCGATTTGTTAGCCTACTCTTTCTGACTGCCATGAGTGAAGATAATAAGGCATAGTACATGGAACTGAAAGCTAATGTCATTTCACCCATTGTACATCGATACGCTGCACTTGATCTTGCTAATAATAGCCAAAATAATAATTACAACAAATTGAATGCATCCTTTGCGATAGAATCTGCTCTACCATTTCTAATTTTCTTCATCAGCTATCACCCGTACTACTACTATTACTATTGTAGTAATACTTATTATTCTTATAGTCATGAGAATAGTAGTAATAACGATAGTAATTAGAATGTTACTGTAGGTAGTGAAAGCACAAAAGATGTCAATCTCATTGCAATTCAACGTGTGTTTTTTCTTTACTTCGAGGAAGTGTTTAATACCTCTGTAAACGTTATGCATACTGCACTACAACTACGAGAATTACTCGTACGTATGAAGATTAGCACCCTTTACTCGTTTTTTAGTAACAACACATCTACTAATAGTAATAACACTACTAAGGACACGGATAGGTATAGTGATGTAAATAACTTGTTCTTATCCAATACAGACAGTACGCGTCATCGCCTATTGTGTGACTTGGCACTTCACATCTTGCACAATGTACTCTCTACTCGAAATGTCAACATCACCAACGTAAAGACACCACGTGGTGTCATTGAACACCTCGCTCTACCGTCATTTTTTGTGAAATTTTGTGGTGCAGGTCAACATGAAAAACAGAAAATTTTACAACAAGTGTACCTACCATAATCCATGTACATTGCCCTTACCTCGGCACCCTTTCGTGTACCGGCTCATCATAAAATGAGTGTGTAACAATTATAGCAGTAATCATCACTAAGCTATTGTCTAAATTAAAAAGACAAAAGCATAAGTATGCCTGCTGATGATGATCATAATAGTACAGAAACAAATGTTGCGGATGCAGATTCAGAAAGTGAATCGGCATCTCGTTCTATATCAGTGCACTTGCTTGACATTACAAACAGAAAACGTTCTCGCAGTAGCACAGAATTTGGTAAAACTAATTTGTATCGTACAGAGTCTTTGATACATCATTAATAAAAATATATGAATAGAAGTCAAGGTGACGACATGTCAAATGAAAACGAAGATGAGGTGTGAGAGGTTGCACCACAATCGTGTACATAGTCTGTCTCGCCATCATCATCACCATCACCACCATCAGTCGTACCAAATAGTACATCGTAATACCATCGAACTGATCGTGAATTTAATTAAAACAATAATATCATTTATGATATAACAACAGCAGACAGTAAACGTAGCACACGAAATGCAAAATTAGTCAACTTGTGTAAGAAGAGCGTAGATGATTATTTTGCAATTCACCTGCAAAACCTGTCTCGACGACAGATCGCATAACTGAAATGGAAACAGCTGCTTTCACAAATCATGTGCAATGTGTAATAGCTACGACAATGTCAATAACTTTAGTAGAAGCAGGAGCAGGAGCAGCAGTGACAAACATGTAATGATGCTACATGTATTATGAAGAGTAATATAAATAATAATTATTATTACTCATAGCATAGTGAAATGCAAGAGACAAAGAATTTTGTTGTTAATTATGCAAAAGAGAGACTGCGTGCGTATTATCAGTGTGCATCATAAAGATAATTAACTTTGTTTAAAAAACATTGACATTACACTATTTACTTGTATCATTTTTTCTTACTATGGCAAACCTATGAATAAGTTATCGTTGCACTTACCCCTTAAATTCCAATATTAGAAAATATCTTTATTTTCTCTATACTGTGCAATATACACGTCTATTTCTTTGAAGGTTTTTTTCCTGTTTTTTTTTACAGAAATGAAAATATCATGCAAAACTAATTACAATTTACCAGAGTAATTTCACTATCTTTTTTTGTTTGTATTCACGCAAATTTGCGTGAAATAGACTTTCTTATACTAAATGTTATAACGTTCACATTTAACATTTTCTGTTAAGTGTTTATTGTTTGTTATTTGTTTACAAATAGTATTGTGTCACCATAGATCAGAGAAAATTTTGCTACATAGACAACAGAACAAGTATGTGAATAGTATTAATATACATGCATACAGACATTTATATGACTTCTTTTCTATTAGTATACATATTTTGTTTATTTTCGTCTCTTCTTGTATAAACTAGACATTTTTTTATTGAATTTACGTTTTCTCTGCATATTTAAAATTTTATATATGCTAAAATCATTGTGTATGTATTATTTGTTAAATTCTTTTCTTCTTGCATTCTCTATTACTTTTCTAGATAGTAATTATAATTTAATCAAGAAAGTGAGAAGAGGTTTTTTGTATATCTGTCATTATTAAAGTTTTAACCGTTCGCTTCCTGTAACATCATATATATTGTTACAAATTTTGTGTGTGTGTGTAAGTTTGATACATACACTTGGAAGTCTCTTTCATTCATATAATTACACTAATCTTTATTATAAAAATATACAAAAAGTATTCTGTCATGCCTGGTTTGTTTCATCACTCACATCATTCGCACAAAAGCAGCGGCACGAGTATGAGCGGTAATAACGGAAGTGGTCTGTACTACCAGACAGACGGTAGACAAAATTATAGCAGTGCGATGCCTCAACCACAATGAAATGACATGAAGAATGTCAACAATTCCATCACCACACCCGATACACAAGATTAACAACACATGAAAGTCAATAACCATAATAACGTCAGTAAAAATAGCAGCTTCCAGCACAACTCATCTATTGCTAATAATAGCATGAGTTGTAGTACCAATGGCACCGTTAAGTATCTCACTCCATTTCCGTTGACTGGTCCATAGTGTGTTCACCACAACCGAATATACCGATTAGCAACCAAGGCAGATTGTCTCAGCTTTCGCAACTTTGCCGATTCACTGGATGGATTTACACTCTGCTACAACCGTCCATGTGATTTGCTGGTGTGGGAGAAGAAAATCGCAGGTGAACCGATGCATGTGATCAAGGCTTTTGCGGTCTTTCGCACCAGTACGAGCAAAGGAGGTAAGATTACCCCATCCTTGTTGTATGACATGCTACAAGACTCCATCTTTCGTGAGACGTGAGATCAGTACCGCAGAGAGGCATTTCGTATTGTAAGGCTGGACGACAAAAATGATATTGGCTACTACGCCGCGTACTCACCGGTTCCACTGGTGAAGAATCGTGACTTTGTCAATCAACGTGCCTGACATGACGCCGGTAATGGTGGCGAGTATGTTATCTTCAACACCTCCGTGCCACATGACGCTGTTCCACGAAAGTATCAGAAAGAAGTCAATCACAACAAGTATGGTAGCTTTATTCGAGCCAAATCAAAGCTTTCGGGTTATTTTATTCAGCAATGGCACGATCCAGTAAGTGGGGCAGAAGATGGAGCGTGTATTACCTTTATCACACAAGCCGACCCTGGTGGCTGAATTCCAGCCGCGTTGACAAACTACATTGCCAGCAAGTTTGCCCCCAACACGGCATCACTGGTGGCAAATGCACTCGTGACCTTTCAGACCTGACTCCCTGCGCAACTGGCAAGTGGCAAGTACATCAAAGACTGATAGCTGCCATCGTAGTGGTGAGTAACACCAGAGTAGCAACACACGCATCCAATTTACAACCGGACCATCGATTTGGCTAAACGAACGTGGAGTGGCAGCAATAGTGTTGGTGTTAATGTTGCAGGACCATCACCGTCTACCTCTGCTGCTGCTGCTGCAAATCTTCCTCACGCAACTGCACACGCAATGTAAACGATTCTGTTATCGATAATGTGCTATAATTTTATTATAGTAACCTAAATTATGTGTGAAATTTATGTATTTGTATTATACATTTTCAGATTTACCTTTTTTGCTATCATTTGTTACTTTGAAAGATTTGTATATTCTATATACAAACAATATATACATATATACTCATTTTTTTCAAAAATTCTCTTATATCATTATGTGTTCATATACAAATATTTTATTAGAAGAAAGATAGTATGTAAATGTATATGTTTCTTATACGTGCATCATATCAAATCATCATTTTTACATTAATTATCTTTTTTACTAATAAGTTTGCTTGTCATACGTTTTCACATATATTTGCAAATAGTTAACTACGTTGTTAAATCTTTTTTCTAAAATTTGTTAAATTTTATACAGTTTCTGATGGAAAAGTACAACTACACATGTAGGCAACAAAATTTTATATATATAATATTTGTAATAACACAAAATGCTTTTTACATTGGAATACAATCTAAGCTATCATGTTTTTTTGGCTTGCAATGTGTACGTATAAAACGTCTACCGAGTGTACATAAATATGTGTATGTTTGATTTTCATATATTCTACACCTATATATAATGTTGAACAAATATACTTTTACTCATACGCTAACACTTTATTTTCGTAACTTTTCCTCAATACATACACCTTGTATACTCACAGACATCTGTATGACCGCTTGATAAAAGTTTCTTTCATATTACCAATTTGCATTGCATTAATTACTTTTTTAATAAACTTTTTTTTCTTTCTTCTTGTAACAACTATACTGTTTCATACATATATAACTGTGAGAGTGTATATATGTGTGTATTTATTGTTTACTATTGCGTTCTCATATCAGTAATGTTTTCAATTGTCCACTAAATAATAAGTGTGCTGATTAGGATACTTTTGATCAATGTTAACGTCTCGTGTTGTTTGGTTGTCTGTTTGTTTTCATGTATCGTCCTATCATCATATATCTGGATATTTACTTTTCTCTTTAATCTTACCTTTATATCTTCCTCAGGAAAAACATTTTCACACAAATAGATATACATAATTGAAGTTTGTCTTAATTTGGCAATAATATAAAAAGAAATTATAATATAGTATTTTACATAGTGTAAAGCTTTGAAATTGATTGTAAGCAACTATACTTGCAGTTATACAGTGTTATAGTTTATTTTCAGTTAGTTACATCAGTAATAAGTTAAATTGATAGGGCAGAAGGGACTACAATATCTGTAACAATGTATACAAAAGCTACGCACATGTAGAGTCCATCTATTGATATGACACAACACACCACTAACTACATGAATAATATCAACTGCACAAGTGAAATGAATGAAAGTGAAGGTAAGCTGAAGGCAATGTGTGGCATTCGCACAGCCATCGAAGCTGCTCAGCTGGCGCGTGCACTGAGTTGTTGGACGTACAAACGTAATGAATGACAAATGCGCCTACTTGCTATGTTGGGATGAAGTAACAATGACAACATCACAGGCAATAAAACATATAATACTCGTAATGAAAATGATGCAGGTAGTGACGGTGTAACAAAACGTTTATAACCTCCGTTGCATAACTCTCCCTTTTCGGTTTCTACAACACCTTATCACCATCATCAATTCTCCAGCAACAACAACAACAACAAGAGTGACATGGATAATAATAGTAATAACTACATAAATGAAGGCGTACACGCAGTGTAGCGTGTCTACAATGAAATGTACAATTTGTACACTACACCACTAAACACGTACATTAATAATCATCCTCTGAGCCAAACTGAAACACGCAAACATGTCAGCAACTCTACACTGAAAAGAGATCAATTACTAAATGAGTAAATGCAATTCACTGACCAAATCAAAAAATATTTCTCACAACGGAACGGTGAGGCCTAGATTGACATCCCAGATGACGCGATGGCCTAGCAGCTGAGGAATGTCATTAAGTGTGTACACTGCATTCGGCCCCGTCAGGCAGTCTCCTATGATGACTATGTCCGTCTAATTAAGTTATCAAATGTACCACATGCATCCATCATGCAACTTAACTTTTCTGGTGTGCTTAACCCACATGCTCACCCAGCCACATCGGCTGAAACGCTCATGTAGTATGTCAGGCTACTTCAGTTACGCTATCCGTTGCCGTCTGAGTCTATGCAAGTTAATCACAAAAACACAAAAGGACAAGACGGAAATAAACAGTATAGTGAGTAAGGAAATCAATACATGGAGCAAGAAGAAGATGATGATGATGATAATGAGAGTGAAGAAAATGATCGTTATGGCCAACATAAAGAGAAAGGCAAGATGTACAATGCCGCACTGCACGCTCGATGTACGCAATTGTCTATTCCATACACATCGTACTTGAATGCACTAAACGCATTAGCCGTGCGTGATTTACAAGTGTTCTACAAACTTTGTGCACTTCTCAGCATCGCTCCCACTGATTATGAGGCAATTCAGCATCAACAGCAGCAGCAGTAGTTATTGTAGTAGTGTAACTCTATCTCATCGCTCATCTCATCTGTTCAGGTACTCAACTTATCGTGTAATGAAATTGGTGCGTAAAGTGTCACAGAGCCTGGTATGGTCGATGAGACACCACTTCGTGCACTTGCGCATTTACTAGACGTCAACCATACACTGAAAGTGATAGATTTGAGTATGAACAAACTCGGACCACGTGGGGTGGGTTTACTGGCAAAGGCACTGACTAGAAATATTGCACTACGAATGATTGACTTGTCTCATAACGCACTCAACTCCTAATCATTACCAGGTAAAGTAGATAGAACGATTAGTGGAGCTACTAGTGATGGTGGTGGTGATGATGATGATGCACAAGATGACGAAGATGAGATTGCATTCTTTGGTGAAGTCAAGTAAGGTTTGTAGGCGTTGGGTTAGGTGTTAGTAAAGAACAAATTTCTTCGTGTGCTGCGTCTGGCCAATAATGGTATTCATTCCGGTGAAACACTGACATAGACCAACAGTAATGAAGTTGTGGCTGATGAAAAGAATGAGATGAACGAAATTGGAGTGCAAGTGCTTGACTTGGCATAAAATACAACAAAACATGTCAATCACAAGAGCACGAACGATAAAAACAAAAATAGTGTGAATTAGGTATATGATGAGTTTTGTGGTCTGGTGCGTAAAGTAAAGCCCCAATTACCGTCGTACGTGTAGAACTGGAAAGAACGTCCACTCTGGCGATTACTCAGCCCACTTCTCACCTGTCACTGCTTGTAGGTGCTTGACTTGTCTGGTAATCAGCTACGTGATCGTGGAGCACACATGGTGGCCATCGCACTACACCATAATCGATCGATTCGAGTGTTAGATTTGAGTGATAATGGCATTACCCATGTAGGCTTGGCGAGTATTGCCGTACACGTGTTAGCCTCTCCACATACACACCTGTAGACTCTTATTGTACGTCGTAATCGCTTTGCAGGCAAACACCGCAGTAACGAACGTGCATTGGTTTCCCCATCCTCACTGCTCTTATCATCTTCTACGGGCACCAATAACAACAACAGCACACAGTTTTCAGGTACACTTACGCAGCAACGCAAGTTGAATGCGGCACTGCAGTCTATGCAGACATTTGCGCAGGCATTGAAAATAAACTCTTCGTTGAAGCGATTACTCATCTCAGAAAACTACCTGGGCCCTGCACTTAGTGTGATGCTCGTGTCTACCATCGGTGATTGGTCTACGTTAGAGGAATTAGACTTTGCTCATAACAACGCCTGTGGTACACATGACAATGACTTTGATAGCACCTTTGCGCATGTACTGGCTTCTGCGCTGTACGCTTTTACTAATAACGCTGATAGTGTAAAAGTAGGAAGTGAAAATAATTATAATAGTAGTAGTAATAACAAAGCACTTGCTCGTCTTCGTTGTTTATGGCTTGATGGCAATAACTTACGCAGAGAAGGAGTCTGTGTGCTTTTCCCTGATCACATGTCACTGCCACACCAGTTACATGAACTTCACTTGAGCAGAAACGCATTAGATAACATGGCCTTGACGTTTATCAGTAACGCACTGTGCAACTCTACCACACTGCACACATTGGACCTATCACATAATGTCATCAGTGATGCTCAGGAGCTGATTCGTGGATTGCAGAGTCATCGTACGTTAATTTCACTCAACATGTCTCACAATGAGCTTGGTGGGGTGTCGATTACAGAGGAGTGTAAGAATAGCTGTAATGGTGATAGTAGTGGTGCTCAAGTTCAATTAACACACTTTGCGCTGTTCATGTCTCAAGTTGCCTCTTTACCAATGCTTGAGTAGCTTAACTTGAGCTGAAATAACTTTACGTGCCAGCATGGTTAAATAATATGTGAGGCATTCTTTCATGGCAATAATAAAAACAGTCAAAACAGTTTATTGTCTTCACTGCGTGTTCTTGACTTGAGTAACAACCCACAATGACCAACTCAATGACTATTAGCTAAATTGCCTAAATTACTCTCTCTACCTTTGCTAACGTCATTTCATGCGACTTTTTCGCCATCGTCTGTTCGCGCTACTCCTCAGCATACTATAAATGATGTAACATATGATATTAGTACTAGCAATAGCAAAAAAATTACTAACATCAATGGTGATGGTGATGTATGTGTGTGAAGAAAATACACTAATATACTACACCATGCGGTCATGTCCTCGTCGTCGCTGACTAGTGTGTAGTGTGAGATGAAATTACCGACACTTGCCGTTACTAATGGTAATGCGAATACGACGTTGCAATTAGCTACTGAAAGTTGCAATACTCATGATGAACAGGCCAACGACCTCAATGATATGCTCGACAAGATAAGGCAAATACACAACAAACTAACATTAAACGCATTACACGCTAACAACTAAAGCTAATCTATCTAATTTTACTTATATTTTTTAAATTGATAATAAGGATTATGGTCACTTCAATGACAAAAAAATTAATATATAAATAGATATACTATGTAAATATATTTCAGATGATGATGTACATAATTTTAAATCAAAAAAGAAGACAGGTTTATCGTAAACAGCGTTGATGTAATATAACTTCAGTTAATTTTTATATCTTCATTCGTTATGTATGTAATACAAAAAAAAAGACATACAAACATTGTTCGTTTAATACTTTTCGATTGACTCTACAAAAAAAAATAGATTATGCTTTAATTTTGAGTTTCGAAGTAGATGTTAACAGATTATGACAAAGAATGCATGGAAATGATGTAATTTATCTTTGTTTACTTCATAGCAAACACTGTTTCTGTTTGCTTCTTGTTTGCAATCAGCTTTGCTTTTTCTGTTTCGCAGCCAGTAAATTTATACAATAATAACAAAATAACTAGAATTTTTATTTGTGAAAAATTGTTGGTTTTTTTTTAACTATACCATATATATTACATTAGTTATAATTGGTTATTCAAATAAATGCGTATAGAAAAGTGCTCATTCTGTGGTGCACCCATCTACCCTGGTCATGGGCAAATGTTTGTGCGTAACGACTGTAAAATTTTCCGCTTTTGTGCTAGTAAATGTCGTAGAAATTTTGGTATGAAACGTAATCCAATGAAGTTGAAGTGGACCAAAACATTTCGTAAAGCAAATGGTAAATAGTTAGCTGTCGATAGCACCATGGAGTTTGAGCAACGACGCAATGTGCCAGTCAAGTACAACCGTGAACTGCTTCACGACACCTTAAAAGTTATGAAACGGGTAGAGCAAATTAAGACAAAGCGGCAATAGGCGTTATGGCAAGCACGCATGGAGCGAGCTAAAATACAAGAAAAGCGTGAAGCTGCAAATGCACTTCAGCATAACATTGACTGGATCGAAGATGTCACAGTAAAACATGTAGCTCGTGATGACTTGCTCGCGATTCAGAGTGAAAAGGCACGCAAACAGGAACTACGCAAGGTCAGTTTGAAAAAGCAGCGACAGAAGCAGCGAATGGCAGAGAAAGATTAGTCTTCATCATCATCATCACCATTTCACTCTGCAAAGTAACACTAATAAAAGATATAAATTAATATATTTATTTATGTAACTTATATATATATATATATATATATATATAAATAATGATTTGTATTACTGTATAATCTTGTAAAGCATCAAGAAATATATAATTTATTTACCAAATAATGTGTTTAAAATAATTTTTTTATGTGTGTCACCACCACTAAAGCTAAATAATAATGCAACTTAAGTATTAAATAATATAGCATAATTCTAACCGTGTTTTCTTGACAAACAATTATGAATAAAAAAAATTAATATAAGATAAAATAGTATCTATTTTATGCAATTAATATTTATTGATACTAGTTTAGTTGACATAGCTCGTCCTCTTTTTTTTTAATGAATGTAATTACTATCGTTTCCAAACAATTTATTTGTCGCCTTCTATCTGTTTTCAGTTTTGACTCGTTTTTTTTATATTATCTAAGTACATCATAGTTTTGTTTTTTATACATTTGTAACTATTTTTTTTTTCTACAAAGTGTGTACACATATACACAATCATAAACACATAAATATACAATTCACATCAAAACTACTTTTTTCTTTTTCTGTAACGCACAAAGATTATTCACAGTGTAAGTAAATAAAGGGCAATAAATAACTATTTTATTACACAAAAATATACACGAGAAGAAAAATAATTATTATATTCGTTTTTGTTTACTTTTATACAAGTTATCTTCAAATTACAAGCATATATACATACCTTTATTAACTTTTACATATACATAAATATACACAATTATACAAATATACAATAAACGTTGAAGATTTTTATACGTCATTGTCAATTATTGAATAAAGACAATCACGTATGGTTTTGACACGTAATCAGTCTCGTCTTATAGCGAATAAAAGTCGTAGTCGTACCAGTAGTGTCGGTTCTGTACACAGTGTACACAACACCTCTTCACCTTCACGCAAACCACGTGCGTTTTCACCAGTACGGCCAGTGATTTCGTCATCTCACTCGTCTTCTCCGATTAAGCAACCATCACCTTTACCGTAAAGGCAACGTGTACAACAGCAAACATTAAAAATAAACAAAGGCAAAAGTGATTTTTTAAAATAAAAAAAATAATACTAGAGCAAATAAGCCACACTAAGGTCGTCTAATTCACGTCATTCATCATTAGCCTCATCACACTCATTTGCTAGTTCATTATCAAATCTATCCCATTCACGTTTATCGTCACTATCTTCTGTAGCCTCATCATCATCATCATCATCACATTAGTAGTCATCGTCGTCTGTTGCCTCTTCTGCACGATCCTTTGTCGTCTCATCTCACCCAACATCACACACTATCAAACACTCTACACGTGCTCCATTGTCCATGACTCTTTCACGACGTAGCTCAAGTACATCACAAAGTAGTAAACATCATTCACGTTCTACCAACTCACCCTCTGTGTAATCGCAACAACAACAAAAGAAGTAGCATCACCAACACCATCACCATAATAAACATCATCGTAGTTCAAATCGTAGTAATAGTCCACGTAGAAGTACATCATCTGTTAAAAATAACAAACCAGTACTGCTCGGACGTGGTCATCGCATTCAACGAAACACCGCCACACTAGACGAGGAATACTTGCGGGCTTCGTTGCAAAGTAAAATAATTCATCATGCCAGCAAACGAAATGGCAATACACGTCAGGGGCAGCAAACTGTACTTTTACCACCACAACAACAACAAAAAAAACTCTAGTCATCATCATCATCATCATCCTCGTTATTGAAAGCTAACAACAATAATAATAAAAATAAAGGTAGTAAATTGACTATGATATCAAATGGTAAATCAGATAAAGATCAATCACACTATAATCAAAAATCAAGAATGCTGTCTCGGAATCGAAGTCCAAGTGCAACTCGACATCGCTATCCTGAACGAGAAGCCGCTAAACGAGCTATTAGTAGTCTAAAGTAGACTTTTCATTACATTGACACCTAACCTTAATAATAATAATAATAATAATAATAATAGTAGCACAATGGACGGTATAACATCAATATCGATGATGATGATAAACATGGAAACCAAAAAGGTACAAAAGTTCAATTTCATTTTAGACATCACCCGTAGATTACATAATAGTTACGAAATGGCAAGACACGATATCGGTACAACAGTGAGGGCTAAATGGTTACAGATGATGACGATGATGATGATGAGTAGAACGATTCGTAGGTTAACGATATTAATAGTAATAAAAATAATTTGCATAACTCACATAAATACAGCATCAACGGTTTATCTTCTCGATCATAACATCAACAAAGGCAAATACAAAGACGTTCTACGTCGCCACAACCTCTTCGGCCTTCAACTCGGCTCAATGGGAGAAAAAGTAATAATAACAATAACAATAATAATAAAACGTCTCGTACATCAATCCGTCATGGCAGATCTTCTTCCCACTCTTCATCATCTTCGCTGTAATCATCAGGTAAACACAAAACCAATCAATATAACACTAATAACAATAACAATAATAACACTCGAGGTAGGAGTAAAGAAAATCACACCTATGTGAGTACTAACACGGATTACAATCACAAACGACATCGATAGGAGTCAATAGATTCATCGATTAGTGATGACTCACTACGAGATGAGAGTACGTAACGAATGATACGATAAGATGCATTAGCGGCAGCAGAGGTCAGTGATTCCTCCTCGTAGGATGAGGTAGCCACCCCTACCGACCTTGCACGAGCACATAAACACGCTAAAGAAAGCACGTTAAAAAATATTCGCATCAATTACTACTTACACGATGCGATGGGTGAAATAGATGTGCACAAGGCACGTAAACACGCCATTGACCGTCGCTATCGTCACTTATTCTACGAAGATGAAAAGCACAAGATGGCCGATTGCACCGAGGCGGTAGGGACGATTAGTGGAAGCAGTACCAATGGCCCAATGTCGGGTAACAATAACAATAGTAATAATCATGGCAATCCATTTGCCATACCGGGTAGTAATAGTGGTAATTCGAGTGGTGATAATAATAAGTCAAGTAACACCGCATTGGGTGATGTTAGTCCATTACACATTGATCATCGAATTACCTTTGACAGTGTGGGTGGATTACCTGGTCACATTGTCGCACTACGGTAAATGGTGCTACTCCCATTACTCTACCCGGACTTGATTGCCCAGATGCAGCTCAGTCCACCACGTGGGGTGTTGTTTGTTGGTCCACCTGGAACAGGTAAGACACTGCTGGCCCGTGCATTAGCCAATGAAGGGGCTCGTTGTGCACAGCGACCCATTACGTTTTTCATGCGAAAGGGAGCCGACATCTTATCCAAGTGAGTAGGTGAGAGTGAGCGGCAGTTGAGTTTGTTGTTTGAGTAGGCACGACGGCAGCAGCCGAGTATAATCTTCTTTGACGAAATCGATGGCTTAGCCCCTACACGGCACACCAAAACGGAACAAACCCAGGCGGCATTGGTGGCAACCTTATTGGCATTATTAGATGGGCTGTAGGATCGAGGTCAGGTGGTGGTGATTGGGGCAACCAACCGACCCGATACCATTGACCCGGCACTACGCCGACCTGGACGGTTTGATCAGTAGCTGGTCTTTAATCCACCAGATATGGCGGCACGACGGCATATTTTACGCATATTAACCCAGAACACCTTATTGCCCCCATCCCACCCGCAGCAACATGAGATTTTGTAATAAATTGTATAACACACGTAAGGTTGTACTGGGGCAGATTTAAAGGCACTGTGTACAGAGGCCAGTCTCAACCGATTACGAAGCGCACTACCACACCTGTACACGTCCAGTGTACGTCTGTCTCTTCCACAAGTAAACGTGGCCCAGCTGCAGCTTCGACGGTAAGATTTCTTTGCCGCGATTCAGCGTATTAAACCATCGTTGCAGCGTGGAATGGCCCGAGGTGCACTTCGAACTCCCGATCATGTCGAGCATCTTTTTCATGGCATGGTATTTGGTCAAGTACTACCATGCCTCATGTCACACTGACCCACGGCGGCTCGAGCGGTCATGCGAGAGCAACGGGATTGTGCGGATTTGACACGGGCCGTTCATGAATTAGCCGCTTTCCCGGTGCCTCACTGTGGTAGACCATTGGTTATGTGACTTAGTGCGCTCACTCCACATGCATCTACCTCAGCGTGTAGTTAGTACTACTATTCAAATGCCTCATCAAGCAACGTGTCAACATTTCAGTGTGCTATAAATGGGGACTATGTGCATAAATTAGCCAAACTGCATCTTGCCACGTCCACGCTTGTGTAGAGTAGCTGTACAAGTATGCTACTTAATCGTTTGCCCACTCTTCGAACGTTACACGTACACCTGCCTCACATTCGAGTAGACTTTGTGGAGGTGGCCATGTGTACAGAGGTGGCTAGTAATGCAGGGTGTGGCTCGTAAAACTATTTGTCTAATCAATCAATGTCTGGCAATAATAATAGTGCTGGTGGAATGGTGTCGTTTAATCACTTGTTTGGTGTTATTCAGGCCATTGAACGAAGCGCCCCATGTGTGGTGATCTTTCATGGAGCATAGGAATGATTACGAGAACAGCAACAATAACAACAAAACACAGAGAAGGTGTGTCTGAGTGAATGTGAATGTGAATGTGAATGTGAATGTGAACAAGAAGAAGAAAAAGAAGAAGAGGTAATGAATAAAGTAGATGTTACACAAAATGAACAGGAGAGTAAATTAATGAAGGCCACACACACAGCAGACAAAGTACAAGCATCAAGTTCAACTAGTAACAACACAATTGAGAATGTTGCGAATACAGTGTAAATGTAACGAGTACGTGCGTTTCGTTATTACATGAACATGTTACACGCCACGTAGGTGCTGCTGCTCTTCCCATCTACCCCGTAGCATGTCCTTCACACTTTATTAGGTGTACCATTAACTCACCCGCAAATTACCAACACCATTAACAACATTAACAGTAATAATAATGTTTCTGATGGTTTGACATCGTCATTGAAGTCATCTTGTTCTTCGTTTTGTGTCAATGAGTTAACCGAGAGTGCGCTTCATCCGTCAATCTCGATCATACACATTCATCTTCCATTAACACCACAAATACATGATATACGACACTTTGCCAATTATTTATGTCGAACCATTTCACTGGCATTAACGGTGCGAATTACGGCACTACGCACCGATGCCCTGTGTGGTTCATGTAACACACCAGACACACTAACAGCTGCCACTGGACATGCGTCGTTGCAACTAACTCAAGCATAGCGATAACGTGCACGAGAACGTAGACGATGCGCAAAGTCTAATGCTCTGGCACTATGACGTAAGGTGTAGTACCGTCGTCTACAGTTGCGACATGTACTGATCAAGTGAGTAGGACAGTATATTAGCTCCGGTCGGTATAAGTTACTCGTAAGCCCCGATCTAGACCTCCACCCTGGTCACCCATTGTACAAGAGTTGACTTCGACACACGAAAAGCAGCCGAATTGGTTTGCAGGACATTTTGGCCAAGTTGTAAGATGAGTCGTATGTGTGTCTATCACAGTACCACAATGATATTGACAAGTTAGTGGCCAATGTCCGTAGCTTCTTCCGCTCACGTGCGCCATGTGATCAGCGGTACCGACTCAAAGCACTGGAGCTGAAAGAGACGGTGGTACTGAGTATGTATAAAATAAATCGAAGTGTGATTCGATTCTGTGAGGAGCATCAAGATGTACAAGAACCACGTCATTCGTCAGTATCATCATCATCTTGTTCTTCATCCTCCGATTCATAATAATAACAATAATAATAATAGTAGTAACAGTAAGAAAAGTGCAATGGACATCACAATCACCATAACAATAAAACACACAAAGGAGGTAATAGTACTAGTAATACTACGAATCAAAATAATGGAAAACACGCCATGAAAAATGAAACAATGAAAGTCACCATGCCTCGTAAAACACGACATTACTATAGCGAGCGAAAGCGACGCCGACGTGGACGACGAGGTCAGGCAGGGCATAATAAAGTAAAACAAAACAATTCTAGTAGTAATAATAATAATAATAAAACAATTAGAGGATTACCGTAAGCCATCAAGGCTCACCTAAGTGAGGCGATTACATCACACAGCATAAATGCCACGGTGCCAACTCGTCGATCAAAGTCACAGTCATCTCGTCTTGGCAGCAGATAAGCCAGTAAATCACCTCGTCGTACTTCCCTTACAAAAAATAACAATAATAATAGTAATAGTAATAATAGTAAAAAAGGAAGTAAATCACCAAGTACCAATCGAAGTAAAAGTACTACACAGCACAAAAATGCAGTTTCAACTCACAGGCAGCCATTACGATCCCCATCCTCGCCCCCGCTATACCTGTAGGAGTGAATGACACTGCAATTAACTGGATTAACGTTTTACCAACTCAATGGTGTTTTTTAATTTGTCATGACCGAGTTGTAGCGTGAAATACGTGCATTGGATGACGCACTGTCGCCCATTTCACTCTCACAGTCTATTGTGTTGCAGGTATTACAGATGCGTGGGTCAGTCATACTATCCCCACCACCAACAACATCATCCACTACTACAAAGGTAAATACTACATTATCACAGACCAATAAAACACGTCGCTCTCACTCCCCGATGAAAACATTTCCTTCACTACCTCACTCGTTGCTTCGAATAAATGTTGACAGCAATAACAACAATGTTAAATCAACACGATCTCGATCACGATCTACATCATTACAAAGGCAAAACACAAGTCGTGGTTCATCACCTACTCGTGGTGATAATATTAGCAACAACATTAATAATTAAAAAAATGGTGATAACAAAAGAAAAAACTCCCCTTCACCAACTCGGACAGGTGTGAATGCAACACAACGGCGCAGTCCATCATCGTGTAGGGCAGCAGCCATGGCAGTCGTGAAGGCGTTAACGTAGAATAATGTCATTGAGTGTACTAATGATGTTATGAATATCGGTAATAATGGTAATAGTAATAGTGATAATAGTGGTACTAATATTCTTAACTCTCCATTACCGCACATGCAGCCAACACCACAGCTGCCCATTAACACCTCATTATCTTTCTTCCCCAATGTGAAAGTAAACAACACAGAGAAAATATTTAGTCAAGGTCAATCTACACGTACGTCTAAGAGTCGATCACGCTCTCCACATCGATCACCGCACTCAATAGCACAGCCACAAAGGGCAACAAGTAATCAACGTGCCCGTAATAGTTTAAACAAGAATGAAAACAACATAAACACAGATAGACAACAAGAAAATGAGTACCAGTCACAAGAAGACGCATTGTGCTGTGTGCATGAATTTACTACGCGAACAATACTACGAGCCGTAGTACATGTCAGAACAGTACATTAACATTGATACTAACAATAAAAACTAGTTTTAGAATAAGTATTATTATTAATATAATTTGCAAACAATAGTTTCTTAACGTGCAAAACAATATTTATTTATTCGTTTTGAATATTTATTTTTCATGTAATACTATAGTTTGTTTGCATCATTATCATTAATACAATAATAACCACCATAAACACAAGATTACGACAACAAGTTTTATATACCATCTAGCACTTATAACAGATATAATGTTATATTGCTATATATATATAAGTGTCTGATCACAATCGATATTGGCATTAATGTACTCACAATTACTTTACATTCATGCTGCATTCTCAAATATATCAACAAAATAAAAGTCTTTATATACGCAAGTTTTGTAAATCGTAGTGTAATAAACATGAAGGTATCAATTTATTTTATTCTTTCACAACTCACATATATCTACACCAAAGCATTTATAAAACTATTCACAAAGAAAAAACAATGTTTACTCTCTCTATACATGTAGATTTTTTTAAACATATACACAAACATACACACTTTCACACACACTATTTCTTTAGTTGTAGACTTAGAGTAGATGGTGTAAAAAAATAATAATAATTGTTTATTATGTTGGTGAGTAATAACAAAAATTACAATTACAAATGCTTATATAAAATAATATCGTTATGACACTTTATACATTGATGGCAATTATAAATACACATACACACACGTGTCCAAATTTTCTTTACGAACACATAATTATTTTTTGAGTAATGCTTATTTTGTGTTGTGATAAGAAGATAAAAAACTTACCAAAGGTTTTACACGAAATATGTGTATTTGTGCGTATAATCAAGTATACACATGTACGACTACAAATTTACACATTCATTCATAATAATTAATTATAGTGTTGCTAATAAATTTTGTAATCATAAGTGTTTGTAGTTATCAAATCGTGCAAAGTTTTGCACGGCCATGTAGTTGCACAAAAAATGTAATTTACATTATAAGTTTAATTGATAACAATAATATCTGTAAAGCTAGAATGTTAATATTTATTTATTTATTTATTTATTTATTTTTACTGTGTACATATACAAGTTATTCTTCGATTTGTTGCTGTTTTGTTGAAGTATTTACTTTTTTATTCTACTTGATAAATTATAGCACACGTCACTCGTTTGTTTGTTTGTTTATATGAATTGAAAATGGCCTCTCTAACAGAGTAGTTGAGCAAATTGTTTGCATTGCATCAAGCAGGTGCGCTAACAGCCTAATAATTTCAAGAAGCTAAAATGTCCATAATAAAAAATTACAATTCAACGTAAAAAACGGTTAACGCGGAAATACATGATAAAATGGGTGTCAATGTTAACTCGTAGAACTAAATATGGTGTTAATAATTACAATAATAACAAAGGCACACGTAAGAAAAGCAAAAAAACTAATAAAAATAGACATAATAAAAACTAACTGCCTCTCAAAAATAATAAGATTCTCTTGTAATGTAAAAGTAGTAGTAGTAGTAGTAGAATTTACAGAAGTAGTAATAAACAGTAAATATGCTTGACAGAGATGAATAGCTGTGTGAGTTGCTTTCAATCAACTCCTCGTACACGGCACAAACACGACGTGAGATTGAGCAGTGTTACCCACATGTACGTGTGTGAGAATTGTTAATTTATAACACGTTTGTCGACACCATGACGTTTGAGATTGCACTACGTCACTTGTAGCGAATTATTACAAATGTACTACAAAACCCGCAGCAAGACAAGTACCGTCGACTTCGTCTAAAAAATGAGCGTCTGCAACGAGAATTGTGGTCTGTGAATGGCACATTAGCACTGCTGTAATCTGTTGGATTTGTAATGGATAGTGTGTCTAACGACAAAACAGAAGATATTTGTTAACAAAATAAATCCATCGCACGTAATTCATCTGACACGTAAGTGCATAGTATTAATGCATAGCATCAGGACACGTAAATAAATAAATAGTAATAATTGTATTTACGCTTGACGAACAACACATATGATGTGTCCAAGCTGTCCATGGCGATTTCGGCAATATCGTTTGTTCGGTAATGTGATCGTGCCATGCGTCACAGACTACAGACAGTTGCTTCATTGCAAACCGACCCGTTAGTGGCGATTCGTCTATAACGCGCACAATAACTTGCACACAGTGCAACGGATGTAAACTCAGTCATTTCATTTTTCGTTGCTGAGTTTGCCCATGACGATGCACATGACTTATTGTGCTCTTCGCTACAACATTTAAGATGGATTAATAAATTACTTCACTATATAAGTGTCTAACACACAAACATCAAACTTGCTTAAATTTAGCACGTTAGCAGTAGTGCTCATAAACCAACAACAACAATAACACTTTAGCCATGAGAACAAAGAGTAGTTAAACTATTGCTGCGAAACGAGCGAGTTTACCAGTCTATTGTGCAACAACGCGGTGCGCTAGAGTTGCTCTTGCACTTTGCAAAGTGTCAATTGATTAGTATGCCTTGCAAAGATTATCATCATAATGTACAACACCACTGTTAATATATCAATGACAAAACGCATTGCTAAACACATATAGATCAATAGCATGACGAAATGTTTCTTATTTTCCCGATAATTGCACATGACACAGAAACAATATTATCATCATCATCATCATCATCATTATCACCTTCATGGTTTGACAAAGATCACATGACGAACATCAAACAAACGGTGTCTAAAAAAACGCTAATATACGTCATTGACATTGTTGACAAAGTTACAAGATAAATTTAGTGTATTCGAGAAAGACGCATCAAAGAAGAGCGATAAAGTGCAATACAAACAATGCGTGAACGACGGCAACGTGCGATGTTGAGCGATAAACATTTTGTACGTCGTCAAAGAGTTGCTGATCATCATCGTCATAACAGTTTAACCACATCGTTACCACATGAACGCAGTATAGACATAAGTCAACAAATTGTTGAGGACGACGACAGTAATGAAAGTGATGATGAAATTGATAATAATAATAATGATAATAGCAATAGTAATGACCGTAATGTAGTAAGTTCAGAAAAAGATAAAGCGCAAACAAAGAAACGTCGCGTCCCTGTAGCCTAGGCTTTAGCAATATTATTGGGCAAGCAAAGAGAATCTTTGTAAGGATAAATATATTAATAAACATGATAGCAAAACTAGTATTTAGCAAAAACTCCATTTCTTTATATAAATGTATATTTATTTATATATTGTTCATTTAATTATTTTTTTTGATTGTGCTTAAATTTTTTAAAAAGTAAGTTGAGATGTTGACAGATTAACGTAACTTGACGAAGTAAACAAGTCAATACAAAATTTGAAGATTTAACGTATATACTAATTACTTTGCCACCACTAGTTGTAAATAAAATTATGTTTTTAATAATCGTTATATAACTGTGAAACTATAACAAAAGCACTGACAAATATTACACCTCTTTTAAGATTATTCCGTATTTTAAATTGTACTAAAACATATCTTCTTTCCCACCACTTTACTATTTATTTTTTTTTTGAATAGTAGTAACATTTATAGCATACATTGTTTGTTGTAGTAGTTTGTAAACAATTATTGCAAAGTGATTGTATTTCTGTGCACGAATTATTAACAAAAATAGCTAGGCTGAAAAGGACAACAGTAGTTATGTATAACTTTGACAAAATTGTAACTTAAAATTTTTAAGCACATAAAGATAATATAACTACTGGCCAAAAAGAAAACTAGTATTTAGCGTTGTTATACCTCAAACATGAAAAACTACAAAGACAAAAACAGAAAGAATTGTAATCGAACTCAAAAGTCAAAGCCAAGATGTTATAAGAATGTTATGTTAAAAAAGATGTAGACATCACTAGCAAACAGCAGAAAAGTCGATATGCATTTCCAATGTTACCTCCATTTCATCCATACAAAATGCGAACTAAAAAACATCCTTTAATGATACTTCGTGAATATTCTGCTCCATACTCTAAACAACCGTGTGAACATTTATAGTTTGTTTAAATATTGTTTTACATGCTTATATTTATACTGACGCTTATTATCAAGGTGACTAGTTTCTACTATGGAAAACATATATAATTTTGATACACTAATACATATTTATGAATATATTTTTTGTGTGTGAAAACTTTAAACTGACACAGTATCATGACAAATTAAATTTTGATTAATGTCACGATATGTTCACAAAACCTATAAGCATACATTTATATTTTTGTTATTAATTTCGTTTCTAATTTTATTATTTTATAAAAAAGTATGTCAATGTGCAGAAGATTAATTAAATTTGTATGTGTAATAGTATTTAGGTTTCTATCGTTCTTTCAGCATACCTGCTAACAATTATTTCAATGTCAATATATCTTAACTTTTAGTTAGTATATTATTTAAATGAAAGTCATACTTGTTTGTCGAGTTTTCTAGAAAATAAACATTCGTGATTAAATTTTTAACTTGAGGAGTTTTTCTTTACTCACATAATTCTTTTCATGTTGTAAAAAAAAAAAAACTTCATTAGATAGTTCAACATTCAGACACCTTTTTTTTTAAATTCTTATTTGCTTTAGAATGATAATTGAGCATGATCAGTATACTTGTTACCATGTTAATGACAAAAAAAAATTAGAAAAAAGTGTCAAATAGTGTTGGAAATGAAATATGATCATAGTTTGTAACGTTTCTATTGCATTCTACCTTACACAACATTACAGTAACTATAGTACGTTTTACATAAAAAATTTTATGATAGATAGATTAAAAATATATATATATTTTATATTATCTCTGAACGTTATCTGACCCAGTTAATCGTAATGGAGGTTGTATTACGATGTGGAACACGGAACGTTCATTCTGATTACATCTTTTATTTCGCGGATATGTTTAAACATATCAAATGATTTAAATGAAAACAAACATCCGTGACAGGATTCGAACCTGCAACCCTCTGATCCGTAGTCAGATGCTCTTCCATTGAGCCACACGGACGTCAAAAGTTTAAAATTTTTTTTTTAAGTTATTAATATTATATTAAAACATACTTGAATTATTATATATATCTATGATATGCGAGCGTAGCGCAGTCGGCAGCGCGTGGGTCTCATAATCCCAAGGTCGTGAGTTCGATCCTCACCGGTCGCAATTTTCATAAGAATTCGAAGTTTTACTATTGATAAAACATCATTGGAAAAACTTCCCGGCCGGGAATTGAACCCGGGTCACCCGCGTGACAGGCGGGTATACTAACCTCTATACTACCGAGAATACATCTCTGAACCCTAGTTAATGTTTGTTAGATTACATGTCAAAGTTAATATAGCTGATTTACGTTCTGTAAAATGTATATATTTTGATTATCATACTCTATATTATTATTGATACAAAATTAATCATGAAAACAACACAAATAAGATATTTTTATCCTCAACAAAATGTATTTTTAATGAAATATTAAATGTTCATGAAATGTAAAATGTTAGGATAAGCAAATTATATAAATTTTTTAATTGAAGATTATGGATATATATTATTTGCATGTGAAATTTGCTTTACATTTATTTTTTGTATTATAGTTTATCAACAAGCATATATAATTTTATTTTCTTAGGACGTTTGATTACTTTAACATCAAATTAAATACTAATTTTTAGTGTAAATACATTTTAATTACTTAATTTATATTAACCACGTTTAATATTAAATACATATCTATTTCTGTGTAATGTCAAGCTTTTTGCAAAAGCTCAAAGTAGGTAGTGTTGCTATCGACAACTCATTACCACCTGACATAACTGGAGTGATTACTCGTCGAATATAAAAGCAATACGTTAATGACCCTGTAGAATCGTTAGGACTGACATTATCTGATGACTCATAAGTCATAAGCGTCGATGGAAACTCACCAGCAGCAAAAGCGAACATTCTGTTAAACTACATTATTTACGATGTTAATGGTTAATACGTTGAAACGAAATAAGACTTCAATATTTTAGCAGCAAACTCCTTAAATCTTGTGATAAAACTACAATCAACTGCGGCAATAGCTTAAATTATTGCTTTGATTTTACGTGAATAGTAGCTTCTGTGCTATTAGAATTACAAGCGTTAATCATCACGTTTAAATCTAGATGAGTTGAGTCGAACTACTCCTCGTTACAATTTTCTTTCCATGTAACATCCACTATTCACGCGATATATCAAGCGCCTATAAAGTAGACGAGATGCACTAAACCAAATTAAACAACGCACTAAGTAAGCTCAGTAGTAGCAACGCCGTTTACTTCGTTAGAAAATATAGTAGTAAATGAAAAATGTGTTGAAGGATAGTGAAAGCACGTTATATGAGTAATAGTAGCAATAACAAGTAATCCATGAAAATGTAGAAAGCGCATAAAAGAGGTAAGCTGTTATTTAGAAAACTATAACTTAAATTTCAAATTAAAATGAAGATAACATCAATCACAGCGAGCATAACATTGATGAAGATAAGAAAGATAAACTTCATTTGCAGTAGAATAAATTATAAACAAAAAGTCGAAATTTTAATTGTAGTGCAGGCTAAACTCAAGATAGAACCAAATAAGATTAAAGTCATTAATCACATGAGCATGGAATTGTGACAGCAGAAAACAGCGTGCATTTGTCTTAAGGTAATACTGCATACAATGATGTTAAGAACACTAAAGATGTAAATGACAATAATTTTGATTAAGCACCTCAGGTAACTGCCTAATAACTACTTGCTCTCGTTGGTTTGCCAATTTAGTAAGAACAGCAACAGTTTGTGAATGTCAATAATGTAAATCACATTGATAACTCTAACAAATTTTCAGAATTCGGCAACCATGAAATAAATAATAAAATAGAATTTTTTACTCATCCAGCATAAAAGTATGTATTATCAACCGGTGAAGAAGTATTTTGCAGTTTAAAATAGCGTCGTGGTCCGTTGCCATCACCACCACCGGGTCGACCGCCGAAGATTAGAAAAATGAAGTGTTAAAATACTTTTAAAAAATATTTTTTAATATAAAGTGTTATTTATCATCATAGAAGCGTGTATATTTGATTATAACCTTGCCTATATATTTATAGCAAGCATACATATCTATATCATTTTTGAAAAATAAACATTTATGTTAACTAATTAATAAATATAGTATCAGTTTTTTCTCAGTAATTAATTGATTGTTTTCACATTTATAATTTAACATTATTCGTGAAAATCAAGCTGAAAATTTAACTGATCACATTATGTACCATCCGTTTAATGAAATATTATATTAAAATAATATTAACGAAATGTATGTTCGCATTGATTAAGTACATTATAATATTTTATCAAATACTATTAGATTGATATGTATATTTATACCCAGAATAAAACTATTTTGATATTGCTCAAATTTTTAACCATATAAATGTCCTAACAATGTTATTTCTCAGAGTAAAATTTACCGTAATTATAGTTCATTTTTTGAAGTATATTTTTATAGGACGACATGCCGTTCAAATAAACGCAAACGAGTTGTTGTCCATTATGTTTACGCGAGGGGAATAACAAACTAAGAGCAAAAAACAGATAAAAAAGCTCATTTGTCAGCCCATTGCCTCCGATACATAACAACTCATTTTTATAACACAAAAACAATTAATAAAATAAAAACTAAGTTGTCGATCAAAAGGCTATGCCATAAAAAACGAACAGAAACAGCTACAGTACATGACCTCAAAGAAAATAAGATATTGTCTTCAATGCAAGGGTGATTAACATATATTACAATCGTTGTTAAAAAGGCTAAAGCTAATAAAACCTTTAAAAGGTTTACCAGTAAAGTGATAAAACCATTGAGTAAAAAGCTCAAAAATAAATAATATCATAAACTTTATAGTCTTAATAATCACCTTCTAATAAAAAAATTTATTCAGATTATGATATAGCGTAATAATAACTAAATAAGAGATAAAAACTTGCTAATGCTAAACTCAAAAAGCGACTCACATAAGCATAACAGTAATTACAGTAACGTCTAGCTGAATAGAAACGTAAAGCTTAATAATGGGCTGATGCAAAACTCAAAAAACAACTCGCATAAGCATAATAGCAATTACAGTAACGTCTAGCTGAATAGAAACGTAAAGCTCAATAACGGGCTGATGCAAAACTCAAAAAACAACTCGCATAAGCTTAACAGTAATTACAGTAACGTCTAGCTGAATAGAAACGTAAAGCTCAATAACGGGCTGATACAAAACTCAAAAAACAACTCGCATAAGCATAATAGCAATTACAGTAACGTCTAGCTGAATAGAAACGTAAAGCACAGTAGCGTGCAGACAAAGAAATGCAGTAACGTCTAGAGGAATAGAAACATAAAGCTCAATAACGGGCTGATGCAAAACTCAAAAAACGACTTGCATAAGCATAACAGTAATTACAGTAACGTCTAGCTGAATAGAAACATAAAGCTCAATAACGGGCTGATGCAAAACTCAAAAAACGACTTGCATAAGCATAACAGTAATTACAGTAACGTCTAGCTGAATAGAAACGTAAAGCTCAATAACGGGCTGATACAAAACTCAAAAAACAACTCGCATAAGCATAGTCGCTAATTACAGTAACGTCTAGCTGAATAGAAACGTAAAGCTCAATAACGGGCTGATACAAAACTCAAAAAACAACTCGCATAAGCATAATAGCAATTACAGTAACGTCTAGCTGAATAGAAACGTAAAGCTTAATAACGGGCTGATACAAAACTCAAAAAACAACTCGCATAAGCTTAACAGCAATTACAGTAACGTCTAGAGGAAGAGTAACACAAAGCACAGTAGCGTGCAGACAAAGAAATGCAGTAACGTCTAGAGGAATAGAAACGTAAAGCTCAATAACGGGCTGATACAAAACTCAAAAAACAACTCGCATAAGCATAATAGCAATTACAGTAACGTCTAGCTGAATAGAAACGTAAAGCTCAATAACGGGCTGATGCAAAACTCAAAAAAAGACTCGCATAAGCTTAACAGCAATTACAGTAACGTCTAGAGGAATAGAAACGTAAAGCTCAATAACGGGCTGATACAAAACTCAAAAAACAACTCGCATAAGCATAACAGTAATTACAGTAACGTCTAGCTGAATAGAAACGTAAAGCTCAATAACGGGCTGATACAAAACTCAAAAAACAACTCGCATAAGCATAATAGCAATTACAGTAACGTCTAGCTGAATAGAAACGTAAAGCTCAATAACGGGCTGATACAAAACTCAAAAAACAACTCGCATAAGCATAATAGCAATTACAGTAACGTCTAGCTGAATAGAAACGTAAAGCTCAATAACGGGCTGATGCAAAACTCAAAAAAAGACTCGCATAAGCATAACAGTAATTACAGTAACGTCTAGCTGAAGAGTAACACAAAGCACAGTAGCGTGCAGACAAAGAAATGCAGTAACGTCTAGCTGAATAGAAACGTAAAGCTCAATAACGGGCTGATACAAAACTCAAAAAACAACTCGCATA
Organism: Blastocrithidia nonstop; assembly: GCA_028554745.1. NCBI lineage: Eukaryota > Euglenozoa > Kinetoplastea > Trypanosomatida > Trypanosomatidae > Blastocrithidia > Blastocrithidia nonstop. Next base: position 337,332 of record JAQOTN010000051.1, read on the forward strand.
AGCATAATAGCAATTACAGTAACGTCTAGCTGAATAGAAACGTAAAGCTCAATAACGGGCTGATGCAAAACTCAAAAAAAGACTCGCATAAGCTTAACAGCAATTACAGTAACGTCTAGAGGAATAGAAACGTAAAGCTCAATAACGGGCTGATACAAAACTCAAAAAACAACTCGCATAAGCATAATAGCAATTACAGTAACGTCTAGCTGAATAGAAACGTAAAGCACAGTAGCGTGCAGACAAAGAAATGCAGTAACGTCTAGAGGAATAGAAACGTAAAGCTCAATAACGGGCTGATACAAAATTCAAAAAACAACTCGCATAAGCATAATAGCAATTACAGTAACGTCTAGCTGAATAGAAACGTAAAGCACAGTAGCGTGCAGACAAAGAAATGCAGTAACGTCTAGAGGAATAGAAACGTAAAGCTCAATAACGGGCTGATGCAAAACTCAAAAAAGGACTCGCATAAGCTTAACAGTAATTACAGTAACGTCTAGCTGAAGAGTAACACAAAGCACAGTAGCGTGCAGACAAAGAAATGCAGTAACGTCTAGCTGAATAGAAACATAAAGCTTAATAACGGGCTGATGCAAAACTCAAAAAACAACTCGCATAAGCATAATAGCAATTACAGTAACGTCTAGCTGAATAGAAACGTAAAGCACAGTAGCGTGCAGACAAAGAAATGCAGTAACGTCTAGCTGAATAGAAACGTAAAGCTTAATAACGGGCTGATGCAAAACTCAAAAAACAACTCGCATAAGCATAACAGTAATTACAATAACGTCTAGCTGAAGAGTAATACAAAGCATAGTAGCGTGCAGACAAAGAAATGCAGTAACGTCTAGCTGAATAGTAATACAAAGCACAGTAGCGTGCAGACAAAGAAGTGCAGTAACGTCTAGCTGAATAGAAACGTGAAGCTCAATAACGTGCAGACAAAGAAATGCAGTAACGTCTAGCTGAATAGAAACGTGAAGTTCAATAACGTGCAGACAAAGAAGTGCAGTAACGTCTAGAGGAAGAGTAACACAAAGCACAGTAGCGTGCAGACAAAGAAATGCAGTAACGTCTAGCTGAATAGAAACGTAAAGCTCAGTAGCGTGCAGACAAAGAAATGCAGTAACGTCTAGAGGAATAGAAACGTAAAGCACAGTAGCGTGCAGACAAAGAAGTGCAGTAACGTCTAGCTGAATAGAAACGTGAAGCTCAATAACGTGCAGACAAAGAAATGCAGTAACGTCTAGCTGAATAGAAACGTGAAGTTCAATAACGTGCAGACAAAGAAGTGCAGTAACGTCTAGAGGAAGAGTAACACAAAGCACAGTAGCGTGCAGACAAAGAAATGCAGTAACGTCTAGCTGAATAGAAACGTAAAGCTCAATAACGTGCAGACAAAGAAATGCAGTAACGTCTAGCTGAATAGAAACGTGAAGTTCAATAACGTGCAGACAAAGAAGTGCAGTAACGTCTAGAGGAAGAGTAACACAAAGCACAGTAGCGTGCAGACAAAGAAATGCAGTAACGTCTAGCTGAATAGAAACGTAAAGCTCAGTAGCGTGCAGACAAAGAAATGCAGTAACGTCTAGAGGAATAGAAACGTAAAGCACAGTAGCGTGCAGACAAAGAAGTGCAGTAACGTCTAGCTGAATAGAAACGTGAAGCTCAATAACGTGCAGACAAAGAAATGCAGTAACGTCTAGCTGAATAGAAACGTGAAGTTCAATAACGTGCAGACAAAGAAGTGCAGTAACGTCTAGAGGAAGAGTAACACAAAGCACAGTAGCGTGCAGACAAAGAAATGCAGTAACGTCTAGCTGAATAGAAACGTAAAGCTCAGTAGCGTGCAGACAAAGAAATGCAGTAACGTCTAGAGGAATAGAAACGTAAAGCTCAATAACGGGCTGATGCAAAACTCAAAAAAAGACTCGCATAAGCTTAACAGCAATTACAGTAACGTCTAGCTGAAGAGTAATACAAAGCATAGTAGCGTGCAGACAAAGAAATGCAGTAACGTCTAGCTGAATAGTAATACAAAGCACAGTAGCGTGCAGACAAAGAAATGCAGTAACGTCTAGCTGAGTAGAAACGTAAAGCTCAATAACGGGCTGATGCAAAACTCAAAAAAAGATTCGCATAAGCTTAACAGCAATTACAGTAACGTCTAGAGGAATAGAAACGTAAAGCACAGTAGCGTGCAGACAAAGAAGTGCAGTAACGTCTAGCTGAATAGAAACGTGAAGCTCAATAACGTGCAGACAAAGAAATGCAGTAACGTCTAGCTGAATAGAAACGTGAAGTTCAATAACGTGCAGACAAAGAAGTGCAGTAACGTCTAGAGGAAGAGTAACACAAAGCACAGTAGCGTGCAGACAAAGAAATGCAGTAACGTCTAGCTGAATAGAAACGTAAAGCTCAGTAGCGTGCAGACAAAGAAATGCAGTAACGTCTAGAGGAATAGAAACGTAAAGCACAGTAGCGTGCAGACAAAGAAATGCAGAAACGTCTAGCGGAAGAAAATCGAAACAGTTAGTGGATTTCTAATTTTGATGAAAATTAACTCAGTAGTAGTAGTCAAAACAACTGTGTTGAGTTGTCGGTTAGCACCTAGGCAGTACCAGTTTGTTGTGAGAATATTGAATATATGAATTAATATGAAAGTTCTGATATATTGTTATCCCCGTCCCGAAAAAAATGTTTACAGTTACCATCTATTAAATTTTCGCAGTATGGTATAAATGGACTTATAAGAAGTTCAGGTTTAATACCACAGCAACTGTTATAAGTTAACAATAGTACTTCTAACAATAAAAAAATTAGGTTAATTGGTGATCCTCTTGTGTAATAAGTCTAACAACGTGCTCGTGAACGATAAAAGTTACAATTAGCTCAACGGAAGAAAATATTATAAAAGTTAGCTGCTTTTGATGAAGTCAATACAAGTTTACGTTGCAGTAATGATAAACTACCAACTGCAGAATCTCCCAAAGTAAAAGCGACTTCAAAGAAATTAGTACTAAAAAACGTAAACGGGCACAGAAGACTTAAGAAACAAACAGACGATGGTAACGTTTTTAAAGTAATCACGACAAATGGTTGTCTTGAAAACAAAAATGGAAGGAAAAATATTAACGGTTAACCATTTCAAAGTAATTAATTCGAAGATTTGTCGAAGTACGTCAAATCAGGAGAGCTTGATTTATGCTTGCAAGGAATTTCACTGGAGATTAAACGTTAAAGTTAACGAGTAGATATATAACGTCAATAGTAATTATTTAAAACTATAGCTGTACTGTACAATTATATTATGTTATATTTGTAAAGTATATTTTACAACAAAGTAAACTAACAATCTCATAGTATTTGTATTAGTTATTTTTAATGTATCGATATATTTATACAACATAATACGTTTATTATCAAATTTTACTTTCATCAAAAAAAAATTTGCAATGATAATTAAAAGCAATTTGATTTGATTTGACCATTGTATAGTATTTATTGTTCATCATGTAAAGTTCATTGTACTTTGTGAAAAAGTAAAGTATATCTCATTAATTCAATTAATATATATATATACTTACTTATTTATTTAGCGAAAACTATGTACAATTATCATTATATTTTTGACTTTTACAATTACAATTTCATTTTTTATCTAAATGTTAGTACGATTTATATGATAGCATACACACAGATAACATTTAGTGAATAATTTATCACATGCACATCAAGTATAAAATGTGAAATTAATTTTGTAAATTAGTGTAGTATGTGTTAGTATCAAATTGCATTTATTTATTTATTTGCTACTTTTAACACTTTACTACTTTGTTATTGATTTACTTGTTGTCATCAAGTAAAGATAAAAATTGAATTTACAAGAAGAATAGTTTGAGTGAACAGAGTTGGTGTTTTTTGGCTAGTTACATAATTCTTTTACAACGAACAAAGACACACTTTTTGTAAATACTATTTTGTTGATTACAGCAGTATTATCTTCTAGGGAAAATACTAATTTAGAAAATATAAATTGTTTATCATAGCATAATCTACACATTCAATTGTACAAATTTATAGTTAATTAAGTAATTACATTGTCATCTTATTTTCCACGCTTATAAAACTAGTTTAATAGAAATTTCAATAATGAAAAAAGTAACCGATTTTGATAAAGCATAAATAGGAGTAGAGCACTATGCACAACATGTTAACAATAATAATCATCAAAATTACAGTAAAAGTAGTGATGCCAATAGTAGTAGCAACTCTTCATAAGTCAAATAATATCTGATAACAATACTACAGTAAAGTTAATGATTGAAAAGTAAAGTTTTTTTGTGAGTGAAGATTTTATAATAAATTAAATTTTATTTTATTATATGTCAAATATAATTGGCAGTTTTTGTGTGACCTTTAGATTGTTTTTGATAGTGAGGATTATATGTTTTTTTTACAATAAATGTACATCGGGTCGAGTTATTGCTGTTATCACGATTACTTAAATGCATGTTATTTATCATAAATGTTAACATTTTTTATCTCATACTCACTTCAATGTTTAAATATTGGGGTGGTGTACCGTACTTACTTTGCATTTGTTTTTGTTAACAAACTTCAACTTGTAAATAACGCGTCAGTAAGTGATTTAATAAATGTTTTCTATTTTTTTTAATTTTCAATGAACTACCTTTATAATTGTATGTACCGTTGCACTTATATCACTACAATTAGTTTTGTTTTGTTTTGTTTTGTTTTACAGGTGACATACATTTAACAGTACTGCAGTGTTAATAAGTCGTGAATACAAAATGTCTGCATGCGCAAAACGTAGCAGGCTAGATAAGGTGCATGTAATAAACACACCTCAGTCGTTCAGTTAAGCAATCTATCCGTCAAGATCATATCGGTATTATACCCAGTAATGTATTAAAGCGAGTCAAGAACTGCCTAAAGTCAAGCTATAAAAAGATATAGCATCACACAACAATAATAATAATATATCGTAACAAATGGCTGCACCGACTAATCGTTTTGATCAACCGCTACCAATAGGTAGTATAGATTCTGATTCCATTTGCAAACCACGTTTAACTATAAATGCCGCGCATAAACAGGTGATAAAAAAAACGTACCCACCATCTGTTGGTACTTATTTTGGGTGTTACTTGACAAGTGATATTAATCAGTACTATTTTAGTCAACAAAACTTCGACAAGTGTTAGTCCAATTTTCTGCAAAGTCAGCTACTGAATTATAATACTTTTTTCCCGTAATTATCACTCAAAAACGCTTAGTCGAACTAAAAAAAAGGTAGATTGTTAATGCCACACTTTAACGAAATCTTTAATAGAAATCGTGTGCTTGATTACTTATCACTGCCTAAAGAATTGTAAATTTCTTTGTAGAAGATAGCATAATTTTCTGTGCGATCATCGATAAAACCTTTCTCATCTGCAAAATAAAGACAGTTACTTCATAAACTACGAATTAAAACAATCAAACGGCCACGTCCATTGCAGCCGACAAGACGAGGTGCAAAAGTAACATTTTAACACAGGGCAAGAGTAAACAATCAAAATAAATGTACAAATGATGCTCTTGTAATGAATAGCGTGTTTAATAACAAAAACAGAAGCATAAGTAGAACGTAAAGGACAGAAGACAACAGGAAAAAAATGAAATAGGTAAATTGTTCGTATTTGTAGAGTGCTATGTCAGCAAATGAAGTGAAGAGACCGAGAAAAGAATTAGGTAAATAGCAAAATAAATTTGAGGTAAAAGATATTATGTGTGAACCGGCGAATAGGTAAGCTAGGCAAAATTGCATTTAGGCAACTTCCTCTCCAATTGCAATTAATTAAAAAAATTTGTAAAAATTCTCAGCTGCGGACGATAAAAGTTATGATATAAATGATACAGATGATAAGTGCGATGAAAGGAGCGACGGCATTCATGTAAGAAATAGTAATAAACAAAAAAATAATGAAGATAGTGATATCAGTGTCGTTGATGATGATGATGATGATGACGATGATGACATTTTCAGTGACAATAGTGATGATAAATTTACAGAAAGTGATAACAGTGCTGAAATGACTGAATAATAATATTAATAATATTAATCAATTAAATCAATTTCACATCTTGTTTTTACATAACAGTGCTAATAGAATATTCAATAAAAAATTTAACAACTATTACTTAAGTAGTAAATATTTGAAAATACAATAATCGTGATGATATATACACCGATAATATTTAGTGAATAATTTATCACATGCACATCAAGTATAAAATGTGAAATTAATTTTGTAAATTAGTGTAGTATGTGTTAGTATCAAATTGCATTAATTTATTTATTTGCTACTTTTAACACTTTACTACTTTGTTATTGATTTACTTGTTGTCATCAAGTAAAGATAAAAATTGAATTTACAAGAAGAATAGTTTGAGTGAACAGAGTTGGTGTTTTTTGGCTAGTTACATAATTCTTTTACAACGAACAAAGACACACTTTTTGTAAATACTATTTTGTTGATTACAGCAGTATTATCTTCTAGGGAAAATACTAATTTAGAAAATATAAATTGTTTATCATAGCATAATCTACACATTCAATTGTACAAATTTATAGTTAATTAAGTAATTACATTGTCATCTTATTTTCCACGCTTATAAAACTAGTTTAATAGAAATTTCAATAATGAAAAAAGTAACCGATTTTGATAAAGCATAAATAGGAGTAGAGCACTATGCACAACATGTTAACAATAATAATCATCAAAATTACAGTAAAAGTAGTGATGCCAATAGTAGTAGCAACTCTTCATAAGTCAAAGAAAAACTGTTAAGACAAGAAGAAGAATAGTAATCATTTTCAAAGAATAGAAAAGGAATATTTTATGATCTTTATCTAAAGTTTCGCTCACATGTTGCACAAAATGTGCTTCTCATCGGTGTAGGACTTGCAATTATAGCTTTTGCAATTACCCCGGTCGTAACAGTTTACACAATAGATCCTGCTTTAAATTGCAGAGTGAATGATTTATAAGCTGAAATCAATTATATGATTAACTGAGCACAATTTGTTCGACGTGTAAACTATTTGCAAGTACTTGTTGATGTGCTTAATTATTACGATGATATCGTTCCAAATGCGTTGTTCTAGAGTAGTTTTCTAAAACAATTAACGTAGCAAGCAAAAACAGATGCACCATCTTCGTTGTACAATGGTAAATTGGCTACCTACTCACTCATGCAGTATGTGATAAATTTTCTTGATAACTAATTTGCAAGTGAATCAACGTTGCTGACGTCTGTAACATACAAACAAATGCACAGACTAGCTGTTGACTTTCGGCAAAACACTTTTATGTTATTTCAAGGACAGAAGAAAAAATGAAACAAAGCAGTAGCTAAGACAATGAAGTAGTTTAGAAAATTTGCATAATCTACATTAATCAATTCAATTTCAGTCTTCGATGAAAAGTTAATGTAGAGTACTACAGCTTTGCCGTCAATACTGTAGCAGGCATATACATCGTGTTTTATATTTGACAAGTGCTGAACTGGTGAAGCAAAGTTCTTTCTTGATAAGGTAAGCTTACTGTCCACACAAATTGCAATCAAGCTGCAGCAAATAATTCTGTAATTAGTAAATGACGCTATTAACCCACGAGGAAGTGCAACCACGCTCACTTAGCTTATTATTTACGTTCAAAACAGAAGTGCAAATCGTCTTGTGGAGTTGAATAGCATAAATGAACTAATCACTAATTTTACCACCGTAGTGTATGGTAAGAGTTCAATATAGCTCAGCAGCAAGTCATTAATGAATAAAAATATCATTGACGAAAGTCACATGTATAGTAATGATAAGCATGATAATAGTGGTGATGATATTAAAGGACGGTAATAACTTTATTTTTTTGTTAATGACATGTGACCTGACAACATCGTGTCTAGCGTTAATGATTTGTACAGCAATGTTGAAGATCTTAATTTGAAATTCAACAGCAGTATTTCAATAAATCAGTGAATTAACTAAGATGGCTTGTCGGTACTTCAGAAAACTGTTAACAGTACCACCGTGATGGGACTAGGACGCGTTCTTAATTCATTTTTTGCGTACAACATTAGCGGCTCGCTTGATTCTCGACTTTCAAGCAACGCAACAAAGGACGCCATCAGCTTGTATAACCGTAACAAGATAAACAAGTTTTTCACCAATTTCATCTCTCTCATTAACGAACACTATCTGAGTAGCGTGACACGGGCTAGACAAACAGACACGTTATGCACTAATTCGGTGCATCACGCTGGTAGAGATGTGACCGTTGCGTGTATTATTTCCTGTGTCGTTGCACTTTGTTTGTATGTTAGTGTGACATATGTATTACGCTACCATGTCAAAGACTCTCCATTCCCGTTTAGTAGCGTTATGTGAACGCTATTGTTGCTTTTCGTTATTCATTGTGTGGCAAGCATATTATTTGTTATCATTACCCAAAACATACTGCATCATCAATGGGAGGTAAATGAGTAAAACACCGATCATGTGGTTACGCAAGTTGACTTGACCACCAAAGTAGGCAAACTGCTCCTTACCGGTTTGCGTTTATCAATGTTAGTTGCAAGTGACTTTGATAGCGCCAATAAAGATTACGCGGAGTTGATCAAAAATTTTACGTCCTTGTCAGTGCAAATAGGTTAACAGCCATGAATGTAGTCTGCTAACAACTTTTTCATAGTGTTACAGCAATACTTTGAAGGTGGTTTTAATTCAATCTATCATCAGTTCACCGCCACCGTTGCCGCCGCGACTACGTCTCAGAGTGTGTCCGACAAGCTTAATGTAAAGTTTTCGTCTTTGGTGTCAAACTCAGTACAAACACAGTTTCACGACGGCAACGAGTAGCCTTGTCAACACAGCGTTGCTGCAGCGGCGCTGTCTGCACTTATTAGAGGTTACATGAACTCTTTGTATTTGAATTTGCAAGTAGGTCAGCAGTTTATTGATGGCGTAAAATTTAATTGCAACGATGAGGCTTCTACGCTATTACAGCAAGTTTGTGAGGTTGCACTATTAACAGACAAGCAATCTACAAATGCAAAGAGCAAATGTTATATTTCAGATATATGCAAATACCCATCATAGTATGGTTTACTAAATTCTGCATGCGATTAGCACGGTATTTACTCTCTCATTTCATCAAACGATATATCAGGAATAGGATCGCTAATTAGCACTTGAAATAAGACACTGTCAGGTGATTTGCCTGAGCGAAGTGCTGAAGTTTTAGCAGATTATAACGTGTTCTTAAAGGCAGATTCCGATTTCGTTGTAAACATAAGCAGACTTGTCTTTTGATTACATATTATTATTGCCTTGATTATGCAATTTCTGCTGTTGTGATTATACCACGTCATTTTTGGTGAGTCTGTGTTTCACTCTGTGTTCATGTAACAAAAAATAAACACATCTCGTATTATTTTTACAACTTGAACACATTATTTGATTTACTTAAGCATAATATGTAAATTATTAACACAATGTAAATTGTTGCCTATTCAATGTCGTTCTTACTTTTACAAATTTAACAGTTATTTTTTCCAAAAGTATAATTACATTAAACAATTTATTTTATCCTTATGTGAAAGTTTCTTAGTTTTTAGTGATGTAATTACACAGAAATTAATGATGATGTAAATACAAGACATATATATTTAACAATCTCAACTTTCTCACTATGATTATAGTATAACTTGATTTTGATGTCGATAAACAAAAAAAAAATTACTTGTGGATTACTTGTTAAATAAATTATTTGCTAATATTTACTAACAAAACTCTATTATCTTACCTTTATTTTCATCAACACTCAGTAAGTATGTAACAATATTTGTATGTATGTAAATTCATCATTACATCTTATTAATAAAATATTTTTGCTTACTCTTATGTATATTTTTCTTATTATAACTGTAACACATACTTTTCTGTTTAAATTAATTTGTATTATTTATAATTTTATCATTAACACTTAAAAATATACATATATTGCAGAATCGAAGAATGACAGCTAAAGTTCCCAAGCTCTTCAACAAGTGGTCCTACGATGGTCTTGAGACCTCGTAGATTGCACTACGTGATCACATTTCTACCACTCCAACATATGTTCCACACTCTGCTGGACGATGGCAAAAGAGACGATTTCACAAGGCCCGTATGCCAATTATTGAACGCCTGGCTAATGGATTAATGTTCAAAGGTCGTGGAAATGGTAAAAAATTACAAGCTGCCAGGCTTGTCCGTCACACGTTATAGATTATTCACCTCTTGACTGATGAAAACCCTATTCAGATTGTGATTGACGCCGTCTCAAAAGGTGCACCACGTGAAGATTCTACACGTGTTGGTTCAGGTGGTGTGGTACGACGTCAGGCGGTTGATGTATCTCCCATGCGCCGTGTTGATGAAGCAATATATCAGATATGCAAAGGTGCACGTGAGGCGTCTTTCCGTAACTTGAAAACAATGCCTGAATGTCTTGCAGATGAAATTGTAAACGCCGCCAAAGGTAGTTCCAACTCATTTGCCATTAAGAAGAAAGATGAAGTAGAGCGTGTAGCAAAGGCAAACCGATAAAGAGCTAATTCTGAATACACATATTTTTTACTTATTTTGAATAGTACTATTGAACTATTAATCTTTTTCATTTCTTCTTTACATTATTTGATGAAATTAATCTTTTATTTACATTTAGCAAACGATGCACATTGCTAGTTCAAGACAAGGTTATCATGAAGTAAGTTTGCTCATCACAATTGTTACTATTATTTCAAATTGATAGAGTAAAAGAATTGTCGATGATGCTTAGTCAAGTATTAAATACTACTTTTTGCAACAATAGACTATGTGTTAAATGTGATATTAGATTATATAATGCATGTAAAAGCTATTTATCACAATTTATTTTGTATTTATTAAGTATATGACATAGTAACATATAACACCTGTGAACATTCCAAATGGAAGTAAAGCAATTACTTGCTGATTTGTTACGTACAATTGCAAACGCTTTGTTAAAAATAAAATTTTGATAAATTGCAACAATGTAAATGTGAGAAATCTTACCTTTATTTTCATCAACACTCAGTAAGTATGTAACAATATTTGTATGTATGTAAATTCATCATTACATCTTATTAATAAAATATTTTTGCTTACTCTTATGTATATTTTTCTTATTATAACTGTAACACATACTTTTCTGTTTAAATTAATTTGTATTATTTATAATTTTATCATTAACACTTAAAAATATACATATATTGCAGAATCGAAGAATGACAGCTAAAGTTCCCAAGCTCTTCAACAAGTGGTCCTACGATGGTCTTGAGACCTCGTAGATTGCACTACGTGATCACATTTCTACCACTCCAACATATGTTCCACACTCTGCTGGACGATGGCAAAAGAGACGATTTCACAAGGCCCGTATGCCAATTATTGAACGCCTGGCTAATGGATTAATGTTCAAAGGTCGTGGAAATGGTAAAAAATTACAAGCTGTGAGGCCAGGCTTGTCCGTCACACGTTATAGATTATTCACCTCTTGACTGATGAAAACCCTATTCAGATTGTGATTGACGCCGTCTCAAAAGGTGCACCACGTGAAGATTCTACACGTGTTGGTTCAGGTGGTGTGGTACGACGTCAGGCGGTTGATGTATCTCCCATGCGCCGTGTTGATGAAGCAATATATCAGATGTGCAAAGGTGCACGTGAGGCGTCTTTCCGTAACTTGAAAACAATGCCTGAATGTCTTGCAGATGAAATTGTAAACGCCGCCAAAGGTAGTTCCAACTCATTTGCCATTAAGAAGAAAGATGAAGTAGAGCGTGTAGCAAAGGCAAACCGATAAAGAGCTAATTCTGAATACACATATTTTTTACTTATTTTGAATAGTACTATTGAACTATTAATCTTTTTCATTTCTTCTTTACATTATTTGATGAAATTAATCTTTTATTTACATTTAGAAAACGATGCACATTGTTAGTTCAAGACAAGGTTATCAGGCAATACATGTTTGACCCTGTAAATACAGATAAGTCGTATTTGCAAAGTTTGTTGAACGTAATACTAAATTTATATATATAAAAAGCTGAAACTAGTACATGGCACATAAGTTTTGTTTGTTTTTAAATAATTGCATTAGTCAAGACCTACTTGTTACAAAATCAATCCGATAATAATTATTATGAAATTTATGATAATTATTAATTTTTTTCCATAATTTTTTTCTTATTATAATATTTTGGAGTTACTTTTTTTCGGCTAAATTGCATGTTTTTAAACGTTTGCTTCAGGTATATAACAGTAAACGTAACATAGAGTATTTTTGTTTACATACTAATTATTTTTTCATTACATGTCAATCATGAGTAACTTGCAATCATCATCAGCATAGCTGCTTACAAAAGTTGATGATAGCAATAACTCAAAAAAAGTTAATACTGACTTATTCGAGAAACATTTGCATAGTAGATAAGAACACAGGTTACAAACATCCAATGTCAGCATCACTTCACAAAAAAAATTTTCCAATAAAAATGTGAACTTGATGAAGCGTTAACGATAGCAGACTATGTAATTTACATCTAAAGATAAACATAGGAGCAAATGTAGAACAGTAAGTCGACAAGTGAAGTAGTAAAAATAGTAGTTTGCTAACAATAAACATGACTATACTGATGTCAACGTTAATTACAATCTTAATAACAGCACAAGTTTAACATCTACTCAACTAAACAAAAACTCTGCGTTGCGGATACAAATTACCTCAGCATTAACAGATCAACATAGGCGATATTTGAACACGCTATAATAATCATGAAAAACATTTCTCAAAGCCAATTAGTTGAATTCTGCGTCTTGTTTGTTGCAATAAGACGCGATTGGCGTTACTAAATTATAATCAGCTCATAGAAGTAAATAAAAGAGGGTGAAGCGTAAGTAGGTAGCTACGTAGAGTGCAAACATAACACCGATGCAAAAAAACGGCAGTTCTGATTGTGTCAAAGTTGAGAGTAACGTTGATAGTTAACATACAAATAATTATATTTAGTCAACGCTCTCAGATAAAACAAAACAGTGAAAGCGTTCCACATATTCGCGAGATGCTATATGCAACGTGTTGTCATAGTCATAAATTGAGCATAAATGAATAATTCAATGAAGATAACTCATGCTTGACAATTCAAGTTTCTTACGCAGCAACTTACTTGTTAGATAGAAGAAAAGCTCTAATGATACTTGCACTAACATTGCAAATAGTAATTTTGATTAACTAGTCACACCATAGATAAAATAAGTGATACATGAGCATTATGTGCGTTGCCCTAGTTATTCTACAATGTCTGCCAGCGCAGCGCGTACATGTGAAGGTTTTGTGTGATCACCACAAGGCGCAGATAACTCTAGCACACAAAATGAAAAAAAATAAAGTATATACAAGCTGTTTCTGCATGATGCAGACTATTCAAGGAAACCGTCACAATGCATTCATTTGCATTTATGCTCTGTCTGTCAACTACCTGCGCTGTATCGGTGTACACGATGCAGAACGGCATTGTTTTGCTCAGATAAATGCTACAACATACATCAATCGACACGATGTCAAAAGTACATCGTCTAAAAAACTTTATCAAAAAAAAAAAGAAGAGAATAGAGAAAGAGAAGACAAATTATTTTATTTATTTACTTATTTATTCAGCATCATCCTCTTTTAATTATAAATACCTATAAAAAGAATTACTTATTTATGAAATGTAAAAACTAATAATTCGTAAACTGTTGCACGCGTTTTTGGCACGGCTATATTTTTTCTCATAATTCATAAATACAAATTTTTCACTTTGTAACTTTCACTTACATTTCTTATTTTTTGATTAACATAAAGTTCAAAGCTTCACTACATTTTTACTTAGTTTTGTGCAAATAATAGATACTTTTTCACAAAAATATACAATAGTTATATACACTATAATAAGACGAAAAAAAGTAACACAGCTTTTTTGGTTTTACTTAGCAGATTTTGCGCGAATATAATTTATCTATAGTTTAAGGTGCTTTCTCAAGATTAGCTTTATTATTTTTATTTTTTTGTTTGCACACACACTTGTGTGTAGTTTGTGTATTTATACCTTTTTGTATAGCTTTTTGTTTTAGCTTGTTTTGTTATCGATACACTTTAATTGTAGCGTTTTTCTTTTTCCTTTGTTTGCTTAATATTTGGACGACGACACAATGCCAAAGTACATGTCTGGTGAGGCGTTCTTTACTACGCCATTCGACACGGCCATTGTGCGATAGGATTTGCTGAGCCAGGATGAGTCGCGTCAGGTGGCTGCTCTGCATCACGTTCTCGCCTTTATGACTACCGGAAAGGACATGTCCAGTGTGTTTAACGAGGTTGCCCCGCTCACGTCATCTTCAAGTGTGCGTCTTAAGCGATTGAGCTACTTGTACATGATACATAATAGCAAGTTTTTCGCAGAAAAGGCCGTGCTTCAGGCCGGCACCTTTGTTAAGGACACCCTACATGACTCTGCCCTTATGCGTGGAGCGGCACTTCGAACCATGACGAGTCTACAGTTATCTGTCATGGCCGATTTCATCAACGCACCACTGCGACGAGCCGTCAAAGACGAATCGGCCTATGTACGTCATGCGGCAGTGATTGGAATACTGAAGCAGTACGTTACCTCGCCCACGATTACGCTGCATGCCGGTTTACTGTAGGAGTTACATGGAATGTTGTATGACACCAATGCGATGGTGGTGAGTGGTGTAATTGGTGTCATGCAGGAATTACAACGGAGACAATGTCCTGTGCAGTTTGCACATGTCGTAATGCGTGCTAGACAACACTTTGTGTAGTTATTGCCAACCGCCTCGTAGTGATCATTGCATGGACTTATTCAAGGTATTGCCTGAAGTTTGTAATGTAGTGTGCTGTCTTTGACTCGCTAGCAGTAACGCAAACCAAAGCATTGTGTTGTAAACCATAACTAGTAAATTAATAAATAAAAAAATCACTTTAGGCGTGTCCGTTTCAAATGATAGCTATTTGTGTCTGAAGGTAAAGTAATTGCATCATAGCTACTCAAGTATCTCATGTTTGACAACATTGCGGTCATGCTGGCGGCGATAAAGGCGATTGGTGTGTACATGCTTACTGTACGCTACTTGTCTACCGTCTTGTTACGTTAATAGGCAAGGTAGAAGTAAACTTATTAAAAATAGAAAGCTGAGTAATAGCAGCACCACCACCAGGACGAGGACGATGGTGCACGATCTGCTCATGGTAAATCAATAACTTCAGGCTAGTGTCAATAAATATGAACATTATTTGTATAGCCCATGGTCCATGCACTTATTCTTCTGATTAACGCACCGCGTTGTTAAGTTCAGTTTGTCGGGTATAAACTAATTGAAAAATGTGTGGTAGAGCAGTACACACCGCTGCGTGAGTACTTTGGCAGTTACTTGGATGAATTTATCATTTGTCATGACGAACCAATTTATGTAAAGTTGTCTAAGTTGGCTGTGCTTATCAACTTGTGTGACGAAATTAGTGGTGTACATGTACTTTCGTAGCTTATGGTGTACATTACGGATGAAAATGATGAACTGGTACGACGAAGTGTCAACGCGTTAGGGTAGTTGGCAGTACGCCTGCCATCTTTGACAAAGTAGTGTGTGCAACATCTTGTCAAGTTAATAACAAGTCATGTGCCACGCATTGTGTAGCAGTGTATTATGGTGGCACAGCAAATCGTACAGCACTTTCCTGGTCAGTTTGACGGAGTTATCCCGGTACTATGTGGAGCCGTGCACGTCTTGTAATCTGTTGAGCCGCGTGTGGCGATTATTTGAATGCTAGGTGAGTACACCGAACACATCCCTCACGCTATAGATGACTTTCTTGCCTTGCTGATTGATGACTTTGCCACTTCACCGTAGCAGGTTCAGTTAGCTCTACTCACGACAATGATGAAAGTGTATGTGAAAAAAAGGTAGTAACGCGATGCGTTGCTTTAACCAAAAATTAAATTATCATTACAATAATAAGAATTGCAGTAATAGAATGAAAAAAGCAAGGCAAACAAATATAAGAGTAATGAATAATTTGATAAGGTTGAGCAAATGCTGTAGAGTGTTTTGTTATCTGCATAAAAGTCAAATAACCCTGATGTACAATCACGCTCAATTTTCTACACTCGTCTACTTTAGAATTACTCTGCTTCATTCGTCAAGGACGTTATCTTCTTCAACGAAAAAGAAAATAAACCTCAAATAACGTTAGTTTTTGTCAAAAACATAAATCATGATGTTGATAAAAATAATAACGATGAAAACAACAACGACGTGAAAAACGGTTTGCAAAATGAAACTGACAATAAAACCGTACTGCCTACAAAGTAACACATTGTAAATCTAAGTGATGTAAGATCAGTACAAATAAACATATTACAAAAACGGGAAGATGTGAATAATTATGATGATGATAATGATATACATAAAAAGGGATAAAAGGAAATGAATATGGCAATGAAAAATACAGCTTATTAACATAAGCAGAAGAAAAATCTAACATTCAATAGTCAGTTTGACTTTACAGATGCAATACAAATGCTTCATGAAATCGATACCGTTCAAGCATTGCTCACTTCTCAAGATGGTAAAATGTTTTATAAAAAAAATAACACAGAAAGTATTACTTATAATAATAGTAATGAATCAAAAAATACTATTAGCATTAATGCAGCAAACAATACAGTATACAGTAGCTTTTTTGATGAATGACAAAGTGCATTAGCAAGTACAAATTCCAATTCCTCTACAGTTGAGTAGTTGTAGTAATCATAACTATCATAATTATAATTGTCACAACAATAATTATAATTATAATTATAATAATAACAATGATCGTAGGAATAACTTGAAGATTAGTAAATTTCAACAACGCCAACTGTAACACCAATGTTAGATGAATAATATTTAGGCAAAAATGATAAAAATTTGCGCAAAAACAAATTCAAAAATCACAAAATTGCTTCGCCAAAAGAGTTTGACACAATGAAAAAATAACGTAGCACAGCACAATCTAAAATAAAACGCTCAATCATGCCATATAGTCACGCAGGCGAAACTAATATTGACAGTGTTAACATTAACACAAATGATAAGTTGTACACAGTCGTCATTTAGCCGCAAAACGCGAACGGCCTATAAGTTGCCATGAGTTGATCTCAGCTCTAAACTAATCTACTACTGAAATGCCGATTCCGCTTGACAGACAGTACAAATCATTAAAAATAATAATATTTAAAATAGTAATCAACAAGTGAGAATAAACGTGAAATTGACTACGTACAATAAGTTAAAATTATAAATGTTCAAGTAAACAGGAATATGTTTGGTTTAGGTATAGCGTAAGTCTTCCGAGCTGTCCATCTAAAACGTAACGATGAAGATGTTTAACTAAACTTGAAAATTAATTGCAATAATGTAAGAAAACCTACATCGTAAATTGAGGTAGCATTTGCAATGTAGCCTATTGGTGTACGATACGCAGTAGCACCTGCAATTCCACCGATATTACTCATATTGCCTGCGACTAAACCAGACATACGAACTATAAAGGAAATGATGCAAACGATTCAATTTGCCAAATGATAGCTTGGCCCACAAGTAAACTCAGTTTATGTTGACACAGATGTGTTGACAAATAATAACAGCTCATTAAAGGTATTTGGCTTTACAAGTGTATTTGACAGAGAAATAACAATACAAAATAGCAAAGTGCATATAACTGTCTTGTTTGCAGAAACAATTATGAAGGAAAAATTACTATATAGGTTGATAGTAAATAACGATAATCTACTAATAAAAATTAGTGGATATTGCCCTAATACGTCTATCACGTCATTTTTTGGTGAATATTTGTTAAAATGTTTGACAAACTAACAAATTCAAAAAAATTTATTTTAAGAAAAAATATATATGTATTTTGTATTTTATCAGAATCCTTAAAAATAAATTATTATTATTATTATTATTATTATTATTATTATTATTATTATTATTATTATTATTATTATTATTATTATTATTATTATTATTATTATTATTATTATTATTATTATTATTATTATTATTATTATTATTATTATTATTATTATTATTATTATTATTATTATTATTATTATTATTATTATTATTATTATTATTATTATTATTATTATTATTATTATTATTATTATTATTATTATTATTAATTGCTATAATAATATTTTTATTAAATTTTTAAAAAGAAACTTTTTAATTAAAATAATAATTGAATATAAAAAAAAGGCTAGATTAGCCAAAACATAGTTTGTTATTAATAATGTGTCAAAAACTCCAACTGAAATTTCTACGAAAAACTTTTTACAAACACTTCTTTTTTCTATGGCTAAAACTATTTTATATATAAAAACTGTTAGAAAATTAACAACAGCGATTTTACTCAAACAAAAATAAATAAATTAGATATACAACCAAACACTCTCATAACTAAATTTTTGTAAATAAAAACAAAAATAATATACATTGAGAATGTCCAGTGGTAAGCAAGTTTACTACTTCGGTGGTGGAAAAGCAGAAGGCAACAAGGATATGAAGATGCTGCTTGGTGGAAAAGGTGCTAATCTTGCCGAAATGGTCAATCTTGGCATTCCTGTTCCACCTGGCTTTACCATCACAACTGAAGTGTGCGCTGTCTATCAAAAAACAAAATAAATCCCTGAAGAAGTGGTTAAGCAAGTGCGCGAAAACCTTGCCCGTGTTGAAAAGGAGATGGACAAGAAGTTTGGTGATGTAAACAAGCCATTGTTGTTCTCTGTACGTTCAGGTGCTGCCGCATCCATGCCTGGTATGATGGACACCGTTCTCAACCTTGGTCTAAACAAGAGCATTGTTGAAGCCTGGGTGGCACGAACTCCTGATTCGGCTCGATTTGTGTACGACTCCTACCGTCGTTTCATTACCATGTACGCAGATATTGTAATGCAAGCTGGTCGTGAAGAATTTGAAGAAGCCATTGGTCACATGAAAGAAAAACGTGGAACTAAATTTGATACCGATCTTACTGCCGATGATTTGAAGATGCTTGTTGACGATTATTTGAAGTTGTATCAGAAGAAGACTGGGCAAGCATTTCCTCAAGATCCATGGGACCAACTTCTCGCCGCCATCCGTGCTGTATTCCGCAGCTGGGGTAATCCACGTGCGTAGGTGTATCGCCGCCTTAATAATATTACAGGTTTGATTGGAACTGCAGTAAATGTACAAGCTATGGTTTTTGGTAACGTCAATGATCGCTCGGCTACTGGTGTGGCCTTTTCACGCAGTCCCTCAACCGGAGCTAACTACTTCTATGGTGAATATCTGGTTAACGCACAAGGTGAAGATGTGGTTGCTGGTATTCGTACACCACAACAGATTGGTAAATAACTTTCTCTTCAATGGGCCAAAGAGCACAACGTGACCGAAGAAGAACGTATGCACCGATACCCTTCCATGGAGGAGGCAATGCCGGACAATTATGGACTTTTGTGTAACATTCGCGCGAAATTGGAAAACCACTACCGTGACATGCAAGATATTGAATTTACCGTGGAAAATGGTCGTTTGTGGATGCTACAGTGCCGTAATGGTAAACGTACTATTCATGCAGCAGTAAAGGTGGCTATTGATATGCACAAAGAAGGTCTTATTACAAAGGAAGAAGCTGTATTACGCATTGACCCTGATCAGGTAGATCACCTGATGCACCCTACTATTGACCCAGAAGCAGCGGTCAAGGCGAAACCAATGGGAAAAGGTCTTGCTGCAAGTCCTGGTGCAGCGGTCGGTCAAGTTGTCTTTGATGCCGTGTCAGCCACACAATGGGCAGCTCAGGGTAAGAAAGTTATCATGGTCCGACTTGAAACCTCACCCGAGGATCTTGCAGGTATGCATGCAGCTCAGGGCTTTGTGACTGCTCGAGGAGGAATGACATCACATGCCGCTGTGGTAGCTCGTGGTATGGGTAAGTGTTGTGTCTGCGGTTGTGGTGATTTGCAGATTAAAGGTAAACAATTTACCTTACACGGGGAAGTAATTCGTGAAGGAGATGTCATTACTCTTGATGGAACTCGAGGTTTGGTGTACAAAGGTGCCCTCAAACTTCATTCAGCCAATCTTAAAGGTGATTTTGAGACCATCCTACGTTGGTGTCAAGAAATCAAGCAATTGGGTGTACGTGCGAACGCTGATATCCCGGCTGATGCAGTTAATGCACGTTCCTTTGGTGCGGAAGGTATTGGTCTGTGCCGTACGGAGCATATGTTCTTTGAACGTGATCGTATTGATATTTTCCGCGAAATGATCTTGGCTGAAAGTGTGGAAGGACGAAAAATTGCACTGGATAAATTGTTACCTATCCAACGCAGCGATTTTGAAGGTCTTCTCCGCACCATGAATGGTGTACCTGTAACTATTCGTTTACTTGACCCTCCACTACATGAATTTGTCCCTCACGAACGAGGTCAGTGCTCAGTAGGCTTTGGCCAAGAAGCTGAACGTTCCTCTTGAACGAGTTCAACGTCGTGTTCGTGAACTTCATGAAATGAATCCCATGTTGGGTCTACGTGGGTGTCGATTGGGTATCACATTCCCTGAAGTTTACAATATGCAAGTCCGCGCTATCATTGAAGCTGCTGTTAACATTTCGAAGGAGGGTGTACCAGTTCACCCAGAAATCATGATTCCACTTGTCGGTAAAAAAGAAGAGTTAATGTACACACGTAAGAATGCTGAAGAGACGGCTCAAGCCGCCATCGCGGCTGCAGGAGGAGTGTCCATCAGCTACACTATTGGTACCATGATTGAAGTTCCACGAGCATGTTTGACGGCAAACGAGATAGCTGAAGTGGCGGACTTCTTCTCATTTGGAACAAATGATCTTACACAGATGGGTTGCGGATTTTCACGTGATGATGCAGGTCCATTCCTCCGTTTATATGGTGATCTTAACTTCTATCAGCAAGATCCATTCCGCTCACTCGATCAGGAAGGCGTGGGCCAGCTTGTAAAGATGGCAGTGGAAAAGGGACGAAGTGTTAAGCCTAACCTAAAGATGGGTATTTGTGGTGAACATGGTGGTGATCCCAAAACTATTGAGTTCTGCCACAAAGTCGGTCTAAACTACGTTTCTTGCTCTCCATTCCGTGTTCCAGTGGCTATTGTCGCTGCCGCTCATGCAGCCATCAAAGACAAAAAGAAAGAGCGACTTCAAAATATGAAGAAAATGTCAAAAGCTAAACTGTAAAGTCCTCTATAAACAAATTAAGTAAATTTGTTTATAAAAAGTACCGTTTGAATAATAAATTTTTTTCTTGGTTTTTTATATAAAGTAAATTAAAAAAATAAATTAATATGTTATAAGAACTTATGTATGACAAAAAGGTGAAAATTTTAAGCGTAATTACTCGGAAGTCAAACAATATTTTGTATAGTGCGAAAGTCATTCATGACATATTTAGCGTTATACATTAAAACAACTTTAAATATAGAATTAATAAAATCATTCTACTGTATACATTCACATGTTTATTATAAACAATTGTAAATTTTTTAAAACTTGATAATAGTAGATAAAATTTTATACACTTGATCTGCCTATTTTTTTCTATAAGGTAATACAAGTACAGTCGCACAAAGTGAAGAAAACATTTTAATTATAATATCCGTTATACGATCGATTTTCATATATTATGCTGTAGCAAAATCTTATTTTCCTGTCTATTTAATTTATTTATTGTCGCAATTTTTTAATTGTACTAGATTTTTTGAAAAAAATTAGTATTTTATTTAAATCAAATAATAATTAGTAGCAATAGATACGAAAAATAAATACTTCATAAATTAATAATGAGCATATTAATTTTAAGAAATTGAAAACTCATTTTACAACTGTAAATAAAGCAAAAAACAAATGTATGATACTTTAGTTTAAATTACTAATATAAAGATATAAAGTTATTGCTATATTATCCATATTTTATTTATAAAAATATACTTGTGTAATATAAATTTTTATCTGTCGATGTTTTTGTTCTTTGAATAATTTATTTTTTTTTATGAGTATAATGTCAAGAATATTTTTACAGTCTGTTTTTTTACTACAGATAATCTTGAAAATTTATCAAAAAAATATATTACACCTTTTCCTACTAACCTTTTTTTTTGTTTTTAATTTGATATATTTTAAATATTTGAAGTACAAATTTGAAGTTGGGTGTATATTTTTTTTTATAATACCTCATTTATTAGTCATTTCCGTTGTCCTTCTCCCTCTAAAATCTTTTTTCTAATTAATAATTTATTGACTGAAATATATTGATGAAAAACGTTGTGTCGATGTTATTGTAGTTTTGACTTAGTTTTCCATGATCAAAAGATTTAATAAAGTGAAAATAGGTAAGGTTATTTTGTGAATATACTTGTTTTTGTTATATTTGAAATGCAACATGCGGCGGCAAAGATTTTATATTAAGGTTTATAGCAGACAAAAGATTATGTCATTTATTTCTGTCTCGTTGTTACTGTTATATGTTACTTAATTTCAATTTTGTATCGATTAATAAATTTTTTTAAAAATGTTTTAGTAATCTGTATGTTGTTATTGATGTAAAATATTTTGGCTCATGAATAAAATTTTGCTTTTTTTTTTCCCGATCATTGTATCTTTTTTATTTACAATTTTTCATGTAAGAACTACCGATAAAAATTATTTTAAAAGAAAAATAAATAAATTAGATATACAACCAAACACTCTCATAACTAAATTTTTGTAAATAAAAACAAAAATAATATACATTGAGAATGTCCAGTGGTAAGCAAGTTTACTACTTCGGTGGTGGAAAAGCAGAAGGCAACAAGGATATGAAGATGCTGCTTGGTGGAAAAGGTGCTAATCTTGCCGAAATGGTCAATCTTGGCATTCCTGTTCCACCTGGCTTTACCATCACAACTGAAGTGTGCGCTGTCTATCAAAAAACAAAATAAATCCCTGAAGAAGTGGTTAAGCAAGTGCGCGAAAACCTTGCCCGTGTTGAAAAGGAGATGGACAAGAAGTTTGGTGATGTAAACAAGCCATTGTTGTTCTCTGTACGTTCAGGTGCTGCCGCATCCATGCCTGGTATGATGGACACCGTTCTCAACCTTGGTCTAAACAAGAGCATTGTTGAAGCCTGGGTGGCACGAACTCCTGATTCGGCTCGATTTGTGTACGACTCCTACCGTCGTTTCATTACCATGTACGCAGATATTGTAATGCAAGCTGGTCGTGAAGAATTTGAAGAAGCCATTGGTCACATGAAAGAAAAACGTGGAACTAAATTTGATACCGATCTTACTGCCGATGATTTGAAGATGCTTGTTGACGATTATTCTCAAGTGAAGTTGTATCAGAAGAAGACTGGGCAAGCATTTCCTCAAGATCCATGGGACCAACTTCTCGCCGCCATCCGTGCTGTATTCCGCAGCTGGGGTAATCCACGTGCGTAGGTGTATCGCCGCCTTAACAATATTACAGGTTTGATTGGAACTGCAGTAAATGTACAAGCTATGGTTTTTGGTAACGTCAATGATCGCTCGGCTACTGGTGTGGCCTTTTCACGCAGTCCCTCAACCGGAGCTAACTACTTCTATGGTGAATATCTGGTTAACGCACAAGGTGAAGATGTGGTTGCTGGTATTCGTACACCACAACAGATTGGTAAATAACTTTCTCTTCAATGGGCCAAAGAGCACAACGTGACCGAAGAAGAACGTATGCACCGATACCCTTCCATGGAGGAGGCAATGCCGGACAATTATGGACTTTTGTGTAACATTCGCGCGAAATTGGAAAACCACTACCGTGACATGCAAGATATTGAATTTACCGTGGAAAATGGTCGTTTGTGGATGCTACAGTGCCGTAATGGTAAACGTACTATTCATGCAGCAGTAAAGGTGGCTATTGATATGCACAAAGAAGGTCTTATTACAAAGGAAGAAGCTGTATTACGCATTGACCCTGATCAGGTAGATCACCTGATGCACCCTACTATTGACCCAGAAGCAGCGGTCAAGGCGAAACCAATGGGAAAAGGTCTTGCTGCAAGTCCTGGTGCAGCGGTCGGTCAAGTTGTCTTTGATGCCGTGTCAGCCACACAATGGGCAGCTCAGGGTAAGAAAGTTATCATGGTCCGACTTGAAACCTCACCCGAGGATCTTGCAGGTATGCATGCAGCTCAGGGCTTTGTGACTGCTCGAGGAGGAATGACATCACATGCCGCTGTGGTAGCTCGTGGTATGGGTAAGTGTTGTGTCTGCGGTTGTGGTGATTTGCAGATTAAAGGTAAACAATTTACCTTACACGGGGAAGTAATTCGTGAAGGAGATGTCATTACTCTTGATGGAACTCGAGGTTTGGTGTACAAAGGTGCCCTCAAACTTCATTCAGCCAATCTTAAAGGTGATTTTGAGACCATCCTACGTTGGTGTCAAGAAATCAAGCAATTGGGTGTACGTGCGAACGCTGATATCCCGGCTGATGCAGTTAATGCACGTTCCTTTGGTGCGGAAGGTATTGGTCTGTGCCGTACGGAGCATATGTTCTTTGAACGTGATCGTATTGATATTTTCCGCGAAATGATCTTGGCTGAAAGTGTGAAAGGACGAAAAATTGCACTGGATAAATTGTTACCTATCCAACGCAGCGATTTTGAAGGTCTTCTCCGCACCATGAATGGTGTACCTGTAACTATTCGTTTACTTGACCCTCCACTACATGAATTTGTCCCTCACGAGGTCAGTGCTCAGTAGGCTTTGGCCAAGAAGCTGAACGTTCCTCTTGAACGAGTTCAACGTCGTGTTCGTGAACTTCATGAAATGAATCCCATGTTGGGTCTACGTGGGTGTCGATTGGGTATCACATTCCCTGAAGTTTACAATATGCAAGTCCGCGCTATCATTGAAGCTGCTGTTAACATTTCGAAGGAGGGTGTACCAGTTCACCCAGAAATCATGATTCCACTTGTCGGTAAAAAAGAAGAGTTAATGTACACACGTAAGAATGCTGAAGAGACGGCTCAAGCCGCCATCGCGGCTGCAGGAGGAGTGTCCATCAGCTACACTATTGGTACCATGATTGAAGTTCCACGAGCATGTTTGACGGCAAACGAGATAGCTGAAGTGGCGGACTTCTTCTCATTTGGAACAAATGATCTTACACAGATGGGTTGCGGATTTTCACGTGATGATGCAGGTCCATTCCTCCGTTTATATGGTGATCTTAACTTCTATCAACAAGATCCATTCCGCTCACTCGATCAGGAAGGCGTGGGCCAGCTTGTAAAGATGGCAGTGGAAAAGGGACGAAGTGTTAAGCCTAACCTAAAGATGGGTATTTGTGGTGAACATGGTGGTGATCCCAAAACTATTGAGTTCTGCCACAAAGTCGGTCTAAACTACGTTTCTTGCTCTCCATTCCGTGTTCCAGTGGCTATTGTCGCTGCCGCTCATGCAGCCATCAAGAACAAAGTAAAAAATTAATTCAATAACATAAATATCGTTTATTAGTAAAAAGTATTTAAATTAATAATTATTCATTTTCACTATTACATTTTATTTTAGCATAACGTTGATTACAGCAAACTTTATTTATTACTGATAGTTGTTAGTTGATATTGACAGAAATTAGAGGCGGTCAACAATAAATAAATTGTTTTATATCTTTCTTACCCTTTTCTATATATTACGAATTGCTTTATTACTTTCTTCCTACATTATTATAGGCTGTTTCCTTGCTTACAAAACTTTTCAACAATTTAAAAAAACAAAATATAACACGTATAGTAATACTCCTTTATTTTTTTTAATTGTAACTTTACTTCATGATCAAAATTCTTTTTTTTTTCTTATATAATTTTTACTATTGTAAAAACTTTCAACATATTATAGTGTATGCTTATTAGTAACCGTTGTTGTCATTTTAGTTATAGTTGTAGTGATTATTTTTACTTTTAATAAATAATTCGTTTACGATTTCCTTATTATCACTTGAAATTATTGTTAAATCGTACGTGCATCAAAACTCATTTTGAAAAAATAGCAAATCATTTTTTTTTCAACTACTTTGAGTAACCAAAACATATATAACTACTGCAGTGAAAAAACATCATCAAAATTTACATCTTTTTACATAATTTTTTCAATAACCTTTATTGTGAAAATTTATAATAATTTTTATTTGTATTCAATGTTAGTTATACTATCTTGAAGATATCAATTTAAAATTAAAAACAAAAGTTTATTTCTTCTTTTGTCATTTTTTGTAATTCAAAATAGTGTTTTCTATTTCTATGCTACTTTTATGTCCTTTACTTTAAAGCTTGTAAGTTTTAATTTAGTTTATGAGTAAGTTACGTTTATTTTTTACTATTTTAAATTTTATCAAGTTTTTATTTCGTTTACTTAATGTTTGTTGAATATGTTTATTTGTTTGTTCATATTTACTATGAATTTTTTTGATAATGTCTCTTAGAAATATTAATATTTGATTATAATATGCATTTCTTGGTTCATCGATTTTTATATATTTTGCAATTTTATGCATTGTTTGATATTATTTATTTTATAATAAAAGTTAATGTTTTTTTTTATAATTATATAACAAAATGATTTTTAGTCTTTAGGCTTGTAACTTGTTCAATCAAGCCGCCAAGTTAAAGTTTGACAACACTAAAGC
The DNA here is from genome assembly GCA_028554745.1 of Blastocrithidia nonstop. Classification (NCBI taxonomy): domain Eukaryota; phylum Euglenozoa; class Kinetoplastea; order Trypanosomatida; family Trypanosomatidae; genus Blastocrithidia; species Blastocrithidia nonstop. Next base: position 364,235 of record JAQOTN010000051.1, read on the forward strand.
CAATAAGCGCATTACGCAACCAACTTTTTTACTGCTTTCGCAAAATATTAGTGGTTTGTGCGGTTAATATGAAGATACTCTCAAGCGTAATGACACTCAAGTCAAGACCAATCATAATTTTGACAAAAAGTAATACTAGAAGTGTTCACCTGCGCTAGCCTCCGATTCTCTCAATGTTACAAATAGAGTCGCACCATAAAAAATCAATAGTCCGTTTGTGTAGTAGAATTTATTAAGTTTGTAAGAGCAGCAAATGATAGTGTAGTTTGTTGCAGATTTACGACGATGAATACATCGTATATCGTACTTTTCATGAAAATCATAACTACATAAATCAAATTAGTTTACTGCAAATAACATTCGTACTACTCAAACTTTTAAATCATTTTCCTCATTATCTTCACCTAAAGTTGAATAGCAGCAATCGAATTTTGTCAAAGCCTGTGAGAGTTATTCATGTACTTAATCTGTTCCACTGATCGATGTTATTGTCATTCATTTTCAAGAAATTGGTGGCAAGCAATATAACAACGCTTTTAATTTATTTTTTGCTCAACACATTCAGTAGCATCTTCTACCGTAGGCAGCTGGATGACGCAGTCAACTTTTGATGAATTGTATTGACGTTAAAAACAATAACAACACTGACATCAATAGTAACATTTTTCCTAAAGGTAGTGTCAATGAAATCAATGAGTTGTTTACTGCATTAGGGTCTATCATTTTTCTTTCTCCGCGAATGTGCAACATCTCCAGCATGTTGTCTATTCCGCATCGAACGTACATCCCTGTAATCGATGACCCATGCTCGTATGGTGGCAGACTATAAAATGTATTTCATGGTCATAAATTTAGCCACGCGTATCGCTCACGTAAAGGGTTTTTACTAACATCGATGCGTTTTGGGACAACTCTGGTTCATTTTTGTAACCTTCATTTATTTCACGACATTGACAACGCCGTAGCCTTTTCATCATCTCCTAGCCGGTATGCCTAATAACGTGTTAATGCCATGATCGAGGCTGTTGCTGAGTGTCTAAGTATCATATCCGCTAATGAGCCACTATTCTTCTTTGGTGACTTCAACTGTCGCCTAGACGGCTTTAGCTTTACACAGTACATGAATTATGAACGACGGATGGCATTACATCCGTAACGAAACGAACTTCGATGTCCTGATATGATGTGAAAGTTATGAGACGATGTTAACTTTCAAAACTAAATGCGTGCTAAATTTGATCGCTAACTCGGCTTCATGCTAAATCGTGTAGCCATGGAGAGCCAAATGGAGCTGGCTTAGCTGCCCTGTATATTTGGCCCGACCTATTGTCGAGTTCCACATGTATTGCCGTTAATTGACGATATGGTTTGTAAATCAATTTATGGTAACGCTGCAGGTACTGCTGATGATAAACTTGCGTCTCCGTTGCTTTCACCACGAGTACGAGCTCTGCAGCATGGCCGATTACCCGCATGGTGTGATCGTGTGGTGTTCAATGTCGCTGCGCTCGAGTTGATTTCAAGTGGGAATGGCCACATCCCATGAGAGGCTACTCCACAATACACCTATTGTAGAGATGGACATGCACTGACAATCGATAACGCAATCTCTGCGTGTAAAGGAAAAATTGAGAGTGATAGTTATGTTTATGGTAATGAAATGTGCAAAAGTATCAACACATTTATGCAGTAGCACTCAACGGCATCTACATCAGCACTATCAAAACCTATTAGGAGTGAAGCTGACGAAGCAGCAACACTACTAAACAGTAGGATAAAACAGACAGTAGGATTACAAACAAAACCTACTGCCTTGCCAAATGTACCATTGTCCAGTTTAGACAATGCGTTACCTATTGATCAAATCATGCAAAACAAAACATATCTGTACGACTCAGTTTCTTTTGTACACACCGATCACGACGGCGTCTTTCTCTTATTTTAAAACATTTATGATAGTGATGCTAATGGCAACAATGATAATTTTTGATTACCTATATTTACACTATGAAATTGTTTTCTCTATATAGATTCTATGTTATTATATGTTTATAATTATTTATTTTTTCATATACTTTTTCTTTGTTCTATGCGTAAAGGTAAAAATATAAATGATGTGCAATACTGCTATGTTGTGATCACTATTGATAACTAACACTTTTTTCTTTTATTTTTCTAATATGTGCTGTTTGTAATTTTTCTCCTCTAGTTTTCGTTTTTCTCTTTTATCACAATTTAGTTGCTGTATTTGTTTTTATTTTTCACGATTTGTAAACCTTTTTTTTCATTCTACACATATTATAGTATTGCAAAGTATTGATAGTGTAGTTTGCAATCGCAACTACCTGAGAATATAGTAGAGATACTTACTATGCAAAGAAAAGCTATTTTGTAAATGTCAAGTAAAGACAGTAATAATAAGTCTGACCAAGAAGAACAATCAGACGGCAGAGGAAAAAGTCAAGCGGACACAATGGCAGTTACTGGAGATAATAATAGTAATAATGATACGATAAATCAAATTGACCAACAAATTTATTAAAATAAAACGAAAGTATAATAGCCTTTACGTAATGTGCCTATTTCACTTGGTCAACTATCACATTCTTTGGCTGCACAACACAATGCACAAACACCATCATAGTGCCAACCAGATTCTACATAATTGTACAAGATGCATTTAGCTAGAGGAGCAATCCCAACCCATGCCACACCCCATCGTCTCATGGTGAAGCGATTAGAAAGAGCACACTATCCACATCGCACAAATAACATGAATAACATCCACTACATCTCTAAAAATCACCCAAAATATCGTAGCGATCGTGCCTGTTTCAGCTCACGTAGTGGTGCTACCGTGGCGAGTAATTGTAATAACAGTAATAGTAATACTCATAATAAGCATTAGAAGCACACTTCCGTGGCGGCTCACTGGGTGCATGCATTACGCTCACACAAAACTGACCTGGGTGTTCGACGCAACGTGGACGATCACGTCTTCCTGCACACAAATGTCATGCACGTACACCGGCACCGCATTGCCTCTCATTCACACCAAATACCACCATTACCACTTTCTGTTGCTGGTTGTACGTCATAGACCATTTCTCCTCCACAGACGCGTTATCAACGTAAATAAGATCAAACCAATAACGATAATGGTGGTGGTGATAGTAGTGATTTGTCATAGTACGTGGACATGGTGTCATCGTCTGTGAATAATAACCAACCAAATCACTCACACAGCGTTATTGAAGCACAGCACACTATTAGTGGTGGTGGTATTATCAACGAAAAAACTAAGTAACACTATGATGATAAATAAATGGAGTAAGATGTGTAATAAAAGATAAATTCACCTTTACACGCACAACACTAATAATACTAGTAGTAGAGAAAGACTACACCCACCACAATATCACCATAACAGCTCCATACACCTTCTCATGTAAATGATGTTACTGATAATGATAATGATAATAATGATAATAATGATAATAAGAAGAACATCTATATAACTTCTCCAGATGAATTTCAGGCATTACGACCACTGAACTCATCCCCATCAACGTAAGAACACTACCAACCACGTTCGCACTATCACGTTCGCTTTCTCTCTGCCAGTACGATGAGTATTCCAGGTTTGCTGAGTAACTGCACCTCACCCACGGTCTTATCGACCCGATCGTTTGATTTGCAAAACCAACCATCACAGCCAGCATACGCAATAAATTCCTCCAGACGTAATAAGTTGTTGTCGTATGAATATTTGTAATAGTAGTCGTAGGTCTCGTCATAATAGCAACGCCACCGTGAAGAGCGATCTCGTACTCCACTGACCAGCTCCACCAATGAAATTAACACCTCCTTCTCGGTAGAGTCCAAGTCACTGCTGGTGCCATCGTAGGCACTACCAAAGCCACTACCATCAGGCAATGACACCATAAGTGAACAAGCATCCCCCGTGGCGTTGTTGTATGGGTCAATCCCGCAACCACCACTCATCCACTCCCGACGTACTCGTTGTGCCAATGAGCCACAAGTTTATCATGTTAGAAAACAAACACAACCTGTCAATCCATATCATATGACAAAGTAATTACCGAAAGCTTTTAGTGGCAGAAGTGGACGATAAATAATCCCTCGTCATAGCAACATCAATACCAATAATAATAGTAGTATTAGTAATAACAGTAGTAGTACTAGTAAAGGTAGCGGTAATCGTATTATGGAAGACAAGGAAAAGAAAATGCATACCTATGATAAAAAAGATAATTCTACTAATAATAATAATGATAAAAATGACAGGGATTACAAAAATAAGATAATAGAACAAATTGTGTGTAATCAGTAGCAAGGTGTTGTTACTGGCAAAAGCAAAAGCAGTGATAACAATGATAATAGAAGTGGCACTCTTGGTAGTGGCGCCTTGTACAAACAACAAAACGAAGGAAGTAGTAATAATAATAATAACTTTACCTATTCAGAGAAGTTTAAGAGATAAACTCAAACGCAACACCGTTAGGAGAAAAAATAATCAAAATCTACCTCGTATAAAACAGAGGCCAGACGTGCTTCTGCGAGTGTAATACAAAAACCGTATTCGTCTTCATCGTAGATTTTAAACTTGTAAGATGCCATAGCAGCGGTGATGCAAATGGACAAATGGCCCAAGTGTAATACAATAAAGGCTATTCATCATGACGTATTACACACACCATAACATCCAGTAGCATCCTTGCCCTTATCATTACCACCACCACCACCATCACCATCACATCATCATCCTTCTGTGAGTGTGTTCGGGTTATTTGCGATGCTTTAGCGGGCTACTCGGTTTGAGTAATTTGCCTCACTACGACGGCGGTATGGTCCACTGCTGGAACTCTTTCTCGATAACGTGGCGACCCACTTGCACAATGGCAATTTACCACACGATGCCCAGGTGCTTCACGCACATGCGTGTCTCATGCACATCTTATCGTCTCCATCGTCGGCGTAGAAAATTGGGGAATAGTTCTACAGTGATCCTGCCAATGCCTGGCCACTGCACATGTTATATTTGGTCTGTTGTTTCTACGTGACGGTGCAGCAGAGTAAGTCCAATGATCTCTTCACCGCGTTTCAGCGTAACCGAGGTGGGTTGCTGACATTGGGCAAAGGTATTTTTGCCGCATTGGCCGTTGCACTATCCTCCTCCTTGTGCTAGTTGGCCAAACGAACAGCCTAAATGTACTTGGCAGCGTTTTATGTTGGGGTAGTCATGCGTAGTCAGCAGCAGTCCTTGTAGCGTCATTTGTAGTTTGCCTCACACCGCAACTTTGCTCTGCTGCTGGTAAACATCCCCATTTTCACACTTCGGCAGTTGATTGATCAGGTTAATCGAAGTCGGTGTGTGCACTTGTACAGTAATGACAAGAATGGAGCATACCATTATTATTCGTCTCATAATCACATGAATAGTAAAAAAGAGATCAATACATCGACTTCTTTTAGCAATGGCAATGAAGCACAGCACAAATTTCACACACATTACAACGTATATACATCCTCCGCGTCATCGTCATTAACACACAACAAGACCTGTCCTGTTCGGCCATACTCTACGATTGAGATTAGTCGGGTAATTAGTAGTCGCTCTGCGATTGTGTGTGGTCATCCATTAGACCTCATCAAGCTTGACATTGTACTCACTCGGTATGCCGATTTCAATGGGGTGAAAATTCACAAGGACTACATCCCTGCCACCGCACCATAGAATAGCATGTACTACAACAAGAGTATGGTGTGTGAGTTGCTGCATTACTGAGATTGCCAGGGCATTGCATTTAACCCAAATGAGCTGTGCATTCGACTCTACTCTCCACTCGATGGATAAGTCTGAACACGTGAAACGCTTCCGGGCAAGGCGCTGTTTACCCAGAAAATTGCCTAGGCGGTGACGTTTCGTAATCAAGACCTTACCTATTCACTGCAACACCTGCAGAACAGTGATGTGCTGCTTGATTTTTCACTTCACACCCTTAGTGTCGGTCCATTGATTGCATGAAGTCATAAACAGAGTCGTGTGCTTTCACTCCCGGCAAACAAAAAAGAAGGATCGGTGCTACCCCCTCCACGACGTGGTACGTATGGCCGTTCGTTACGAAACACACTACACAAACTAGCTATTATCAATGAGGTCATTCAGGCCCTATCTGTGTCACAGTAGGTTAATAATCGCATTACAGACACAACAAGCAATGATAATAGTAGTAATATTAATAATAATAAAACACGTTGCTTTGTGTAACTGTACACATCCTTTGTCAAGTTGGGGTATTTGCGTTTAGTCAACCCAACAGACAGTGAGGCAAATAAGAATAGCATGGCATTATTGTAAAGCGATGAAGCGGACAGTGTGTAGAGTTTAGAAGAACAAACTGATGATAATAAATAACAAGCAAAATCAAGAAGAAGTAAACTCAACAGCAATAACAATAAATGCAGTGTGCCAATACCAGAAGGATTGCCACAAAATGAAAGTAATAATAATAAATAAAATACGCAGTGCACACTGCCATAAATAAAACTAGCTAAAACAAAAATCAAGTTGGCCAATCAATTCTCACCAGACAAGTAAGTTAACGTTAGTATGTCGTAAATGCAATCAAACAACTCTCACGCTGGGCCTACGAGCAGTAGCAGTGTAACACAAAACACCACGAGCATTAACAATAAGGGTCAATAAAACTCTTCTCCACTTGACCGTCATGAGTTAAACCTCAGCCCATTAAACGAATCCACGGAAGCACCCACCACAAATCAAATAAATTCACATCTTCTCAAGCAAAATAAATAGCGTCTAACAGCGTCCCCGTTCAACGAATATGCGTAGAAAATGAATAATATTTATATTACCAATAATTTAAGTAACATGAACAATATGATAATCTCCATGAACATGAATGCATTGGCAAACTCACCACGCGTGATATTTGCCAACTCAACACATAATACTAACACTGCTATAAGTTAAAAAAATAATAATAATAATTAATAATAAATTCATGCACATGAGAATGGAATGACCGCCTCCCCAACCACGTAGACTTCACCGGTGTGTCGTAGAATGCCAATCAAATCAACTTCAACCAATTCGTTGTTTACGTCCTGTGCCGATCCTGCAAGTGCGAATAATAATAATAATAACAATGTGTCTGTCAATGCCTCACCATTGCACATGTCCATTTGCAATGTCATTCCTAATAAAGATAAACATATTGATAATAACAATAACAATAATAATAACATTAGTGCCCATTATGCAAGTAGTGTAAATCATAGTCATAACATTTACAGTCAGATTAATCAAGCCATGACCTCGTTTGCAACTCCCATTGTCGGTAGCATCCTTACTAACAAGATTGGTCATTATGATAATAACAATAATGTTAATATTGTGAGCAGTGGTGGAAGTAATAGTAATAATGTTAATATGATGGGTTTGTAATCTAAAGAGGAGTCCGTCAACGCCACGGCGGTGTTTCTGTTGCCGTCTATTGGTGCTACCGCGAATCGTAGTCAGACAACTTACCCTGCCTCAAGTCTAAACACCAGTCCGGTACACCAGTTATCCGATTTAGACAGCCGTGATGGACACCCACATGGCATGTTCAGCTTCAATGCCCGAAGTGATGTACACGATGGCGTAATTACCTCCTCGTAAGGTAGTCGATTACCTTCTGCCTACAATACACCGGCCATGAATGCGATTGCACTCAATAAAAAAAGCAAAGGTAATGCATCGCACCGTGCACAGCCTACCGCTATGGTGGGTCAGTTCCATAGTGGTAGTCACTTCAGCAGTGAAGGGAGTAGTGGTAGTAACAATAGTAACCGATACGTTAACAGAGTACGAGGTGCAGTTCAAAAAGTCAACTTCTCTGCCTCACTCACATCATACAACACACCCTCACATGAATCACCCAGACCGTTTAGGATTTTGCAGTAGGATGTTACAAAAAAAGTGAAATAGAATTACAATTGTAAGGATAAAAAACATGTAGATAATGGAAAATAACAAAGATAAACAAAATAAGAATAACATACACCAAACGAAGATATTACTAACAATAATAGTAAAGAAGAGTTGTAGGTGTAAAATCAATAACAGCAGCATACCTGCTTTGTACGACCCATCTCACGTCGTACAGAGGACGGGATTGCCGGTGAGGAGTACGTGATCAAGCGAAACATACAATACACAGATGTGATTAACGTCTACCAGGTCTCTCCGTTGATCAAGTATTACGAAATGCAATTTGGCTGTGTGATGCGCGAAGATGCTATTCACTTCATGTCACTGCTTCGAGCGAAGACAAACATTGACTTCCCACTGTACGCCCTTCTGATGTGTCCTACCGTCTTTGCCTTGTTAGAGTTATGGGACGGGTATGAATTCATAGACTTGTACTGTAAAGATTATACAGAGTAACATTAGATTTTCTATTTATAATTTATTATTATTTTTTTTTTTAATAAAGTAAGACATTAACAATAGAGTTTGTTCGAATAACATCTTTATTTAAATTATTTGTTTATTACTTTTTTTCTTTACAAGTTGTTACGTCCATTGTAGCTATGTAAATACAGTGAGCGAACGATTATTTTATTTTTGTTACTACATAAATATAAATATATACATACATACAAGAAGTGAATACTTCTGTTTGTCTATGTGTTAACACAAGTCAGCTAACTATAGTCGTTTACAAATAGTGATACCAAGAAAGTAGTTATGAACACAAAAGTATTCTTACAACTTTGTTTTGAAAAGTTCGAGGTAATAATATATTTTACCGTTATAGAGATAATAACAAATAGTTTTATTCGTTTATTCAAGTTTGTCATTTCATATGTGGTTGTTGTCTTTTTTCTTGGTCTTTTTTGCATCTATTTCTTCTTTTTTCCACGCATGTTTATACATATATAAAAATTTTTCATAAATATATATATTCATATAAATATTCAAATGTGATCTACAATTTTCGCATTTATACTTTTTATTATTTTACATTTACTCAGTTGTTTGTGTGTGAATATATGTTTATACAATGCAAAAAACAATTTTCTCAGCAAAGCTGTGTGATTTACGCAAATAAATAAATATTTTGCTCTTCCAAGGTGATTTCGTACTGTTGTTGTTATTGATTAAATTTAATATAGTCTGTTATGAAAAAAATTATATTTTTTTTGCTCCATCACAAATCATATATATTGAAATATTAATTAATAGCATGTGTTTATATATATATATATATATATATAATTATTGATAACAGCTTTCATTTATTCATTCTCTTCGTTTATTTTATCGAAATTGATATTACTGATTACTGCGTAACAAGTTCATTTATTTATATTTATTTAATATATATTTATATAAATAGTCATTCTCTTAAAAAAAATTTTCCTTGCTAACTTTGTTTGAGATGTTTTCTCTCTCTTTTTTTCTACACTTGCTGACCACTGGTATGTATTTATTATTTACATCAATTTTTTTTTAAAGTTTTTTTAATACTGAAGAAGTGACAGTGGAAAAATACAACTTGTTTAAATAGGTGCATTTGTTAATTTGTTTGTTTTGTGGTGATTGACATCAATAATACTTTCACATCAACATTACTTGGCAGTACAAAATCAATTTATTGTTACGATTGTACTGTGAGCAAATATACAAAGGGAAACAAAATCAATCGGATTGTTTACTATAAGATTGTTTGCACAGTCAACACGAAAATAATTACAAAATTATCATTTTATGATAATTTTTAAGTATTTGTTAGCCACGTAAACAAAGTTATATAGCTAATACACTTTATTGTTTAATATCTCAATTTCTCTTTTTTTTTCCGTTTTCCGCAGATTGATATTTGTAGTGTAGAGTAACAACAAATTTACATTTTCTATTGGAAGCAAATTTTTTAGCAAATATATATTAATCAACATCAAGAAAAATTTTGGAAAAGTAAAAAGTAAGTGCAATCAAATATGTCAAAGTCTGTGAAGATCTTGACAACCACTCTTAACGCTGCCGCCTTTGTGTAGGCACTGTCACAAGTTGCAACTTAGATAATTTCAGCAGTCACCAACGGCAATGTTGCGGTGTCAACGAGTTCAGCAAAAAGCAATGACAACAACAACACCACCATGAATAACCATACTAGCAGTAAAGTTGATAGGGATGCAACGTCTACATCCATAAAAACGATGGTGATTGGTACATAACCCCCATGTAACGTCTGTGCCGGTCTGGTTCAGCCGTCTGCATCACACATGAAACATGCTGGACCATACGCAGGCGTGCAAACCACTATTGTCCGAGCCATCCTGCCACGCACACATGCCAGTCCACTTCCACTTCGGGATATTCTTGATGTATATCACAAGGCTGGGATTAACTGTACAAACGACGATGCCGTTGCGGAGCGTAGCTTTGCACAAGCCGCACAGGTGGCAATTGCAGCGGCACAGCAGCGTAATGCAAATCGAGTTACACTAGTGATTAAACCAGCCAGCAAGTATGAACGACTCAATGAATTTTTTGTTCGAGTCTGTGGTAAGACCATTGAAGGCGCTGGGCTCTCGGTAGACACGATGCACACCGCACAAGCCAGCAATGAGCTTATTTTGTTTCCAGAAAAGCACGGTGTGTTTTTGGTTAATGATGAGCCTACGTGCACGCGAATGCAGCTTGCCTATGCCGGAGTTATTGGTGGTAGCTCTATAAAATATGTAACGGCAGAAGCAAATGAAAGTCAAGTTGCATCAGATATGTTTGGTGGGTATAGCTATACCAGTGTGGCCTATGCCGTGGCAAATACTCTACGATAGCTGGGTCTAGCAAAAGAGGCGACACGTGTAGAAGAGGCGGTTGGTAATGCACGAAATTATCAACACATTACCTAGTCGCTGTAATCTGCAAAATAATGAAAGTAAAGTATTATGTGATTACCTTTAATGATAATTTTGTATATTGTTAATTACTTCTTTCCTTTATTATTTTTTATTTTTTCTAATTATTGTTTGTTGGTATAATGGTGACTTTGGCAAAAACTGATAGTAGATTAGTTAGCAATGGACGTAAAGTGCAAAGTAAAATTAATTACACGAAGACAAGTTATTGGTTGTGATTATTGTCAAGGACGAATAAATATATAAATATGTTTCTATGTTAACATTCAATTGTTGCAGCATTCGCAAAAAATAATTGAATCACTTCAAGTGAAAAAAAAAAGTAACAAATTATTATTTGTTTTAAGGTCAAAATAAAAAAAAAATTTGTTTTACATGCGCAGTTGTGTTAACAACTTTATCGCAACTGTTGTTGTTGTTGTTGTTTTGTGAAAGGCGTTTGCAATATTACTGAGTAAGCAAATTGTTGTTTCAGATGTCATTTTATATTATTTTGCATATTTCACTTTTTTTTCCTTCTTTCTATGATGATAGTAGTAGTATTTAATGTATTATCGTAATTGATAACATATTGTTTGTGTGTTAATCAGTAGTAATTAATTGGCTAAGTATGAAAGTAATTGAGTGCATTAGCAACTATTGTACCTACCCACACATTGTTTTTTCATAACTGTTGTTGCATTATAATTTTTCTCTTGAATGACATAAATTTGTTTTGAACATACGTGTATGTGTTTGATGAGCTTATTGTATATTAATAGTTTTTTTCATCATGATTCGTTTATTGCAAACTAAATTTTTTAATTATAATTATCACTCAGACTACGTAACATTTTTTTTTACCAGATACATTTTACTTTAGTTTTCGCACAACGGTAATTATTTTACTGACCTAGCAGTATTAAATTAAAAATAAATTTATTTTCATAAATTTTGTCTACAATAAATAAATAAATACTTACATATATAGTCATAACAGTAAAAAAAAGAAAGACGACCGTCTGAAATAAATACAAGATAAATTGAAACATTTGCACAGAAAAGACAATTGTCAACCAAACTTTTTTAATTGAAGTGAAGTATAAATATATTAAATTACAGTTTTACACATCTGCGACAATAAAAAATAAAGAGTAAAGAACAAAATGGCAAAGACACACAAAAACTGACTCATGATGTTCAAACCCGCGCTCATGTTTCTTCCATAGTTGTAACGACCTCGTCGAGTGCCTCACATCAAGTAGCGCATCTTGTGAACTGCGGTGGCACTGTTCATCTTCTTAATTTGCTCACAGGTGCCGGTCTATGGAGCACGTCCAGGTAACGCCTCCGATCCTTTCTATTGGATGCGTGTTGTGTTGGCCAGTAACAAGGGCACACTCATGGAGCTGGGCATTTCACCAATCGTCACGGCTTCGTTAATTTTATAGCTACTCGTAGGGGCACGTATGATTGAGTATGATAGTAACAATCGAGAAGAGCGGGCCGTGTTTGAAGGGGTGCAGAAGTTGTTATCGCTCTGTATTACCGCGGTGTAGGCTACCGCGTATGTGTCATCGGGCATGTACGGAGAACCATCAAAGATTGGGTTTATTATGTGTGGTGTTATTGTGCTACAACTTATGCTGGCTACGATTATTTGCATTTTGCTAGATGAGCTGTTGCAGAAAGGATGGGGCATTGGTTCTGGTACGTCGTTATTCATCGCCACAAACGTCTGTGACACGGTTATCTGGAAGAGCTTCTCGCCCTCGACGATCAACACCGGACGTGGTGCTGAGTTTGAAGGGGCTATTATTGCCTTCTTCCACTTGTTAGTGGCTCGCTCGGATAAAGTTCGTGCACTTCGAGAGGCCTTTTATCGTCCTCAACTGCCAAACTTAACAAATGTGTTTGCTACCTTTGTGGTGTTTGTGGTAGTGGTCTTCTTTCAAGGCTTTCGTGTACCACTGATGACAAAGAGTAAATACAATGGTGCCGATCAACAGCCATACCTTATTAAACTGTTCTACACGAGTAACATGCCTATTATTTTGCAAACCAGCATGGTGTCAAATGTCAATTTTTTCTCTCAAATTCTTGCCCGCCGCTTTGGCAATCGTAATTTTTTGATCAACCTAATGGGTCAGTGGTAGGAGCGAGGCTATCATGGAGGAAGTAATGGTCAGCTTTTCCCTGTAGGAGGCCTAGCCTACTACCTCACCCCACCAGCCACACTCTATGACTTGATGGCAGACCCAATACACGCACTTTTTTATATTGTCTTTGTGCTTACCTCGTGTGCGATGTTCTCACGCATGTGGGTAACCATCTCCAAGACAGCCCCACGCGATGTGGCAAAGCAGCTAATCGCGCAAGGACGATGGCTTGTACAGGCTCGTGAGAGTGAGGAAGATATGACGAAGTTGCTGGATAAGTACATCCCAGTTGCCGCGAGCTTTGGTGGGTTATGTGTTGGGGCACTGACCATCTTTGCTGATTTCCTCGGTGCAATCGGCAGTGGTACGGGAATTTTGTTATCTGTCACGATGATCAACCAATATTTTGAGATATTACAGCAAGAAGGACAAGAACTTGGGTATAACTTTCTCAAAAAGAGTAATTAACGAGCGAGATTAATGCGTGTATAATGTTTTTTTAAAATTTATATTATTATTTGTTAAAAATGTAGTTATTCATTATTATATTTTTTATCTCAATTACAACATAAAATTATTTTTTTTCTTGATTGAATGTTTTATTTGATATTTCAACTTTACTTTATGTGCGTCTATAGTGTGTGTACTTGTGTGTGTACTTGTGTGTGTACTTGTGTGTGTGTGTGTGTGTGTGTGTGTGTGTGTTTATTTGTAAGATGCAAACGGTGTGTAAAAGAAAAATGATCATGGCAATCTATCTTTATGCTTGGCAAGTAGATGAGAAAAATTGTAAATTAGTAAAGTAATCAAGGTAATAAGCTCTTTAAAGTCAAATTAGGTTTGTTAACAAGGAATGAGTATGTAATATGATAAAAAGTTTGTAAGGCAATGATTATAGTAATTTCTTTTATTGACTGCAGCCTTCGGTCATGGTTTATGGTGTTAATTTATTTTCTTATGGGCTATAATGTAAATTAGTGGAAATATTACTGAATAAGTAATTTGATTAGTGGCATGCTTCAAGTATGATAAAACTATTAATGACAATTAAAATCATGAACAAAAGAAAATGTTTCACAAAATTAAGAGAAATAACAGAGTCAATATGTCAATGTAGTATCTGAAATTTACAGCACGGTATGGACAAGAGCACATTTTGTTTTGAAGTACAATTTATCTACACTATCATTGTTGTTAATGTTGTTGTTGTTGTTGTTGTTTGTGATGCTACTATTTGTTACACATTTATTATTTATTGCAGTAATCGAATAAAAAGTAAAAATTTAACTCGTAATTGATGTTGTGTGCTACTTAATTTGTTATCTTCTGCACAGCATTCTTAACACATTAAAAATAATTACTTTGTAATCGAACAAGTCATAAGAACGTATACAAACCACAAGTGTTTTGCATGACATTTCTGTATTATAAACCTAGAATGTATATTTAATTATTTATTTTTGCTTTAAAAATAAAATTTATGATAATGATGATTAATATCTACTAAAAAAAATTACCTTTGATTAGTCTCATTTTTTGTATCTCAATTCTTTTTTTTTTCTTTTTAAAATTTTTTTTCTAAGTAAGTATTACATCTTTTGTTTTGTTTGCTTGTTTGTCTACTAAATCATAAATTGAACATCCAACATACTGTTTCAATTATCTTTTGGCATTTATATAAATATATATACTTTTCAATTTATTTATTTTTCTTAACCATATAACTACTGTAAAAAAAATTTTTTTATTTGCGTAACATGCACAAAACTATTATCATACTTTTTAAGCAGAGAACATAATAAGTTGCTTTCATTTACTTTTTCAATACATTTGTAGAAACAATCGTTTTGTCCAACTTATTTTACATAATTTTGCTTTCTTGATATCACTGTTTACAAGTTAGTATTCGTTTACATTGCTGTGATAGTATTGCCGTTGTTGTAAACTTTGCAGTAGTGCTCAATTTTATTAAAACAGATTTAGGGTCAAATAAACATTCAGACTTTAGCATCCTTCTTTTTTTTTGTTAGATTTTTTGCTGTTAATTTTTTTTTAAAGTTTTTATAACAAATAGCTGTAGGACGTACTTTTCCGTTATTGTTAATTTACATTCACATTTACTTTCTTTACAAACAGAAAAAATTTTACGCTATTTTACTATAACCACTTATCTTATCACACCTGTGTGTGTACATAATTTTCAAAAAATTTTTGCAAGTGTGTGTGTGTAGATAATAATATTTGTTGTTAATAATTATATTTTTTTGTGGTAGTGTTGCTTGTTGTGACTGTAGTTACTATACTATATATATTTTTCAGTGCAATAAATTTTGTTTTGTTTATTTTAAAAAACATAAAAAAACACTATTATTTTTTACATTGTTAAAAATGCACCAACTTACATCTTCAACTTTAAAGAGATCGTCTATTACAATTAACTCAGACAACAAAATAACTAATCACAGTGTTGCATCTTATTTGTAAAAGCGTAACATAAAACACAAGTAACCATGCTACGTTTAGTAAGATCTCAAATCTGTTTCACCATCTTCGTCGCCAGTGTTAATAACATCCTCACCGGTGACAACATTATTGCCTAACTCTCATGCTTTGTATTTATCATCATCTTCATCATCAGCATCTTCGTATTCTCCTTCTGCTGCAAACAACATAAACAGCATTATGGCAGCAATTAGTTTAAGTAATAGCATTAACACCTTTTCGTCTCGTACACCTTCTTCATCGTCATGTTCTTCGTAGTATTGTTATGCCTCGCCTGTATCACCGTACAAGGTGTACAAGAGCGATAAAAACAAATTACTATAATAACTATTAGCATAAATTATTTGTAATAGTAGCTCCTACGATGAAGCAGCCTAGTTTGTAAGTGTCATTCGCGTGATTCGGCATGAAGACTGTTATTTGTAGGCACAACGACAGGACAGTTAACTGTTTTAGTTTTTCCGTGATCACTTCGCCTTTTTGATTCGTATGATTTTGGGCGATTATCATGTTATTGTCGACCGTTCGTCTCCACGATTACGTAGTGCTGTGCGAGAAGATGATAATAATGATAATATTACACAAACAGTGTATCATGATGCACACGTTAGCAATGTGAATAATGATGACAAACGTTAAATTGTCGAAGAAGCACTGCCCTTCAATGATGCATTGCAGAAATAAGCTACAAGTAGAGCCATCAAGTTACTGTGTGGTCACACTCCACGTGAACGAATGAATATGCATCAGAGTAGTACACCGATTTGTGGACCAGTATGAGATGCCTCAATGACAGCAGAGGTGTTTGCGTAGCATCGATTGTAGATTGAGGTGATGTGTGAGGCACTCTATACCGCGTGCGAGTAGTTGTAAGGGCTTGTAGCACAATAACTTGACTCTGCACCGGTGATGGGCAATAATAACATTGTGAATAGCTGTCAAGAAAACAATAAATGGGAAAAAAATGAAAAAGATGACGAAGAAAGCCTAACGCATGACGTACAAAACAAAAATATCGGTTTTATTTCTACTGACAGTAACAATAATCAGAGTAGTAACAAAGCCAACGTACTGAATGCACATCCATAACATTACAGTACATAGTAGAGGTAGTAAAAGAGGTAAGCCAGCACTATAAACACCACAGTTAAGCAAAATGAATAGGTAAGTCAATTCAACTCATCAACCAATGACGAGTTTGATGATAATGATGATGATAAATTTGTATCTGCGCAAAGCAGTGTACATGACACAACGATGTCTGCCGTTAAAGGAGAAAGCGGGAAGTAGAAAGAGTGCAATGAATATTAGCACTTTATGTGTCATTTACATCATGTACAATAGTAATAATAGCAACAATAACACAAACATCATTAACACTAGAAACTAATAAAAGAGGTAACAGTACAAAACAATACTAGACCCGTATTAAGTTAAATAGTAAAATTTATTGATAGTCGATGTGCTATTATACAGCACATCTTACTTGTCTTGTAATCTTTACTCGTGTGTGTGGCCAATGAACACAAAAACAGGACTAATAACATGCTAAGCAACAACACTATTAATAATATTAATAGTAAAACTATCAAGAACAATAACTAATGGAAGGCAAACAGTTGTAATTATCACAATGTACATAGCACCTCGCCGTCTTCTTTCACACCGGATTCAATGTCTGAATTTGGTATATTAGACTTCTTGTCTCAATCATAAAATTTACTTTCCGAGTCACGGAGAAAATCAATGCTAACCTTGCAAAATGTATCGTCAGCGTCTGTCCCGTTTTCCTCTGCCTCACAGCTTTATTCTCCATCAGTGACAAATAACACACATAACATGTGTGGTATCAAAAAGGAATGTAATTTGCAACTGAGGTAATAGTCCACACATACCATGAAAAGTAAACAAGATAATATTACATCACCACTATTAAAGCCTGTGTCATGAGTTGTACAGCAACAGCAGCAGTACCAAAAGGAACGAAGTAAAAAAATGCAACGGGCCGAAATGCAACGTCAACATCAGACAAGTGCACACCACCACCATTAATAAAAAAAACATAAATCACACATTGTACCATTACATGACCGTGATTATTAGTATCAAAATCGATGGCACAAAGATTAATAACACATTAAAAAGAATGTAAAACACACGTTGCTTCAGGGGAAATAAATATAACTGTAAAAAGATCGTCAAGATAGACAAATGGATGTAGTTAACTTATCTGTAATACGTAGTTTACCGTTACACATCATGACGACTACTACTACTAGTAGTGATAATGATAGGAATGAACCTAACAGTGTTAGTGATTCGAAGAGTGGCAATGAGTGTAATTCGTGTAAAAGCTGTGGCTCACTCTCGTTACCACACTCAAGCTGTTCTAGTAGCAACACTTAGAATGACACCATTGAAAATAAACGTGAATAGAATTCAAAACAAGAGGTGGTAGGCAAGTAAACAGGCAATAGTGGTAATGGTGAAATTCATGATAGAGAGGTTGATTTCAACTCTATTGCCAGTTCAGACACACTAGACCCACTTCATTTCACCGTGCATCATGCCATAAATACCTTCATGCATGTGTTCTTATCCATTACGACCATTCATCAACAGTTGACACAGTATCGTATGGCGTACAAATAACACTGTAATGCATGAAGGGACGATGCCCATGCACAGGAGTGTCAGTGTAATTGGTGTAAACGTTTTGATGCCATCAACACGGAACTGTACATGCGATCGTAATAAAATCTAGAGCTGCTCAAACGCACCACCGTGGCACTTGCCGCCTATGACTGCCAAATTGCGTAAACCTCCATTGCCTACATTGATGGTCAGGGCCCTGCGTTTACCGCACAGGCTACCATGTTATTAGCACATGTGTTAAGTCCATAACTGTTAGCCGCCAACCCAACCGCCTCACGGGGTGGGGAGGCACTACGGTGAATTTTGAGTTTTGTCTTTGGTGGGTGTGATAGCAACGATGTCGCACGCATTCAGTCGGAGCGAATGCAACATCAATAATTACTACTAACACGAAGGGATTCGTAGTGCTGCTATAGTTTGCAGAATAGCAGTGATAGTGATAATGAAACTTTCTCTTCTAGTAGTAATAGTAGAAATAATAGTTACCCTCAGAATTCTTTTTAGTAAAATGAAGGTGATATGACAGATCGTGAACACAAACGACAGTATGAGCAAAGTATGAAAGATAACAATAACGATTACAATAAACTCAAAACCACAAAGAGAAAAGTAGATTGTAATAATAAGAAAAGTAGGAGTAGTAACAATAATAATACCATTCGTGACCATGATAACACCTCCCCCACCATTGCCCGTCTGAGTGTGTAGTACATCTTAGCCGCCTGTTTCACCTGTTGTCATCCACTCATGACGGTGATTGGTTGTGTTGCCTAGAGTGACGCGTATGGGTGTGGAATCACCATTGCCCGTGCAGTATTGCAATACGCCTTTACATTAGCCCAGACCTCTGCCCGTTTCTTGCGTGAGCCTCAGTTAGGGAATACCTGGTACACCCCATTTACCTCGGCAATGATGCGTGGGTTGAATGAACTGGCACACGTACATCATTCATTGTAGCACAGTCATCCACAACAACAACAACAACAACATTATCATCATCATAATTATAATACGATCAATTATCAAGTAAATGGTAAAATGCATGAAAAGAGTAATATCACAGATAAAACTCACACTAATGCTTATATAACCGCACTTCGGTTTACACTTTCTCATTCCACAGGACACTATCGCTTTAAACCAGTCCCACACGCTAAGGTAACTGGTTTAAGTACCGCCGATGTCTTGTAAACCGCACGTGGACGAACCACCCGACGCTGTCTCGCTCTACAGTGGGCGAAGTGTGTGGTGTTGAGTGGGCGAACTCTCGTCCGGGGTGGAATCACTGAGGTGTACATCCCACGTGATCACTACGGCTACTTAAATGAACTCAGTCGACGCCTACAGGCGTTATTGACCAACTACGTACATGTGGCAAATGCTAAAAAGTAGCAGCGGCAAATAGACCTCTAAGAGGAATTAAGTAGTATTAATAGTAATAGTACTAATAGTAAAGCAGACAGTGAATCAGAGGCCTCACTTGTTTCACGACGACGTCTTTTCTCATTGCTGTAGATTACACTTATGAGTGCCCATGCCGTTCCGTCTTCGTCGTCGTCTCCGGTGCAGTAGACCGAGTTAGCCTATCCTACTACTTCTACTCTTAATAGTAACACCACCACGATCATTCCATCATCGTCTGTAATAAGTATTTCTCCCAAAACGACCAATTTACACAAACACCACTCCTCATCGGCCATACCAAAAAAGAGTATCTCACGATTGTGATCACTGGCCAACACGTAATCGTAGGATGAGTCCAAGAACAGACAACGCTATGATGCTGCCTTTATTGACTCCTTCTGTCTTGGCAAATCTGCGGCGGATTTTTTGTTAGAAACGTAGTACGTTGTCCTACCGGTTCATGAAATTATCTTTGCCTCCTTGTACTCGGTACTGACAGCCACCTCGTAGGTAATGCTGTGTGAGCAGCCACGACTAAATTCAATCTTTGTGAATGAACTCATTACGTTACTCTACGAGGTCAATCAAGGAATGCTAAAACCGTGATTTCTACCCTCGTAAAAAAGCACTCCTTGTGTAACAACATCATCATCATCATCATCCTTATTGCCACCGTCACCATCTTCAAAGTCACATTCGAAGTCATTCACAACATGTAATAAGGATTAGGCATTAATGAAAATATAAAATGACACATCACATAAAACACAGCTAGAGCACCACATTGTATAAGGCTGAAGTGCAACTACACACGTGAGCAATCAAGTAGTAAATACTAAGAAGAAGAGAAGAAATGGTCGCAGTCATCATGCTTGAATGCGTATAGGTAGTACCCATCATACAAAAAATAAACGTAACGTACGCTCATTACACGCTCTCATCCCATAGGCTCAGTCAAACATTGATCGGGTGCTCAATCACCCATGTGTGTTGCTGCATGCCGCATAGTATGGTGTTCTGCTACGGTAAGGTTTACAATGTGGATAGGTGTTAGCCTCATGAGATGCTCGGCTGCAGCGTAATCCAGATGACCTAGTTCGTGGGTTTCACACACTGCTGTCCTAGTTGTGAAATAAGTTGTAGGACGAGTACGTTTGCCCGTCATACCGCGACTACGTGGTTGCCACACGTACGTTGCGAATGTTATTAGGAGTGAGTGTGCGGTAGCAAGGCATGAATTTGCATGGCAATGTGCTGCATGTAGATGATCTAGATGTGAAAGGAACCAAAAAGGAGGATGTGGCACTGCGATTGGGTGTGATGACTTCACAGGACTACACCGTAGGAGAGATGGACGAGGCACCAACTAAGGAACTGTCATAGGTAGACAGCGAGGCAGAGAGTGATGATGTGATGAGTAGGAGTAGCCAAGATAGCAACACGAGTAACCCAAAATATAATATTGACGATAAAATGATAAAGGAATTAACTATAGAAAACAAAACACTACCACCATCATCAAAACGCACTTGTCAATGTAGTGATACTAATCTAAGTAGCAATGAAGTAAACACATTGCATGATAAGGATAAACATCATGTCTAGTCACTCAAGCAGTATGAGTAATGTGTGTATGAGGAAAATGAAAAAAAGACGAACAATCATAACAAAGGAAAGGAAAATAAGTAAAACGAACGAACATCAAAATGTAAAAAGGCATGTCAACTGATCAAAACTGGTGCACTAGCACCATAACCTCAGTTTGCTAAAGGTCAATCAGCACTTTGCTTATGAGGCAAACCACAGGTGCGTCGTAGCCGTCGTTACTACAATAGTAGTAATAGTAATACATCTACATCGCCAACTCGTACGTCGATTTCTGCATTAATACACCAACACATGATTACACTGGTGAGTACACGATCGTAGATTGCCATTCTACTTGCGCGTGCACCACCAACATGAAACTTACCCTCTGCTTCTGTATGTCTGTCATGACCTACAACAAATACAAATACAAATACTACATTGTCAGAGAAAAATGTAAAAACGTAGAGGTACAACATAATGGTTGAATCTACAACTCCGACAACTAATAATACTACTACTATCACTGATAGAACTAATAAAATGAATAGTAAATTAAAAGTTAATGTAGTGAGTGTATAGGTGGATAAGTGTACGAGCGGAGAGAATGATCATGACATCTTTCGTATTACTACTCTTTTGCACCCAGCAAGTAAAAAAACTGAATTGACGAATAGTTGTAATAACATAATTACAAATATAAATGAAGAAGTAAACAGCAATTTAATTTCTAGTCAATAAAGTAATAAAAAAATCGAATAGTAAAATGCATCACACATTACTTCATAAACTCGCAAATATCAATAGTAATAAAAATAGCCAAGTAATAATATTGCTGTATAAAATATGTCAGATGATGAAGTAAGTAAATCTGTGCGAGATTTATTAGAAAACAATAAATTAGGCGGATAGACTGTTATGCAACCATCATTTCCGCCGTAGCCATGTGATGATGTACTTGATTTGATAAAGCTATAGAGCATGAGTGATACAAACAGTTCTATTCTGCTCACAAGCAACTCACCATCGCTTCCTATCAACTCATCAAACACGACATAATAACACGAAGAAGAAGAATAAGAAATAGTAAACGAAGAAGAACAGTAATTATCGTCTAAATGTGCTTTGCTGAATTTATCTTCTATGGTAATCTCTCCAACGAGTGCTGACAGTGTTGGTTATAGTCATTAGTCGAATACATCTTCATCAATACATACACCAATTTTTAGAAATGCACACGGCAATGCACAGCTCAAGGTCAAGAACACATCACTACGTCCAGGTAACTCTTGATCTTTGAATTACCCACACACGGCACGAATGCTACACAGTGCCGCCTTTGCACTACACAATAACGATAAAAGTAACAACAGTATCAAGAAGAATACTACTAATATAAATAGTAACCATAGCTTTCCATCAGCGTTTTTCTCTAGCATTGACATGTCTCGTGTCTTTCCGTAGAAAAAAATTTAACCCAAGAAAAAGATTAACAGTATCAATGTTACTTCGTCCTCTGCGTGTACAAGGGCACATGATAACAAAACGTAACGAATTAACACAAACAAATTACTAGAATTGCTATCACGACAACACGATAACAATCAACTGAAAACTAATAATTAATAATATAATAACAACAATGTTAATAATTATAGTCAGAATGAACATCACAAGGATATAGATGAAAAGAAAGAAAATAACGTTATGTAGGAATTGCACGGAATTGATAAAGCACCACTGCAAATAAGCACCATGTCCTTTGATCAGGTAATAAAGCCACATAGTATGCCATGTTCACCTACGTGATGGTAGAGCTCACTCTCATTTTCAAATCCGTAGTTGACCACGTCGTATGAACAATTTGCCGCTACCACGCATGGCCAAGTAGACGCTAACAGCACATCAGACAATTTTTTGAGCAAAGAAGTTGGCAAGTTATAGTAATTTACCTAGATTGAAGATAAAAGGTAAATAAAGAACGTTTCATAAAAGAAGAATATCTAAAAACTTAATGTTTGATCGATTAAAATTATTTTTTTTTTGCAAATGTCAAGTTTTATGTAATGTTGCCCAATTTATACTTTTTTCTCTATCTTGCACAAAATGCTGTAACAAAAATCTAGTTAGGTAGTGTGTTTATTTTTATTTTTATAATGTTATTTGATTGCTTGCTATATATATAAACATATATTCTTGTTTTGCAGAATAGACTTTTAGATTATTAGTGAATTTTGTTTGCTTCTCTCTCCTTGCCTGTTGCCATTACTTATAATTATTCTACATCTTTTTGTTTATTTATGTACTACCTATATTGAGTATAACCGATATCTTCTACTAAAACTTGAGCAAAAGCAAAACAAAAAAATTTTACATTATCTTTATAAACCCATTGGTTTAAAGAAAGTTAATTTGTTTGAAATAATGTAGTTTAGATGATGTAATGTGAATATCTGTTTGTGTACAGGAATACAAATTACATATTATTTTTTTTTATTTACCATATTAATAATATTATTATTTTTACCGTTTACAAATCTTTCGTTGTTTGTTTGTTTGTTTTTGGTTTTTTATTGTCAAATATACAATTACGTTAATTTGTGTAGAAAAGCATACAAAGGAAAGGGTTAATTTGTCATTGCGTTATTAATTTTTATTATTACTAGATTGATATTTTACTAAATTCATAAATTATTTGAAATTACTTATTTTTTGTTAGTATTGTAATATAAATGTCAAGCAAGACAAAATTTGCTACTTCGTAGATCAACAAAGGACAAACGTAGATTGTAAATAATGTAAATTGTAAAAATTCCACAGTAGATGATGAAGAAAAAACAATTCACAACTATAATAGTAATAACGGTTATGATGGTCGTAACGGAAATGTTAGTGGTGTTAGTAGTAGAAGTATGTAACCGTTACACAGTGCCGCTGTACATCATGGTATGACATCACATACAGCTTCTAATGATGCAAATAATTAAAAAAATAATAATAATAATAATAATAACAGATTGATCGGATCAGCACCGGCGTCATTGAGTGTGCCACATGCCTTCTTCAATCAAGCAAGTAGCAATAATATAAATAACCATATTAAATAAAATAATATTATTAGACGACACGTGAGTCGACCAGCTTAGTAAAACGTCTCTAGTTCCGTGTAGGTGCAATATATTTCACATCAAGAGTAGTAACCATCACATCTTGTGCAACACGCTAACATGCTGTAATCGTAGCACATCAACAGTAATAACAATGATAATTATCAGAGTCGTACTATTCATCAGAGTAACAAAAATGATATTCAATAGTAGCCTTCTCCTTCCTCTTCTTCTCAAAATTAACAGAGTCTGAACACGTAACAGTAACAACACCGTAATGGTCATCATCATCATCATCATCATAGTCGTGCTCATCGAAATAATTCTATTTAAAATGGCAACGGCAACGAACGTAAAGCATCACTTGTGCAAAAACTCATGGACAGTAGTATAAAACGTCATCGTAGTGATAGTAGTAGCAACAATAACAACAACAACAGGAATGATAATAATACAAAACAACAGCAACAAAACATGATCACCTCTGATGCAATTAAAGAGACAAGTGAAACTACCACAACAACTAAAAAAGTTAATATGATGGAGAATGTTAGTTGAAATATGAATGGAAGCGCAACTTGTTAAAATGTGTATAACATAGGTAATAAGAAACCCAGCAAACAGCTACCAGCTATCAAACCTTTGACGTCTTCATTATTGTAGATATAGCAACAACAACAGCAGCAGATGCAGAAAAAAGAGGATAAGAAGCAGTAAATATTGCAACAACCATACAATGGCACTGTTACTACACAATAAACAAATAATAACATGAATTGTAATGATAACACGAAAGATAAAAACGCAACGTAGAAAAGACCACGACGATCATCACACAGATTTGTTGATCGACAGGCCATCTTCTCCTCGGATGTCTCGTCGAATTGTACTTCGTAGGACCGTGTGCAAAATAATAGTAGTATTAACAACAAGCATAACGTGTTTAATGACTTTAATGATGATGATGTTGATAATTTTGATAAAAATAATAAATAGTTTGATAATAACGTCAAGACGACAAACACAAACAGTGTACATAAATAGTCCTTGTATTAGTACAAATAAGCGCAACACTATCAGAAGGCATGAGTAGACGATGATAGTAGTGATAATGATACTAACCAAAACAACACTATAAAATAAATAACTGATAATAATGCGATGAAAAAGAAAATAAATATGAATAATAATAATAATAATAATAACACCATGCCTGCTGAACGTTTTGATCGTTTGTCGTAAATGGAACAACCAAAAGCGTTGTAATCCAGTATAACACACCACCTTAAATAGGATTATCTTGATGAAACTACATTGCTCGCATCTACGCAGCGCATTATCACCGTAGACGATGCTACGTAGGATGAGATGAATGAGATGAGTAGTAGTGCTCGACACGACACGAGCAATTCAGTTCGTTATTACAACTCGTACCAGCATAAGCAGCAACAACAACAACAACAACACCAACAAGGTGATAATGATAAAGTTAATAGTTCGTATCATAGAACGAACAGCAACAATAATAATATTAATAAGAATAAAATAAGTATAAACAACGATTTACCACCCATGTGCAATACGTATTACAACAATGATGCAAAAGACGAAAACCATAACAGCTATAATCATACTAATAATACAACAAATGGACAGAAATCACCTCAAGAAATGCATACCAAGTCATCACACAACGTTTCACAACACCACTCAAACTCACACTCTCGATCTCACTCTCGTCATCGTTCTCGTGAACACGGTCACTCACACAAATCACATAAACAATTACACTCCGAATCTCACGTACGTCACACAGTACAGCCCAGTCTCCCACAGTACGTCTCTCCTCACTACCATTTCCGTCAACAGGAGCAACCGGTGCATGTTCAGCATGGGTGTTAGTCCGCGCTACACGCATCCGAGTAATTTTCAAACATCTCATAAGATAGAATAGATCACATGAATAACAGTCACAGCAGTGCGTTTAGCGTAGATGTTAATGTCAACAGTCAAAGTAACTTTAGTGCAAGTTATCATTACAATCATCCGCATCATCATGATAACAGTGTTAATAATAATAATAATAATGTACACGATGGAACTAGAAGTGAATGCAGCAGTAGTTATAGTAGTAATAGTAGTAGATATAGTAGGCCATAGCAGAATGCATCCCACACGTCAAGTAACTCGTAGGATTATTTTATTAACCGAAGTGAACTACCGTGACTTTCACTCCTGGTAGACCGTAGCAATCCTGAAAGCTGACGATATCAAGCACCACGCAGGAACAGCTACGAGCGTCCATTTCATCATTTACAAATACTGATCATTCTGATGTAGACGATTGGGTTTATTATATTCAACTCCTCCGTTGTTCCAGCCTATGCATTATTGTTTTTTAGATGTCACAAAAACGTATCGGTCTAGTTCTGAGTGATGATATTGGCATTTTACCTTAGCGGGTTAGGCCTGCTCATTTCAAGCACCCTAATCTCATTCAAGGAGTGCGGTGATGTAGAGAATAAAGGTGAAATGTGTGTTTACTGCCACCGTCGTACCGCGCTCACCTCAAAACACTGCAAGTCGTGTAATAAGTGTATTACCTAGTTTGATCATCACTGTAAGTGACTGAATATGTGTATTGGAAGCAAAAACTACCACCTGTTCATCATATACCTCATCTCCGCCTCATGCACCATGACCTCAGCATTGGTCATGTCCGTTGTCTTGCTCATTCGATGATGAAATGAGCTTAAACCGTTTAACTGGTACTTTCGTGTGGCACCGATTATAACATCTTGCTTGATATTCACCGCTTTACCATTAATTATTCACTTGATCGGATTTCATATCATGTTGAAGATACGACATGAAAGTACGTATGAGCACATTATGAATAAACGTGGTCGAATTATCTCGAAACCACTCTTTCCGGTTATTGCTGCTGCTTCTACTACTGGCGGCTCTGCTTCTACCTTTTCTCCTGCTACTGCTGCTGCTGCAAATAAGACGTCTGCGTTTGCAACCTCAATCAAGTTAAATGGTAACATGACACCTACAACACTGCGCGAACGAGGAATGGAAAGTTACTCTGGCATGTACCCAAAAATATCGTCAACAGACAAGTATTCTGTCACGTTGGCTAATTTGATTACAAATTCATCTTCTACGGCAACTGCTACGGGTGTGAGTAAGTCGGAGTAATGTGTATTTGTAAACATCGTAAAAAATGAAATGTAGCCACAGTTTTCGTGAATGTAAATACACTACTTTTTTTATAAAATACAAATATGAAGTAGGAAATAAAAAATTTTAATTAAACTACAATTTTGAATGTATTTGCTTTCGTTTACATCACCGTAAATAGTTGTTGCTATTAATTTTTATGTATTGTTGTGTTTATGACTTTTACATATATATTTTTTTATATTAGTACATACATAAATTCGTATTTGTGCAATTATTTTGCTTCTTTATTCTTCAGTGAAAGCTTTTTTTACTTGTTGTTTATTCGGTAATAATGATAACATTGTTTATTTTACTGTTTTCACACACATTAATGCATATACGAATCAATTTCACAAATTGCAATTACGTTTTTTTGTTTCACTTTTTATATATTCCATTTTGCAATGTAAGCATTGGTGAACTTGTAATAACATTATATATATATATTCCTCTGATTTATACATGGGTGTAAAAATATTACCCAATAAAGTACAAAAGCATATCTTTGCTTCAGGTAAATTTGTTAGTGTTGCTTTTGTTTGCTACTTTTTTTTTTTACTTTCAATGCAAACTGTTAACTTTTTCATGAGTGTATGTGTGTTTTATGTATATTGCTGCTTGTCGCATTTGCAAAGTTTACTTCAACACTCCTATGCAAGAGAAAAAAAAAAATTTAGTATGATCAATTATAATATTTTTTGTACTATAGTTGATTTATTTTAGTGACTAAAGTTTTTAATGTTTTTTAATATAAAGTAGTAAATTGTCATGAGAAAGTAACAAAAAAAAATAATTGTAATGTGATAAAGTTATACTTATTATGCAAATATTATATCATTTTAATTCGTTAATTCTTTGTTCTTTTTACAGTATTATATATTTATGTGTGTATGTGTATGTATGTTTATTTGTTTTTATTGTTCACTACTTTGTACTTAAAATACTTTTGTACCTGTTAACATATTAGTATGTAAGTTATCCGATACTACATTTGTCTCGCATGATATTCTGCAATACACATGCTCACCTAAATTGTATTTGTTTGTTTTTTTTGCAAAAATGTAAACGCACTTCATTTTGTTTTATATTTTTATCGCATAAACTTATGTTTTTTCGATATTTGCTTTGTTTGCTGTAATTATTATCAGATTGTCATATTTTTCTCGCAGACATTTCTTATAAAGTAAATCAAGATCTTATCATAGCCTATATCAAATAAAGCCTAATAATCTATTTTGTCACTTACGTTATAATTTTTTTGCTATCAATTTTAAATTTACTCTTACATTTGCTCATAAACACTTCAGTATAATATATAATTTAAACTTTATTGTTGCTTTCGCTTCAAAAACAGAAATTTTTTTTTAAAAAAAAAATAAAAAATTATAAATATATTAATAGTGAATCAAGTTTGTACGTTTCAATTAATCTCTTAGTCTACCCCATTCACACACGACTATATCGAAATTTAATTAAAAAATTGACGTGCAACTACTCAAGTAAGAATACAATCAAAAAGCGTAAATCAAAGTCTATATTAATATTGCACAATTTTACTGTCTGCATAATCACACACAAAAAAAAAAAAGGTTTATTATCATAAACAATTTTTTTTCAAAAAGAAAAGCAAAAGAAGAAATGTTTATTGAAATACTCATCGTGCTCATCACGTTGGTTGCGCTGTACGGATGGTATTTTTGCAAATCGTTCAACACAACTCGCCCCACAGACCCACCGGTCATTCCATGTCATACACCCTTGCTGGGTCATATTATTCAGTTTGGCAGCAGTCCACTTACCTTTATGCAAAACGCCAAACGTAAGTATGGCGGTATATTCACCATGAACATCTGTGGCAATCGTGTGACCATTGTCGGTGATGTTCGTGAGCACAGCAAGTTCTTCACCCCACGTAATGAAATCTTATCCCCACGTGAGGTCTACAGTTTCATGGTGCCCGTCTTTGGTGAAGGAGTGGCCTACGCCGCCCCATACCCACGCATGCGTGAGCAGATCAACTTCTTGGCGGAGTAACTGACCGTGGCGAAGTTTCAGAATTTTGTACCGGCTATTCAGCACGAGGTGCGTAAGTTTATGAAGGCAAACTGGGATCAAGACAGTGGATAGGTAAACATACTGGAAGATTGCAGTGCGATGATTATCAACACCGCCTGTCAGTGTCTGTTTGGGTAGGATCTACGTAAACGGCTCAATGCACGTCAATTTGCCCAGCTGCTGGCAAAGATGGAGGGCAGTTTAATTCCAGCGGCGGTGTTCATGCCGTGAATTCTCAAACTACCACTCCCGCAATCCTACCAGTGTCGTGATGCACGTGCAGAGCTGCAGGCCATCTTGAGTGACATCATCATCGCCCGTGAACGCGAGGAGGCACAGAAGGACAGCAACACCTCGGATCTACTCGCTGGATTGCTCAACGCGGTCTACCGCGACGGTACACGAATGTCTCAGCATGAGGTGTGTGGGATGATTGTAGCGGCCATGTTCGCTGGACAGCACACCTCCACGATCACCACCACATGGTCTATGCTTCACCTGATGGATAAGCGAAATACGAAATATCTACAAATGCTACACAACGAGATTGATGAGTTCCCTGATAAGCTGAACTATGACAATGTGATGGATGAGATGCCCTTTGCCTAGCGCTGTGCCCGTGAGTCCATTCGCCGTGACCCGCCCTTGATGATGCTGATGCGTAAAGTACTGAAACCAGTCACCATGGGCAAGTACACCGTCCCAGTCGGAGACATCATTGCCTGCTCACCATTGCTCTCGCACACCGACGAGGAGGCATTCCCCAACCCACGTGAGTGGAATCCAGAGCGAAATATGAAAATTATCGATGGTGCGTTTTGTGGGTTTGGTGGAGGAGTGCACAAGTGTATTGGTGAGAAGTTCGGTCTGCTGCAGGTGAAGACGATCTTGGCTACGGTGTTTCGCGAGTACGACTTTGAGTTGGTGGGCAATCTACCTGAACCAAATTATCACACCATGGTGGTCGGTCCGACCGCAGATCAGTGCCGCGTTCGGTACATCAAGCGTAACAAAGATAAAGCGATAAAGACGCTGTCCTCTAACGGACAAATGGAGAAAGCCGTCATTGCGTAGGCATTGTAAATTAATTCATAATAATGTCTGTCAAAAAGAAAGAAAAATATCTGAAAGAAAAAAAAATTATATTAGTATTACTATTTTTTTTATTTTATGTTTAACTAATAAATTCCATTTTTTTTATGTATCTTATTTTTACTATCCTAACTTATTGCGAACAATTATAAATGAATAAAATATTTTCTAATTATACATATATATTCTTTTTTTGAGTTATATTAAAATAAATCGCGCTTCAAACTGACTATGAGACTACTAAAAGTTATTCTGTTTATTTTGTTTGTGTTAGTAAACTAGGCTGTCAAAAGAAAGTGAAAATAAAACTTATCTAAATTGTATTTTTGCTAAACTCACTTTGCTTCAGATCAATAATTTATATTTTTTTTATCATTGAATGTATGTTTTATCAAAATAAATATATATATATATATATATAATATTGTAGTAATGATAAATTATATTTTTTATAGATAATCAAAATTATTACTAACCAGTTTAACTCAAAAGAAAAAGATGAGGTAAATTAATGCCTAAATTTAAAATTTGTTAATACTGTTGCGAGACTTATCCTTAAAAAAAAATTGAACAAACTCTTTTTAAAAATACATTAGATATTTTGCATGATAATAAGAGAAACGTGAATAGGACCAAAATATGTATATATAAACTAGTAATGTAATAAATTTTTTAGATAATTGACAGAAGATCGAATAATCAATATTTATTTCATAAAAAAGTTAATTAAAAAGAAAAGCTATACTTTATTTGCATTTTAACTACAAACTTTGTTGACTTTTGCAATTTTTGTTGTAGTGATGAGTGTCGTGTTATCCTTATGCAGTAAATTTAATCATACTTTTTATAAAATTATATGTGGCTTACTGCTCTAGTCGAACATCTTACAGAAAGAGATTGTTCGCTGACAGTATCACCATAAGCAGTAACAACAAACTAGAAAGCAAAAAAAAGAGAAAAAGCATATTAGTTTAAAATATTTTTTTGCTTCATCGAGTCTCAAGTGTAGTATTTTCTGCCTTTTGTATGTTCTTTTTGTGCTTTATTATTTTGCAGTCAATTTTTGATAAATAATTGAAATGAAGGAAATTTGAAGAGCTGATAACCCTATCAACTAAATTTTTTTTATGAAAAAAATTATGATTGACACTACGCGTGTGTATCATCTACATTACTGAATTTTTACTCATTTTTGTTTTCTTTGCTTCTAACAAACGATCTTTGTTTTATTATTTTTGTCATTATAATTATCTTCAACATTTTCTTGTTATTATAGGTAGTGCCTTTTGTTCAAAATGACACACTCAGCCGATCTGCAGTGGACTCTGGTGCGCCAGAAT
Organism: Blastocrithidia nonstop; assembly: GCA_028554745.1. Taxonomy (NCBI): domain Eukaryota; phylum Euglenozoa; class Kinetoplastea; order Trypanosomatida; family Trypanosomatidae; genus Blastocrithidia; species Blastocrithidia nonstop. The sequence continues at coordinate 396,299 of JAQOTN010000051.1, forward strand.
AGTAAATTTTTGCAAAAGCGTAACGGTATTCGTCTGAGCAGTGACCCATTCAACAACAACGGCAACTGGACGAAGAGGCAGTCAGGTTTCATCAATGATAAGGCTACCGTGATCAAGCCTGGTAAGAACGGTACTATTTGTCTGACAGTGAAGAAAGGTGACAACAATAACAAGCCTAAGCAGACATTCGTCAAGACCAACTTTGATGCTGGTGTAAAGGCGTCTGATATTCGCCGTGCGGTAACTGGAGTTCGTCCTGACCTAGGTGCCGTTAGTTTCCGTCGTGCACGTAAACTGGCTCGTATTCACTACCATGCCGGTAAAGTGCAGGCAGCTCGTAAGGCTCGTTCTGCAAACATCAAGTTTGCCCGCAAAGCTATTCGTGCAAAGAAGAACTAACACCACTAAGGTTAAATGACATAACATTGATAATAAGCAAGTTTACTCCCATTAAGATTATTTTACTCTTCTTCTTCTTTTTTTCTTTTTTTGTCTTCTTCTTTTTTCATCACTATGTTTGCAAATTTATGTGCTCAAATTATTATTGATTACAGCATAGAGTGTGTAAATACGTGTACATGCATGTATATGTTTGTTTGAATGTTATAATGATGATTATAAAAATATTGTGAATATTTTGCTTTTTACTACCTTTTTCTACACTTTGTTTACATTTTTTCTTTTTCCTCAACAAAAAGCAAATAGTGAATAACTCTGATTGTAGCTGTATCGTAATACATAGCATTGACTTTTTGTCTCATTATCATTTATTGTCAACCAACGCAATGAAATAGTCGCTCACGAATGCCTTCTTCGATATCGTCAAAGATCATATTGGTGATTCGGGTAGTGTAATAAGTGCTAAACTTAATGATGATCAAATTACTAAGAACAATAGCAATGACTTGAGAAATGCAATCAGTAAGTCAGCATTGATCTCAATAACTCATTTCATACAAAAACTAGTGCAAAGTGCAAATGCATAATAAAATACATAATGTATTTACAGCAATATTGATAATAGTGTTAGTTGTGAAAGGCAGTTGAATGACTTTGCAGTGTATTGTAAATCTATACCAACATCATGACTTTTTTCGACTTTAGTCAATACTCATTCGTGTTAGACTAACTGTGCATCAGCATGTTTATCAATTCATAATAATAATTAATAGTATGTTACCATGATGTTAAAAATATAGCATGATTTACGTTAACTGTCAGCTAATGCTACAAAAGTTCCAGTTTGTGAAGCAATGAACGCAGCAACACAGTCCTTGATGTGTTTGTTTCAATCATTACAGACGCAAACACAGGCTGTTTGTCTGTTGACTGCACTGTGAATGTGCACCAAGTTTTGAGGCTACTCATTACAACGATTGTCTTTGAACAGTGTAGGATTTATATTAATGCAAAAGTACGAGTCATGGTGCACGAGGTAAATTTCCACGAAGTAGTTTGTAGGAAGTAAAACATCAGTTCATAGGGCTAACAGAATAGGTTTGTACAATCAAAATGCAGTAGAATAAAACGTAGATTGCAATAATATAGAAACCCAACTATGTGACAACGATAATATTACTGCCGGCACTCCTGTAATTAATGTTGACAATAACCTTATTATCAACTAGGAGGAAATTACAACTTAATTACTGTTGCCAGAAGGGTAGGATGACTTGTATATTGAAGGGCAAATGGATGAATATAGTGATAACGTTATTGACGACTTGGTCAATACAATTGAGAATGTTGAGATGGCATTACTTAGATGTAATAATTATGTCATTCCTGTTGATTTACGTACTTCAACATAATACATAAAACTCAACCTTATTGGTTGTTAAAATAATATTATTTTTTGTTTATATTGATATAAAATTGTCAATGATATTGACATTAATTTATTTTTGTTCGTCAAAGTCAGTGATTATTTTTTGTGTTTCTGAGCTAACAAAATGCAAAAATGGCTTATCATGTTTTATAGTTCATATTAATTATTATTGATATTTACTACTCTCTTTTTGTTTTATTATTTTTGTCATTATAATTATCTTCAACATTTTCTTGTTATTATAGGTAGTGCCTTTTGTTCAAAATGACACACTCAGCCGATCTGCAGTGGACTCTGGTGCGCCAGAATAGTAAATTTTTGCAAAAGCGTAACGGTATTCGTCTGAGCAGTGACCCATTCAACAACAACGGCAACTGGACGAAGAGGCAGTCAGGTTTCATCAATGATAAGGCTACCGTGATCAAGCCTGGTAAGAACGGTGCTATTTGTCTGACAGTGAAGAAAGGTGACAACAATAACAAGCCTAAGCAGACATTCGTCAAGACCAACTTTGATGCTGGTGTAAAGGCGTCTGATATTCGCCGTGCGGTAACTGGAGTTCGTCCTGACCTAGGTGCCGTTAGTTTCCGTCGTGCACGTAAACTGGCTCGTATTCACTACCATGCCGGTAAAGTGCAGGCAGCTCGTAAGGCTCGTTCTGCAAACATCAAGTTTGCCCGCAAAGCTATTCGTGCAAAGAAGAACTAACACCACTAAGGTTAAATGACATAACATTGATAATAAGCAAGTTTACTCCCATTAAGATTATTTTACTCTTCTTCTTCTTTTATTCTTTTTTTGTCTTCTTCTTTTTTCATCACTATGTTTGCAAATTTATGTGCTCAAATCATTATTGATTACAGCATAGAGTGTGTAAATACGTGTACATGCATGTATATGTTTGTTTGAATGTTATAATGATGATTATAAAAATATTGTGAATATTTTGCTTTTTACTACCTTTTTCTACACTTTTTATTTTTCCTCAACAAAAAGCAAATAGTGAATAACTCTGATTGTAGTAGTATAGCAATTCAGAGCATTTATAGTTGTCAGTCTTAGCGATAAGAACAATTACGTATTTGATAAAATAGAACAAATTTTTTGTTTATCAATAAGCTATTGTAGAGTGTTATAAAGCAAATAATTACAGAAAGCAAATTTTTACATTTTTCAAACAAAGCGTTGAGGCAAAGGTTTTACATACACACGTTAAATACATTGTTCATTTTGATAAATATTAAGTCGTTCAGTCAAGTCTTTATTTTGTATTATTGTAGCCCAGACAAAGTTTCACTTTTAGTAAAGTTGTACCAAGTAGGTATTGTGTTTGTGTGTAGGTAGTACATTATTTTTCCTAGATATCTCTGTTTTCTGCTCGTATTTACAATTATGCGATTAAAGGCAAGTAAGTGTTGCTGCACCTTTGCCTGGTCCCCCAAGGCATTTGGTACACCAGCCATGATCGCCACAGCCACCTACAATGGTGTGGTAGAGGACGACTTTGATGCTACCCCAATGCTCCAGATTCGACTAGTAGACGTTACTCGCAGCGATGAGATGGAGATGCCTGTGTTGGGTGAGGTAGCACTACAGGCACGTGCCTGCAAAGTAGATTGGTCGGCTCACCCTGCGGTCAAGCATGGCGTGGTAGCCGTGGCCTGTATTAACGGACGAGTCTATGTGTATGATGTGAGTGCGATGTTGTCAAAGAGCAAGAATGCCCTGTTGGGAGTGATCAAATCACACAGTGGTAATGTACGAGGCTGTCAGTTCAACCAGAGTAAACCACAAATCTTAACCACAGGAGGAGAAGAAGGGGTGTGTGTGGTGTGGACGCTAAACATTCATCTTGGCAATGTCAATCCTAGTGGTGGTAATAGTGCTAGTAATAATGCGAATGACAAAACAATGTAGCCGGCACATGTGTTGTAGGTGAAGAAGGTCTTTTCATCGGATCAAACGTAAAATGACGGCAACACCGCCGATTCTACTGCACCAGGATCATCATCATCATCATCATCATCGGTTCACGCAAATCATCTCATGTCCAATGCTATTATTGATTTACAGTGGCACCCCAAGTTCCCACACGTGCTTGGTGCAATTACCGCAAACAACACCATTAAGGTCTGATCATTGAAAACACTGACGTTGGTTTCGACGCTAAACGTGTCCAAGGCCTCCCATGGGGCTTCGGTAACGTGTCTGGCATGAAACCCAGAGTAGGCACTTCAGCTCATCGTCGGTTTTGATCAACTTCACCCGGTGCTGCAGCTGTGGGATTTGAAATCAAGCATGGCGCCCATTCGTGAATTATCCACGCACTACATTACCGGTGGGGTAACATGTGTGAAATGGAAAGAGGACGATGTACACCAGTTGGTGTCTGGTAATGCCAACGGCACCACCGTCTGGTGAGATGTAAAACAGTAAATAAATTCGCCATTAGGCCAGTTAATACCGTAGGGTAATTCGATTATTAGTGTAGGGTGGTGCCCCGTCGTACCACATGTACTGGCAACTTCCTCGTTTACGCCCATGTTATGTGTGGCGACGGCCTAAGACGAAGGAGGCGCCCCGCTCTCCCCTGCCTCATTGAATGATGCTAATAGTAATAACATGGAAAGTAAAGACGGGAATATGAACTTGAGTAAAGGTGTAGATTACACTACTCATAGCAATGATAGTAGTATTAATGCTATGGGAGGTGCAATAAAAGATGGTTCACTGCAGAATGAACGACGAGGTAGTCAGGTGGGGCAATATCCTCATCCTCATCATAATTTGAGTGTAGGTGGTGAAGGTCATGGCATGAGTGCCCAACCGCCATAGTGACTTAAACGTCCATGTAGTGCGTGTATTAGTGTCACCAATTTGGTTGCCAAGTTGAAAGAAGGCACACTATCTACCATTGAACTCATTCCACTCCCATAGTAGCCGCTCTCACCGCGTACACTGTAGGATGTGAAATTGCAAACGGAACTGCAACATTTGAGTGTCAACTCACCATAGCGTGTAGAGTGATTACGTACCCATCACTATGGTCTACTGGCCGCCGTAGCCTCTACTCAGTAAAGTCGAAAACCTATCTTAGATTATTTAGCGCAGGAAACACGTAAGCATCATCGCAAAGGACGTACAAGTGGTAAATTAATGAGACGGCTGTCTGGTGAAGCCAATGGCGCATTGCCAGGAATGCGAAGTAGCCATCATCACATGAATAAGGATGATAATGGTAATGACAATGATGAATATGAGGATGAGGTTGAATAGGATGAAGACGAGCATACAGAAGGAAAAGAAGAATAAGAAGAAGATGATCCATTTGACGAGTTAACGTAGGAGCAACACAAGAGTTATGAAGATAAAGCGGCAAGTTGTGTCGCACGTGGTGAGTTGTAGACCGCGGTGTAGATCTGCATGGATGCATAGCACTACGATGACGCCTTTGCGATTGCCTACTTGCACGGTGGGGAGTTGCTACGCAAGGTACACACACGGTATGTACACTATGTTCAGCAGCAATGACCGTAACGACGTCATGTACTACTTACTGGGGCAATCGCCAGTAAAGATTATCACCAACTCATCTCCAGCAGTAATGTAGCACACACACACACTGTACGAGACAAGTAACAACTAGTTACAAAAGAGGGTCATAATGTTTAAAAATCTTCAATATCATGAAAGGAGGCCCTGTCCTCTATTATTGCCTATGTACAGGATGGGTTTGCCTAAGCCTGTAATGAGCTTGGTAACATATTAACGTAATAGGGCAATGTGTAAGGTGCGTATGCGTGTTACGTGTGTGCGCGTAATATTGACGCCATTGTCTAGCTGGGGCGAATGCAGCGACACTCTCCGCGGAAAATTATTCGATAGACGCTTCTGCTTGAACAAATTACTGGAAAACGGGCTCATGGCGCGTTTTGGGCCGAGTGCCTGTACGTGTACGGGTACAAACTCGTGTACCAGGGCCATGTCAATGAGGCAATTAAATATCTCACTCGAGCCGCATAAATGAATCACATTCGGGCACAGCAGCTGGTAGATCGATTGATGGGTTACTCCAATAGACAGGCAGCAGCAGCAGAAGAGGCGCTGTCTGATGAACCGAGTGAGAGCTGTACTCGATTCCTACGTGCACTACAGGCAAAACAGCAACAGCAACAGCAACAACAACAACAACAACAGCAACAAGTACAACAGGTACAACCGTAGCGATACCCAATGATGTCCAGATTTAATGGACCCGTGACAGGTACCGTTGTCCCTAACACACCTCCTCCAGGACCACCACCACAAGTACAACAACAACAAATACCACAAACATCTAATTTTAATGCTCCCATAAACAACATGACGCCCATGGCAATGCGTACGACCCCACAACTTATGCCCGCTCAGCCTAATTCGATGCAACGATTGATGCCTGGTCAGACTAATCCGATAATGACCCGGTCTGTAGAACGTCCTACTACTATGAGTAGTAATAATACTAATAGTATGAATGCCATGTACAATAGACCATCGGCACTGATGCCACGTGCAATGAGTACTGGAAATGCCATGATGCCTAATAACGTTGGTAGTAACGCTAGTAATAATAATAATAATAATATAAACACACCAATGGCAACTAACAATTTTATGCAGCCTCCTTTACAAGCACAAGCACCACAGCCACAAGGCAATGTGAGTTCTCACCCTCCACCACCACCACCACCACGACTTATGCCTCATCCTGTTTCTACCTACTCGGCATTGCGGGCAACATCTACACCCAGTGAAGCTGGACGACTAGCCACAGGTAACTTTACTATTCCACCACCAATTCCACCTCCTCCGCCTCCTCCTCCTGGTCCGAATGCTTCTCATTTGCCCCCATCACAGCCACAACAACAAACACAAGCAGCTCAACTTCCACCATCATCGATTTCAAATAGCTATAACCCTAACATGACTGCAATGTCTGCCTCTACAGTAAACGGTAGACCAAGCTCGGCTCCTCGTGAACCACAGGCAGCGTACCAATACGCACAGCCACCACAACCACAACCACTACAATACAAAGTTTCTACTCCAGCTGCTCAGCCGCCATCTCAGTCCATCAACACCATCTCTGAGGTAGACTTGGCTACCCTCGCAACACCACTGCAGCAGCAGATTATTGCACGATTGCAATAACTTGTACCAGCGGTAGTGGATATGCACAAGCGTGTATCCATTGATAAGGCGGCGATTGCGCTGTATGTTGATTTACGCAACAATGACGTCAATGAGGCAATTCAGCAGCTGCTCCTACAATTTCTCAACGCGGTGGGCACACCATCGGCACGAAATATATGGGCTCAACTCTCACAACGAGGCTCTACCGCAATACGTAACTTCAACGTTTTGCGTTTTCTTTAATCACATTCAGCTACTCTTATTGGTTTTTATATAAATAAAATTTATTGAAAAGAAAACAAATACATATATATGTATTAGCTTTACAGTAACTCTTAGATTATTTTTATTTTGCAATTAGTTTGTATTCTTTATGTCTGCAACACAAAAAGAAAAACAGAAAAAAAAAGGGAGAAGCAGATAATATTTCTGAAACAGATCACATTTACCATGTATGTATTTTGTTAATTTTTTTTCATCTTGCATTATTTGTTTCTGTCCTCAAGGTAAAAAATAAAACCACTAAAATTGTTCGTTCATCATCAGCAATAAGCAAAAAAATTAAAGACAAAGTAATTTGAGTGTTATCAATTTTTTTATTTTTCTTTGGGCTACTTACTATTTGCGTGCGTAACATAAATTTATATATATTAATCAGATATACTGTTAAATAATTTATTTTACTTGTAAATACTGATAACGTGTATATATTTATTAATGTGATTAGTGCTAAATCATAAACAAAGAAAATTTTTTGAAAACAAACTCACGTTATATTGTGTGAGTGCGACAAATGAATGATTGAAGCAAGTTCGCTATTATTCGCAACATAGTTAAGAACAAGTGGGTTTTTTTTCTAATTTTTCTATATATATTTACACTCACACATGCAACTAAAAACATTCTCTCTTTATAACTAATTAAATTATTATCTTATTTATAACGCAGATTGTGTAATTTTTTGATAATACTTCTTTTTGCTGTAGTATTCGCTATGATGTTAACAACTTGTATATGAATGTTTAAACTGGTAGAAAATTTTAAATTGTCTACTCATATGGTGCTTATATTATTCTTGTCTGCCATTGTCTTCTCATTTTTGTGTGTATGGCTATTGGGCTTTAGTCTCTTCTTCTTTTTGTTCAAACATATCATTGCACTCACAAGCATACTAATTACATTTTTGTTGTTGTCGCGAAAGCATCAATACCTCATTATTATCAAATCAAGTTACAATTCTGACTAATATTTTTTTTTGATAACTTACAACCTAACAATTAGTTGCAAATAAATAATAATAATAATAATAAAAAAACAGTAATAAGAGTTAAAGTGATAGAATGCAGTGAAATCAGCTAGGCGGAACAGCACCTAACACAGGTGCAAATATGTACATGCAGCCACAAGCTCAGCAGTATGGTCAAACTCAACAAGACTTCTCATCTCAGCAAGGTTACTACCCTCAACAACAACAACAACAGCAGCAGCAGCAGCAACAATTTCAAGCCGGCTATCAGCAACAACAGACATTACCACAACAGCAGCAGCAGCAGCAAGCAGCTACAGGTAATCAATTTGCATATCAGGGCAATACTGCGTACGGTTATGGCAATTCTGCTACAACAGCCACACCTCAGGCTCAAAGTAACATGTACGGTAATACAGCAGGCAATGCATACTATGGTCAAGATAGCTATGGCCAACAACAACCACAACAACAACTTCAACAACAACAACAACAACAACAAGTTCAGCCTCAATCGGGGTATTCAGCCATGACCGCCTATGGAGCTAACCAGACAAGTCAACCAGCGCAAATCTCCTCCTCTACCTCACAGAGTGGATAGCCACAGACCGCTACGAATACCATGGCAAGCTATCAACCACAAGTACAGCAACAACAACAGCCAACAGCACAGATGCAAATGCCTAATATGCAGATGCCTAACATGCAAAACCCTATGATGCCATGGCAGGCAGGATATATGCCTCAGACCAACGCCTATGGCAACTTTGCAAACACCGCCTACAACCCACAATTTGCAAACATGGCCGCACCCATGCCTCAGATGGGGATGGGCATGCCCAATACGTATAATCCATTTGGACAGGCCATGCCCATGGCACCCACAGGTGGGTATAACATGATGAACTTCAACAACCCGGCCATGGGGATGAATGCTGGAATGGGTATGTTCAACAACGGCTTCTACGGCAACAACTTCAACCCGGCGGCGGCGGCGGCGGCGATGGCAATGGCTGGTGGGTATAACATGATGAACTTCAACAACGCCAACCAATTTGGTAACATGGACGGCACCGAGGAAGAGTACTACGATGATGAGGAGGATTATGACGAAGAGGCCGAAGATTACAAGGTAAGTGCCGCTGATCAGGCCAAGCTGTCACTGGGCGGTAAAGCCAACTCCTCTGGTATTGTTATCCCACGCAGGAAAGGTGGAGCGACGTTGTCGCTTGGGAAGAAGAAGCAAGAAATGAAGCAAATCATGGGTGCAGACGGTAAAATGTACAACGAGGATGGTAAAGAGATTGAAGCCCGTAGAGAAGGTGGGGCAGGTTCACCCAACAGTGAGGGTGGAACCGCCAGTCCAGTTCCGGTGAAGTTAACCCGGTAGCAACTTCGTGAGCAGGTACTGAAGGAGCTAGCCCGGCAGCGTGAGATGCGTAATCGGCCATTTGAACGCGATCCTCGTCCGCACTTTAACATTGTGTTTTGCGGTCACGTAGATGCCGGTAAATCTACCATCTCGGGTCATATCCTAATGGAAAAGGGCCTGGTAGACCAGCGTGAGATGGAGAAGCTTCGCCGTGAGGCAGAGAAGCACCACCGTGAAGGGTGGTAGTTTGCCTATGTCATGGATGTCGCCTAAGATGAACGCTCCAAGGGTATTACTCGGTAGACCGGTTCTGCCTACTTTGAGACGGATGAGCGTCGTGTAACGATTTTAGATGCACCGGGTCATAAGGCTTACGTGCCCTCCATGATCAGTGGTGCCTCTCAAGCTGATATCTGTGTCTTGGTCATCTCCAGTCGAACGGGTTAGTTTGAGACTGGCTTCGAAAAGGGAGGACAAACCCGCGAACATGCCATGCTAGTCCGTACCTGTGGTGTGAAGCAGATGATCTGTGTGGTGAATAAGATGGATGAGATGGAGTGGAGTGAGGAGCGGTATAATGAGATTGTGTAGAAACTTCGACCTTTCCTGCGTCAGAACGGCTTTGACGAGGATAACGAGAAAAATTTGATCTTCATCCCGATTGCCGGTCTTACCGGGGATAACCTCATCAAGCGTGTTTCTCGTCGGTTGTGTATGTGGTATGAAGGTCCTACCATGATGGATGTGATTAATAGCATCAAGTTACCATAGCGTAAGAGTGAGAACGATATCGTCTGTGTGCCACTCGTAGGCGCCTATAAAGATGATGGTAAGGTGTACGTGTACGGTAAAATAGAGTCTGGTTCACTAACTATTGGCGATAAGCTGCAAATCCTACCAGCTAAGATAGACACCGTAGTAGAAGGTATCTCGATTGAGGCTACCTAGTTTGAGAAGGCCGAGCCAGGCGATAACGTGCACCTGCGAGTGCGTAACGTAGATGACTGTGAGGTGCACCCTGGTAGTGTGGCCACATCCATACCAACCACACTGCGTGCGGTTTAGTTTTTCCAGGCTCGTATTGTTATTTTAGACGTGAAGAACATCGTAAGTGAGGGTTCACGTTTTATGCTGCACATTCATGCCTCATAGGAAGAAGCCTCTATTCACAAAATTCTTGCCCGACTCAATAAGAAAACCAATGCGGTGGCGTAGAAAAACCCACCATGTGCTCGTGCCGGAGATGTGATTATTGCCCGAATCGAAATTAACAACCCGGTGGTGATGGAGTGCTACAAGGTATTTGATCGTCTTGGAAGGTTTATGTTACGCGATGAAGGTCGCACCATTGCGGTAGGCCTGGTGCTCAAACTGTACGAATCTACGCACGAGTCTTTGGCAAAGGCAGGAAAGAAGTAAGCAGCAGTAATAACAAGTAAGAGATAAAAAAGTAAACAAATTACTTTATTATTTATATTTAATACAATAACTATGCTTTAAATTATTTTTTCATTTAATAAATATATGTGACTTGTCGTTAATATTCAACAACATTATTGCTTTTACATACGTACATTACATATTTTTGAAATTAACACTGGTGTTGTTATTGTTGCATAATCAAATCGAAATTATAAAAAGGGTATATTCATGGTATTTGCATACACATCTTTGCAAAATATTATTTTTTGAATGTAAAAATGATTAGCTGGCATCGATTTTGTTAAACGTACGTGATAAATAAAATACTAAGAAATAACAAAATTAATTGATAAAAAAAAATGTTTAAAAAGAATTAATAATTACATTTTTATAAACTATTTGTTAACGTGGGGAAGAAACGAGAAAACACTCCTAAGCATTTTACATCTTTTCAGCCCATGAAAATTCCTAACATCTGTCCTCTTTCATTTTATTTTGTTATGAACAGTATATATGAATACCTTTTTTATAAAAGTTGCTATTAAAAGTAAAATAGTGAAAGTGACAACATTGGCAAAACATTAGATGTTGGTAATAAATCTAAGTTAAACTGCGACAAAAGTTGCTGTTGCTGTTGATTGTTACTATAAATTATTTATCTTGTTTATACTGTTACGTTTGGTAAAGTATAAACTGTTTGTATAAAAATATTATTATTATGATAACACAAGTATACATGTTTGTGCTTATGCTTTTTCACAAACAGCAAACTTACATTCAATTAAAGATAATAGTTTTATTTGCATTTGTTGGCGTAATTATTTCAATGATTGTAACTTTGTACTAGTTAGCGATATAGGAAAAAATTTGTATAGGAGGTGATAATAACTATTGTGTAAAAAAAAGACATAATTTGTATTTATTAGTGTTCTGTGATGTCAAGTGTAAAACAAAAAATTTGATTTTGAAAATTTATTTTGATGCATCGTATATAATAAAATGATCAAAGAAAAAAGAAATTGCTAGAATTGAAATCAATAGTCTCAATAAAAGCATAAAGAAAAATATTGATTTATAATATCTATATTATTTTTCGTTAATTGCATTGAAAAGTAATATCATTGTTAATAGTAAAAAAAAAAAATATTATTGAAATAAGTGTAGAAGATTTCCACTTTCATCTATAGTGCACAAATACCTATTCAACAAATTTAATTTAATCTTTTACTTTCTATAAACCTGTTTTAATAATGTCTCATAACAACTAACTATACAAACATTCAAATTAATTTTGATATATGTTGAATGAAACAAATTTTATTAATCACAGGAAAGGTTTTATATTTATTACAAATTTTTTTTCTATGAAGTATGTCAGTTTTGTTTTATTTTTCCAGCTGTTCGTATTATTCTTTCAAATTATTATTGTTTTCCTCTAAAAGTTTTAACTTATCATAATTTCTAATATTTTAAACTCTAATACCTCATCGAATTGAGTTTACTTTATTAGTCACGTGAAGCTGTATTATCTTTACATACATATATCGTTTTATTTATTAATCATTAATTAATTAGGAAAAAAATTGTCAATGTGAAGTAGATCACGTTGCATTTTACGTAAAACTAATTTACGTCAAGCCAGCATATTAGCTATTGGCTCACCTATGCACGTAAATATTTATCAACATTATCAATGTTGTACACCATGTTTGTCCTCGTCAGCATCGTCGTGTAGTAGTACGTTACTCACACAACGTCGTAACATCAACTTAAACGTTTTCTCATTTTTTCGAAATACATAAGCTGAAATAAACATGGATCGAGCAAAAGCGGTGTAAGAAGAGCTGCCTTAAATTTTCATCAATGAACCGGTTGAAGTAGACAATTACATTCGTCCATAACAGACCATTTTTGAAAAGTTATAGGACTTTTGAGACTGAATTGTCAGTTTCATGAAACCGGTGTAGAAGCAGGTGTAGATTATGCGTGATTTGCGTCAAAATGGCATCTTTAGCATCGATTTAGGAGGCTGAGGACATGTGTTTTTCTTCTATGGATTAATCATGCGTTTACTGATGATCATACCTAACTTATACTCTAACAGAAACTCATTACGACTAGCACAATTACAACCTCAGCTTTCATAAATTACACGCAGTGAGCAGAAGATAAAAAATGACCGTACATTGTCCACTGCAGAGAAGAAGGTCATTCGAGAAGGTTATAATCGACTTCGCAAAAGCATCTATAGACAGAATAATTGTGCTCAGTGAAAAAATCTTTTTCCGATGTTTACCGCGCCGATCACGATGTCAGCCTTTTTGTCCATCAGACGTCTTACCATGTATGAGACAGATTTATAAATGGCACCATTTCTGTGAATTCATGATTTAAGTATGCCAGACCCGACTTACATTTTACCTGCTATTTGCTCTTTCATGTTCTTGATTAACTTTGAACTCAACGCACGAATGCAAAAAGGTACACGAAACGCAGCAAACATTTACATTCGATGAGGAATGCGTGCTGGATCGGTGGTAGGGGTGTACTTTTTTGCTTCTCAACCTTCGGCAATGTTTGCCTACTGAATCGGTCTCTCCCTCGCTGGGTTAGTGCAACCGTTACTTTTACGATGGCAACCTTTTCGTACATACTTTGCATTTCCAGATCCGCCACAAGCTGCACGAGCCTAAATTATTTCAACCATCAATGGGCCATCGTTGTACGAGAAGTTGTTTGCGAGTGCGGAAGAAAAGGCTCGACGATAGAAGGAACGACAGGAACAACGTAATGCAATGTCTGCCAAAAAATATGAGATGATTGATTAGTACGAAATCATCTTTGACACGAATACAAAAAAGTAAAAATAAGCATAAATATTTAAATATTGAATGCTACCTTAGCAAAAGTTATCATTGCATTAATATGCTTTTTCGTATTCAATTCATTTCAATAAAATCTTAAGCTAATAATAAATTCTTATAATCGTTTATTTGAATTTTATATTGTTGTTGTTGTTATTATGTTACGTTTACTTACATAAGACAGGAATGACTGTAATACTTCATGATCGTTTGTTAATACCAGTAAATCTGAATAGCGTTAATTTGTTATCAGATATTAACGTACTTACCTTTTTGTGTCTTTCTTAGACCTATTAATGTTTTTTTCCTTCTTCACTCGCAAAAGTGTGTTTTTAAAAAAGAAAGTAAAAATTTTACTTGGTATCAAATTGCATTGTATATAAAATTGTACATGTTGTTCATCTGTGTTTGCCTCGCATGAAGTGAGGCTTGCCTTCATCAGTTGTCTTCTATTAATATCTGCTTTTTGCGTGTAATTATACTGATTGTTTTTTCTTACTGTAATAATTATTGTCGCAGCACAATGCTGTCAAGAAAATAGAAAAAAAAATAGTAGAAACATTAAAAATTTCTAATGTAAAGGCACAAAAAACATAAGTTGCCAAAGAAGTAGAATAATAATGAGAAAAAATAACAAGACAGTAAAATAAAGAAAAGCAATAGCCACATTAATCTTTTACATGCTAGTAATAGTACTAATGTGAATAACATCAAAAATGTATTTTCTCCTGTTTCTTAAACACGTGTAAAAAATTTATTGTCACACCCATTCAAAGCTGATTTCAATGACCACTTCGAGACGTCCTTGGCAGCTCTACGTGATGTTAAACCTGCTATAGAGTAACTTCGACAACTCACACGACCATCAACTCCTGAGTGCTTCACATTGTATGATCCGTATTACTGCAATGGCACTGTAGTGCAACACTGACGCTCACTCGGCTTTATCCGTGTATTACATGACAATCGTGATTTTTACGCCGATATTGATCAACACACCGTGCCTGGTCCATTTGACATGCTTGTCACCAACCCACCCTTTGGTGAGGATCATCTCAAGCGATTGTTGTCCTATCTAATTACTATAGACACTCCATGAGCCTTTCTCGCTCCGGATTACGTGGCTACCAAAGTGTGATATAAATAATTTATAGCTATTCACTTTACACGTGTAGATGCAAATAATGTAATGTATATACGATTTAGTAGTAAACAACCATTAAAGCCACGAGTAACACCTTAATTGCCACACTTTTTACGACATAAATAACACTCACAAGAGCAAACAAGCGTACAGAAATTGTAGTAGGTTTAATAGACCATAGCTGATTTGTAATGTGCAGGTAAAGTCGGTCTTGAGCCGTTTTATATTGTTCCTCGTGTGCGCTACGATTACGAACACCCCATTGGTGCCGGGCATGCACACTCACACTTCAAATCAATGTGATATGTATTTACGAGAAGGCGCATGAAGGAGGTGATACGTGCAACTCAAATCGCATTGCTACACCACAACGGTAACTAACAGAGCAGTCCAACAGTTATTCACGGATTAGGTGCGTTACAAGAACACATGCATCGACTACTGAAAAGATCACGATCACACAAAAAATAAAATTTTAAAAGCGACAAAAAATTAATATATAAATTTTATGCATAACACAATATTGGTTTTGATTGGGGTTTTTTTTACATTGCTTTACAGTAATTTTGTGTCTTATTTTTTCCCTTTAGAAAGTAAATGATTATGCATTCATGTTACACTTCCTCTTCTCTATATGTTTTTTTTTTTATTATACCGTTTATATTTTCCACATTTCTCACAACTCTTCTTTTTTAAAAAAAATTATAAGTAAAGAAGTATACAAGAAGAAAAGAAGCAACAAACGCCAATCATGACTATGATGAGTGTTTTGGCCAACGCACTTCGCACCATCGCGAGTGCGGAACGACGCGGTAAGCGACAAGTCCTTATTCGTCCATCGAGCAAAGTTGTCGTGAAGTTTTTGCAAGTGATGCAGAAACACGGTTACATTGGCGAGTTTGAGATTATTGATGACCACCGTGCTGGTAAGATTGTAGTCAACTTAAATGGCCGATTGAACAAGTGTGGTGCGATTAGTCCTCGTTTTGACTGTAACGCAAATGAGTACGAAAAGTGGGTCAAGAACATCTTACCCTCTCGTCAATTTGGCTTTGTAGTGCTAACCACCTCATTGGGAATTATGGACCATGAGGAGGCCCGCTCACGTAACACCGGAGGTAAAGTACTTGGCTTCTTCTATTAAGGAGACGAGCATATGACAATCAACACAGTGTAATCTGTCTTTATTGACATCATTCATTTTTGTTTTACATTATTTTGTGCTTTTACATTTATATATGTTGTTGTTTTTTAATTTAACACTTTTTCTTTCTCTCTTCTTTTTCTTATTCATAAGATCAACACTACATAAAATGCTTGTTAATGTAGCAATAAAATAAAATAATGCAATTAATGCATTACCATTATAAAGATGACAGCATCGCTAATAATGTTTCTTATAATGACAAATACTATTTGTTTATTTATTCATGCAATTTTACCTTTTACATTTATTATTACTACAAACATCTAATTTTTCTTAAACTGATATTTATTTTTTTTGTTGTTTTACATTATATTGTCTACAGTAACAATGTCAAGCTTACTGTAAACTTATAGAACATTATCCGTTACGGCCACAGGTAACGAAAGTGCATCGCCGACTTCTGTATCTCACAGAGGATTAGACTTAACATGAATTAACAGCTAAACGGTAACGTATGCATCGGTTATCTTCTCCGTCATTTGTTGTATCATCTCATTCAGTGATTTACGATAACACCTTTCACGATTTGATTACCCAAAGCTACAAGTATTGTAGATGCGTATTATTTTAATGATTCCAATTTATGCAATATTCTCAGCCCTGTCTTTGCTATTCCCAACGTGACAGTTTTTCTTTGGTACCGTACGGGACACCTATGAAAGCTTTGTGCTCTACATGTTCTTCATGCTTATGATTGCCTACTGTGGTGGTGAGGGTCAGCTACTGCGGTCGTTAAAGAGCAAACGTTACAAAGGCGCTCATCCGTTCCCGATGTGTTGGCTGCCTACATTCCCGCTAGACACAGATTTCTATCTGCGTTGTAAACGCTGAGTATTGCAGTGTGCGTTAATCAAACCAATTTGTTCTTTCATTGCAATGATACTGGCCCCTACTGGTCTGTACCGAGAAGGCCATTTTACCATCGACAACGTCTACACCTACACCTGCATCTTGGTTAATTTTAGCTTGACCTGGGCGCTGTACTACCTGGTGTTGTTTGAGATTGAGTGTGAGAAGTAATTACACTATGCACGAACTTTTCTGAAGTTTTTGTGCATCAAATCGATCATCTTCTTCAGTTACTGACAATCGGTGGTAATTAGTCTGGCGGCGATGGTCAACCTACTCTACCTGGGACGTGATGATGAATAAAAAGAAGTAACCAGTAGTGTCATTCAAAATGTACTGATGTGTTTTGAGCTACTGCCCGTGGCGTTAATGCACCGTGCTGCCTTTGGAAGAGACAAGTTAGATGAGTAAATGGCCAACGTACCGGTGTACATGAAAAATAACAGTAGTGGAAACTTTCGCAGCAACGTTGACACCGCACTAAACGTCAACGACATTATCGATGACACCATTGGTACCATTTTCTATCGTCGAGGCAAATTGGTAGATCAGTAAAACGTAGACGACGAGGGTGACAATAATGATGACATTAATAATTATTATTAAAATAAAAATAACTGTAGTACAGTAAATAACTCGCATAGCCCTGGAATAAGGAATATGACATAATCGATGTCAGTACTTCCACTATAATCCAGTATGGTTGTAATAGATGACCCGTACAGTACGATTGGCGAGAATGAAACAGATGCGTTTCATCGTGATAGCATCTTATAGCGTGACCCTACCTTGTAATAATTAGTTCGTCATGTTATTGCGAGCGATTATGGTGTTCGAATGGATGGTCTTCTTCACTACGACGAGGATAGTGATCGAGAAGAGTGTAACAATGATATGTAATTTACTGACACCGATGTCATGTTACGGCGATCTAAATATCAAGAAGCGACTGAAGATGTTAAAGTAGATGTAGAAATTTTACGCTCAAAGCAGGCACTGCAGTTTGCCACACCACAGGTGTACTGTGTAGTTTGCGGACGGTTTGATCGAGAGATGGTAAAGCGTAAAAATGGTTATAAGTGTGTGGAGTGTGTTGGTACGAAGAGTCAAGCCATTTTGCGAACACGTCAGCTTGAAGGATTTAATCGTAGCATAACAGGAATTGTGTCAAATACTGCACATTAACAGAGCAATATCGTATATCCACAAAACACACATAAGGTTGACACTTAGAACAAACCAGTTATTGAATAGTAAAACCAACGTCAATTTCACACCATATGTTATCAATGTTTAAATTTATTTTTTTTCTCTGAATACAATTGTTGTTGTTTTTTTATTTAAACAAATTTGTTAGAATTTTTTCCAAACAAAAATTTATATATACTAGACTAATTAAACTAAACAAAGTTGTTATTGGTTTAACTTGATTTCTTGTGCTTTTTCTTTTGCGTTGCACTGTTTTATATTTACAAGTACTTGTAATTTAATAGCATCAAATGTAGCATATCTGTTTAAATTCTTATTTGCTTGTGTTGTTTTTGTTAACAGCATGAAACGATTACAACACAAATTATGTGTAATCAATATGTTAATGTTTTTATTTATTGTCTATGATTTATACAAAGATAATTACTGTAAATTTACGTATATTTTTTTTTGTAATTTAGCATTAACTGATGTCAAATTTATTGCCAATTATGAAAACTCTCAGCCTTTTTCCTATTAAATCTACTTTTTATTAAATTATTATGTTAGTGAAATAGCTTAGGTTTTTTTTTATATATTTACGCTAAATCATATACACATAGTACTTCGTTGTTGTTTTTTCTTTTTTCTTTAAAAAAAGTGTGAAAATATCTCCCGATTGAGTTTCTCACGGGACATTTTTATTCAAAAAAAGTGCTAGTCCTGCAGCAGTATTCCGTGCTTTCGCTCTTTTATACTTTAGACTGCCAATAAAAATTATTTATATATATATATAATTTTTAACCAGACGAGAATTTTTTTTTAAAAAAAAAATAATTTATTTTTATACCTGGGCGTTTTTACAACTTAAAGTACAAAACATAGTACATAGTAGTAAACAATAGTTAATTACAATATTTTTTTCAGTTAGAAAGTTTTGTTAACTATGCCTGAAGAAATCACATCACACGAAGGTATTGACTTTAGTAAATTTTGCATTTTGCAAAGTAACGATCACCCACCGGTTGAGTTAAAAGTCAGTAGATAAGCTGCGAAAATGTCCGGTTTGCTGCGTGATATGTTAGATGATCAGGAAGGCAGTGATGCAATCATTCCTATTCCGAATGTGACTGGTAAAACTTTAAAGTTAGTTGTTGATTATATGGAATATCATCATCTTAAACGAGCATAGCCAATTGAAAAACCATTAAAAACTACTATTGAAAATCTTCTTTGTGATTGAGATAAAGAGTTTGTGTTTACCAAGTTGCTTCAAAACCATAATGAACGACAGCATGAAGTACTTATAGATGTTATTATGGCAGCAAATTTTTTGAACGTCAAAGACTTGTTAGATCTGACGTGCGCATGTGTGGCAAATATGATTCGAGGAAAATCTGCGTAGCAGATACGGCAATTGTTCAACATTGAAAATGACTTTACACCTGAAGAAGAATAGAAGATTCGCGAAGAAAATCGATGGTGTGATGAGTCATAACATATTAAATTTAGTAACTCAAAATTTATTATTATTTTTTTTTTGTTCACACATACATTCGTGCGAATATGGCTAAATAAAATTTTTTTTACATATGCTTGATTTATTATGTTTTCGCTATTTTTTTTCTTCACTCATAATTTGCTAAAAAATAATTTGTCAGTGTTAAAAAGTGAAATATAAAATTGTTTGTTTTGATTTTTTATATTAGTATTTTTACTAAAAGATAATATAATATGATTGCGTAAAAATGTTACCTTTTACATATCATCTGCTTTTTCTTATAAATGGTCAGTGGTAAGAAAACTGTTTGCCAAACTATGCAATATCACTTATATACCAACTACACACACACACACACACGCACACACACACATACATGGCATAACTTTATCTAAAAAAAATTGTTTTTAAAATAAATTAAAAGCAATTTTAAATAAGAGGTAGTAAAACAATTTGTTCAGCTATGATATTTATATTAATGCTTAAGAGCACGACAATAATGAAGCCGTTGTTGTTTTTTACTTTCTTTAAAGTAAATGCGTTTTTGTGAATTGAAAGAAAATCAACAGCAAGTATATAAAAAAAAAAGAAGGAAAAGCAAAGATTAGTCGATATTTATATTCGTTGATAAATTATAGCAACTATTATTGACTGAAAATAGGGTTTTTTACCTAATACTTTTTTGCTCATTGATGTAAGTGGGGCGAAAAGTGTATATATATACATACTACGTTTGTACTTTCAACTCAAACTATTTCTATTAAATTTTTGCATGCATGTATGTATACAATGCCAAACATATTTTCTCATTTTTTTGTATAAATAGTTTACTTTGTGCTAATTCAATACACTTTTATGTAAATGATGCATATCTTTCTCTCGTTTTATTTTCTCCTCTACCTTTTCATGTAAGTTGGGCAGTCAAGAAAAACGTTTCGTCACTTGATGTCTAAACTTTTTGCAACTGTAAAGATGGTAGGGAGTTTTGTTTTGCTCTCGTTCATGTGCATCTGGTAAATAGCTTTTTTTTTTAAGTTTACGTATTTATTTTCTAGTTGTTTGCGAGTCTTACATATATTTGTACGACTGTTAATTTACAATGGTGAAAGTATATTCTGATTAATCTCTTTATTACAAGGTTTTATAATTATTTAGCATAGCATATATCTATTCATAAATTGTCAAAATACGATTTGTTTGCTTAATTTGCTGTGTTGCCTTTAATATATTATCTTATTTTCTGCATGTGTAATGTAATGAAATGAGAGCATAAAATAAAATTTACAGGTTAGCAAGCTTTATCAGAGGAGCATTAGGTGACCTATTAAGACGGCTAATCATAAATAGGTGTGAACCAACGATTTTCTATTTGTTTATCTTTGATCTATTCACTTATACATAGAAAACTTAAATTTAAAAATAACTCTGATTTTAGTTTTTGTGTCGATATAGTTTCACGGAATGATGCAATAAAATATATTAACATACTGTCAAGTCATACACTTTTTGCTTTTTTTACTTCTCTTTCTCTTTCTTTTATCGTAAATTTTATTTTTGTTTTTATATTAATTTGTTTTTTCTAGTCGTCCGTCATTGTTAACAAGTGCCTATAAACTGTTTTTACTAACAAAAATAAAATATTTTCTATTGCGTATTTAACATTTTTTTTGCGTTTTGCGTCGTATTTTTTCTTTTGTTTATCATAGAAATTTATTAAAAGTTAGAATTAAAGTTTTACAACACAGTTAATCTTTGTAAACAAGTAAAATCATTTTATTTATATAGCAATACTGCTTTAATTTACATTCAATTTACGAAATCTAAATTGCCGAATACAGTTTTCATTAATTAAACTTTGTGCTTTTCTTTATTATATTGTAAAAATTACGATATATTTGTTTATTTAGTATTTTTCTATCATTGCTCGTTAAATTAGAGCTAATCATTAAAAAAAATATATACAATAACAGAAACAATAGTATATTAAGAGTACAAATTTTTTCTTATTTTTTTTTTCTGACAAATTTATTTACTATATCATATTAGTATTACAGATATTTATAAATAGTTGACAAGTGTCATAAAAATCAGTTTGCACAAATTGCTAAAATATTTTAGTAAGGATAAACACATTGTAGAGAATACTTCTAAATTTTTCCACATACATACAATAAGATTAAGCTTTATTTTATGTAAAACAAAATATTTATAAACGGTAACATATACACTAAATTAAGTGCTTTTAAAACAGTTCAATATATTAATACTAGAGGAAAAGGGTTTTTTTATAAAACAGTTTATTTTGATTATATCATTAATTGTTTACTCATTTTTCTTTGTGTGTGTTTGTGTGTGTGTGAAATTAAAGACGTAATTGTTGTTACCTCTTTCTACTATTTTATTTGTTAACACTTATTCGATTACCATTTACCTTGATTTTTTTATTGCATAATAGTTACTTTTCATTCAATAAAAAAAAAATCATACATAACAAAAATACAAACAACTATTAACTATAATTGCCTTTCTGTCATTAAGTTTTAGTGAATAATTTATTTTCCAGCTATTTATTTTGTGAATTAACCACTCTGTATTAGCGATCGAATTAAACACAAATAAAATTGTTGTATAAGTAACATACATTTTGCGTCTTTCATCTTTTGTTAATTTTATTGCACCGCAAATTCGAGGTAAAAAAAATTTGTTGTGACCGTTGCCGTTTTTTTTTCTTTTTTGTGCGACCATTAGCTTTCTTTGAACACTCACTCTTTGCGTGCTTGTAAATATTTAATTTAATTATTCGGAGTTATTCTTTTTTTGTACATGTCTTTGCACCAAACGTAAAAAAGCAGCGAGCTGTTTTCCTCCTCTCCTACCTCTGACAAAGACACAGATAATAAATCAGGAAAAATTGCAATGAATTACTACTCAGCGAGTAATTGACCACACAGCGATAACAATTCCGTACAAACCAAAAACTGCTACTCTGACAACACGAAGCCTATGACTTTGAAGTAACATATTAGTGATTATAATATTAATGATGAGTGTGTAGGAGAAAGTTTACAATACAGTTATCCTCATCCGTTGAAAATATCACCTGTTAATGTTGCCTAAGACGAATATGATTAGCGAAATGATCGATGTCACAGTTCAAGCACTAACATTTTAAGTATCACAACGCAGCAATCTATTACAGGTGAAACTGGAGTTGCACATGACAACATTTTGTAGAATAATTTGAAGTGTGTCAAGTGCATGTAATCTCAATAAACTGTGAAGCGTAACAACGGTACATGTCAGCAATTACGCAATACAATCTGACGAATATTTTTACTTCAACGTCGTCATCGTTGTGCCTATTTCTGTGAGCTATTCATACCGATCATTTTTGTGATTGGTTCCATTATTATTTGGTCAATTTTTGACAAATCTCACTATCCATCAACTATATATTCTTCTTCTGGATTTGATGATTATATTAAAATGCTTCAATACAGTCAAAAATTCAGGTGTTACAATGAATCAATTTTCCACTACGAAAACGTAACCATTAATGAAACTGATATATAACAGTATTACGTCGGAAGCTGCGCGGATGCCAATTTTTCACCATATAACAACTCAACGCCAATGTGTGGTAACGCAGAGAATGGTGTACCATAGTGGTTTTGCACCATACCATAAGCTGATAGCTTCACAAATTCAAGCTTTTCACAGGCATAATTTGACGGTGTGATGCCCTTTTTGTCTCTTGATTGGCGTATCATAATTTATTGATCAAACTTTATCTTGTATAACAAGGTGTTTAGCGTTTTCTCAATTGCAGGTCAAACGAAGGACTCTGCCATTATGGCAGGCGGTCAAATCATATTTACTCCAGATACTGATGAAACGGCAAATTTGGTCAATTACTTCAACTCTACCTCGTTATATTTTCGTTACGTGTATGGTGGCACAATGTCTGAAGCCGATGCTAATGAAAAAGTTCTCAATCGTAAACCACACGATCCACAAGTCTGGAGTGTAATAAATGTGAAACATCTTAATAAGGATGCGTTTGATGTGTAAATTCGTCCTAACGGCACCGCTATTCCTCCGACAAAGTAATTGTTTCCGACCTACTACATAGGTGGGAGAGTAATTGACTCAAGTAGCATGTATTATTTACAAGGTACGTTGACTATGCTAAAAACAATTTACGATTACTACCTCACAACATTCCACAATGTGCCACTTGTGTTTGATAAATTGGCGCTAACGGTATTCCCAACAGCTGCATTTAAAGACGCAGTTTTCTTGCAAGATGCTGGTACGATTGCGCCGCTTATCATTGTGCTTGGTTTTTTGTTCCCAGTTTCTCAGATGACCAAGCGAATTGTAACAGAAAAGTAGCTACGAATTCGCGAGGCGATGTTAATTATGGGTGTGAGTGAGATAATCATGTACTCATCATGGTTGATTGTGTACGTCGTACAGTATGCAATTGTGTCACTTGTCATGGCAGTGTTAATTAAAGTCTCCTACGTTCCACACTCAGACTTTGGTATTATCTATTTCCTTATTTTTCTCTTTGCACTTTCCAGCATCACCTTGTCAGGACTTATTGCGTCTTTTTTCAGCAAAGCTCGGCTCTCTTCTCTTTTATCTCCCTTAATCTACTTTGTGTTCTCTATTCCATTATTTACACTCAACAACGCCAGTGATTCAGCTAAAACAGGTATTCTCATTCTCTCACCATCTGCCTTGTCAGTCGGATTCAACACTTTATTTTCACACGAAGTGGGTGGTGGGATGAAACGAAGCGATATTACCTATGTTCGTGATTCGCCTAAAATGTTAGCGACACTCATCATGTTGTTTGTAGACTTTGTTTTATACGGTATACTGCTCTTCTACTTTGACGCGGTACTTCCAAAAGAATGGGGTGTTCGCAGAAGTCCATTTTTTATCATTACCACTCCGATTAAATGACTAAAACATGCATGTTGTTGTTGTTGTTGTAATACTCATTCACGCAGTAACAATGATGATAATGATCAACACAGTAATGTTGTCTAATCTAATGGAAATACTCATACTTATTGTAGTTAGAATAACATGAGTAACGTTCCTAAACAAGGACGGCATGACAATAATTTAGATGGACGAGCTGAAAGTGGTGTGTTTGAACCGTTGACATTAAGAGAAAATGAACAATATAGCGTACGTGTTGTGGGATTGTGTAAGAAGTATAAAAATGGCAAGCACTCATTCCTCGCAGTAAACAACTTACATTGGCAAATGCGTTAAGGTTAGATTTCCGTTCTTTTAGGACATAACGGTGCAGGAAAGACTACAACGATGAATATGATGACTGGTATGCTTGAAGCAGATGCAGGTGACTGTTATATTTACGGCAAATCAGTACGACAGTAGCTTTCGAAAGTGCGTCAGATGATTGGGTTTTGTCCTCAGCACAACATTTTGTGACCGTAATTGACTTGTCGTGAACATTTGTAGTATTTTGGTAAAATAAAAGGTTTACAAGGGCAAGATCTTGAATAGGCAATTGATCGAATGCTTGATGCAGTTGATTTGGCAGAGAAGAAAAATTGCAGATCGTAGAAGTTGTCAGGTGGGCAAATGCGTAAATTGTCTGTCGCCATTGCGTTTGTTGGTGGTAGTAAACTAATTTTCCTTGATGAACCAACCGCTGGAATGGATGTTGGCGCTAGACGTCACACGTGGGATATGCTAAAGGCGTTTTCAGCACATCACAGCATTTTACTAACCACACACTTTATGGATGAGGCGGATTTACTCGGTGACACAATTAGTATAATGAACAAAGGACGTTTGCAATGTTCAGGTAGTAATATATATCTCAAGTCAAAATTAGGTATGGGTTATTTGTTAGCGATGTCCATTAACGCTAACGCCGCACGCGGTACTATTACACAGTTAATAACGTCACACGTTACGAAAGCAAATGAATTAGTTTCTGGTACAGGTGAAATGTCATTTCGTTTGCCAATGTAGTCGAAAAATCAATTTCCATAACTGCTACGTTCTATTGATGACAATATTGTCAGATTAGGTATTAACGCATACTCAATAGCCGCAACGACTTTGTAATAAATCTTTCTGAAGGTGACAATGTAAAGTGAAGAAGAGGCTAATACACTTATAGATAATGGCAATATTTCTAACACTAATACAATGACTGAAGCAATTATGCGACAGAACACAAGACACAATCTAAAGAATATTTGAATCAATTCAAAACATGATAATCAGACTGGCAAATAGCTTTAACAATAACTACAATCAAACACACTTGATAATATTGCGTGCAGTTCCGACAATAATAATTATGCTAACAATTATATTGATAGTAATAACATTACTAATAATTGCTGTAAGGAAAACTCAACTACAATGCAGATCAGTTGTAACTCCGAACAGTGCAACCAAACACAAATTAAAACCGATAACGTAGGTGTGATAATTTAAGGAAATGAAAAATTAAGCTATGTGTGAAATGTGTAACGTATTCAATCGTAAAAAAAATTATTTATGAGCCAGTTAAAAGCGATGTTTGTTAAACGATTATTATATGTAACACGAGATCGACGGACGTTATTTTACCAGATTATTTGTCCTGTTGTATGTGTACTCCTGGCTATGTTGCTTACATTAATAAAGTTTTTCCAACGACCCGCAATCAATATATCCAGTTAGCTTTACGTAGCCAATGTTGTAATTGATGTAAGTCAATGTTCTGAATACTTAAATACATCCATACAATTTTGTAGTAACGCGCATACTTTTGTTTTGTCTTCGAAAATAAATACGACCGATAAACTTGAAAGGTATTTGCTTGACACATATGATAATCACGAAGGAGGGTATTAACGATATGGTGCAATTATCTGTAATGATAAAACAATGCAAAATTATACAAATTTACTGTTCAATTCTACAGCATATCCTTAAGGTGTGATTGGATTATACAATTTGTATAATAACTATCTCCATAGTAGACACTATGACGCACCTCAATTAAAAACAGTTATCAACCCGATGTCACTTACAACAAATTAAAAATTAATGCAAAAATCATTGTATGCTATGATGATTGCTATAATTATAATGATACCATTTACTTTCATTCCATCAACGTATGTGGGGTGACTTGTCAGAGAACGTCAATGTAAAGCACGACATTTACAAGATGTTTCAGGTTTATTCTACTCAGTAAATTGATTTTCAAACTTCATATTTGATATAGCTTGCTACATTGTGACAATGTTTCTAGTAATTATTGTCTTCGTCATTTTCAACAGACAAGAATATATAGGCAGAGATACTATTGGCGCTACTTTAGTACTATTCTTACTGTACGGCGTATCTGGAATTGCAATGTCTTACTCTCTAAGTTTTCTATTTAAGGATCATAACACAGCACATAATGTTGTCATGCTTGCTAACTTTATTACAGGATTTTTACTCGTCATGATGGTCACTATACTATCTCTTTTGCCTTCTACTAGTTTAGTTGGTTAGAAGCTAAAATGGGTATTTCGTCTTATACCTACCTACTGCGTCGGCTAAGGAATATCAAATTTATCAACATTACAGTTAAAATAATCAATAGGAATAAATAGCAACGTGTGAGATATGAGTGTTATAGGTGGACCCTGTGTCTACTTATCTTTGTAGATACCTTTATTTCTGGCAATTACATTAACAATTGACCATCCTAGTTTTCGCCAAAAAATACAGCGATGGCTGTCAATAAAGACAGTCAAATAGACGCTAATCCTTGAAGATTAGGATGAAGATGTTATGAGTGAAAGGGAAGCGGTAATAAACTCATATGATAGAAGAAACGACCTTGTTAAGGTAATTAACTTACGAAAAGTGTATGATAATGGTAAGGTAGCCGTGAAAAATATTACGTTTGGTGTAACCGCTGGTGAAGTTTTCGGATTTCTTGGCACGAATGGAGCTGGTAAGACAACCACCATTTCTATTCTCTGTCAGTAGTTTATGCCTACTAGTGGTAGTGCATATATTTGTGGTTATGATATTGTTAAGGACAGTGCTTAAGCGTTACAATGCATTGGATACTGTCCTCAATTTGACGCAACACTCGATTTGTTAACTGTGTAAGAACATCTTTACTTGTATGCAGGCATTCGAGGCATTGAAAAAAGATTGCGATAATAAATTGTTTAAGGTTTACTTAATTTATGTTAATTATGCGATTATCGCAATATACGAAGTAAAGTGTTGTCTGGAGGTAACAGACGTAAACTCTCCGTAGCTATAGCTCTTATTGGAGGACCTCGTGTTGTGTTTCTTGATGAACCATCAGCGGGCATGGATCCCGTTGCACGACGTAAACTGTGGACAGCAATTGAAACTGTGTCCCAAAACTGCTCCGTTGTGCTCACTACACATCACCTTTAAGAAGTATAAGCTCTTGCACATCGTGTGACAATAATGGTAGATGGTACATTACGATGTATTGGTAACAAAACGCATTTGAAAAATAAATATGGAAGTGGATATGAAGTTTGTTTGCGAATTTCTCCCTCTATTGACAATATTCAGAGCATTGAAAAGTTTTTTGATGATCATTTTCACAATAGTATACTTCGTTAAAACCGAGCTCGACGGTTAATATTCGAGTTGCCTGCAAATAGTAAACTTGCAAATGCTTTTTAGCTTTTGTAGAGTTATGCCAATCAGTTGTAGATAACTGATTATAGTATTTCAAACACATCTATTGAGCAAGTCTTTCTTCGAATCAGCGAAGACGCATAGCAGCAACAAATGTAGCAAGAAAATGCTGATGATTGCGAGAGTGATGATCAAACAAAAAACAGATGTTGTTCTTGTTGTCATTGTTAATTTTATATAATCAAAAACGGATTATCATAATTATATATATGTATTTATTAATTGTTTAATGTGCATGTTTTTGTGATAATTTATTTCGATAAGTGATAGTAAGCTAATTTGTGATTAGCAAATTAGGTTAAACTTTTAATCAACCATCACTTTTTTGATCATATTTGAGATTAAGCTGAAGAAATATATTATTGTTTGATAGTGCTTATTTATTCATCTAAAAAGTTGTTAACGACTTGACTGTTAATACATTATATAAGTATTTCAAGTATTACTTACTTAAACTTTTACTCACAAATAATGCACATAGTTTCTAAGGTTGACAAAAAAGCTTTTTTTTCAATAACTATTTCTTTTTATTTTAATTAAACAGACATATCTTAATTATATTAAACTGAGCAACTCCCTTTTTTCATTATTATTATTTACTCAACTTTTTCAAAGTAGCAAAAGTCATTTATTAAGAAAATCTTTTGATGATGCTGAAAGAAAGTATAAATTAGAGTACTAGTGAAGAGTATGTTTTACCATCTTCTTCTATAACTCCTATACAACCTTCTTAACACCATGCCAAAACATCCATATTTGATCAGTTTCTAGTTTTGAATCAACGCAACTTTTGACAAATGAAACGTAAGTTATTAAACACAACACTTCTCATTGTCATACCTTTCTTATTTTTATTCTTGACTTTAATATTTTGAGGTGTTTGAGGCGCTGTTGTTGATTTATAACGTCAAAGTGTCGAATATTCTCCGACATTTTCTACAACAGCCAATTTACAAAGATAATTAGCTTTATAACAAAATGCTATTATGATACAAATTCTACTGGATATGCTCTCATTGAAGGTTTACAAGAGTGCTCTGTTTTAGAGGCTAATAATGCAACAATTTCATGTGCCGGTGATGAAAGTAATATTCCTGTAAAAGGATTGTGTTATCGAACAAATTTTAATTAGTTGTTTGATTCACAGTTTGTTTCCACATATGGTTCTTTTGTGCCTGTTTTAGTTTGACTACGATCTATAGGTCCAAACTTTTCCATCATTCCATCTTTAGATGAAATTATAATTTTTCAATGACTAACTCGCAAATCAATCATGCCTTCACTTATTTAAAACACACCAATCGTGCAACGTTTGCCTTTAGTTCGCTCAATTTCTATATAGTGTAGTGGTTATGTCTATTTTGTCGGAGAGAACGTATCTTCATTGATATAATATATGAATAGTAGATCTTTGTTATTTAAATATGTAAAGGGCAATACTTTCAAAACGTTACAGTAAGCACAATCTGCAATTGTGCGTATATTTCCCATAAGGCACATCAGATATTTACATAATATCCGGTTTTCTTACATTACAGTATCTAATCGAGGAATACTATCTACAACAAATCAGTCATGAGATTAACAATACTATTATCAATAACGATTATACATCAATTGGTAACACCTCTGTGAACGCAAATTTTGCACATCTTATCGCTAACATGGGATATTCAAAATATCACATATAAAAACTTTTAGTAACTGCAGTTGATGTTTTACCATTTATATATGTGTTTGCATTCCTATACCCATGTACTCAGCTGACTAAAATTATAGTATAGGAGAAATAATGTCGTTTGCGTGAAGCAATGGAAATAATGGGTGTTCGAATAACAAGCTTATACGTATGCATTTATGATGATTCGTTAACTTCATTTTATTAAACACTCTTCTCTCTCTCATTCAATGCGTCATTCTGAAAAGTTCGTATATAAAAATAAGTAATATGTTTATACTATTTCTGCTCTTTGTTTTGATGACATTCTCATGCGCATCACTTGCTGGAATGTTAGCTGCTATATTTAGTAAATCGAGGATGGCATCATTAATTACCCCGCTGATATTCTTCATTTTTGCGGTTCCGCTGTTTGCCGTACAATAACCTAACGCTGTGGTAACAACAATTTTTTCATTGCTTTCACCTACAGCTTTTGCAGCAGCAGTGAAATGCTTTTTACATCATGAAGCTAATGGTGGATTTGTAAATGGTAGCTGGCACGACATAAATGATATACCATAAATGTTTGTTCCTATCATATTTTTAGCGGTAGATAGTTTACTATATTTTATTATAATGCTATACATTGACGCAGTTATGCCAAAAGATTGAGGTACAGCCAAAAGTCTTTTTTTCTTTATTACGTAACCATATCGTGCATTATTTGAAAAAAGGCAAAGTTCTAAAAAACTAGATTAGTAATATTATCGTTCAAACATAACAGACGGCAGATCGGAAAATGGTATTTTTTAAGAGAATTAAGACATGTGCGCTGCGGTAAATGTGTGTGGACTACGGAAGTAGTTTAGACGTAATGGTAGAAAATTTATTGCAGTGAATAACCTTTATTGACAAATGCGCGATAAATAAATCTCTGTACTTTTGGGTTGCAACGGTGCAGGAAAATCGACTGCAATGAATATGATGACTGGTATGCTTGAAGCAGATGCAGGTGACTGTTATATTTACGGCAAATCAGTACGACAGTAGCTTTCGAAAGTGCGTCAGATGATTGGGTTTTGTCCTCAGCACAACATTTTGTGACCGTAATTGACTTGTCGTGAACATTTGTAATTTTTTGCCAAGATTAAGGGATTAAAGGGGAAGGATTTACAAAGTTCTGTTTACAAACTTCTTTGTGAAACTGGATTATATGATAAAATTGATGCACCATCACACAGTTTATCTGGTGGACAAAAACGTAAACTTTCTATTGCGATTGCATTTGTAGGTCGTAGTCCATTAGTTTTCCTTGATGAGCCAACTGCCGGATTAGATGTTGGTGCTCGTCGATATATATGAGAGTTATTAAAACGTATGTGCTAATCTCATACAATATTTTTAACCACACATTATATGGATGAAGCTGATTTGTTAGGTCATCGTATTGGTATAATGAGTCAAGGAAGACTTAGTTGCAATGGAACAAGTTTTTTCCTAAAATCTACACTCGGTAAAGGTTATAGTCTATGTATATCTCTCGCGCCGAACGTGAATGAGGAAAATGTCTAAAATGTTATTCTCAAAACTATTCCTGATGCTGAGTAAATTGGAATTCATGGTTAAGAAATGCTATATCGATTACCCAAAAGTGCTGTTCCGGCATTTCCTACGCTGCTAAACAACTTTGATGAGGACAAATAAGTTTTAGGCATACGTGGATATTCTTTAGCAGCAACTACTTTATAAGATGTTTTTATGCAAGTGGCTACAGATGAACAAGAACAGATGAATTCAGAATAATTGCAAAATAAATAAAACTCTTAATTAAATACAGAAAATGATAGTGATTAGCAAATATAACTAATTTGAACTTCTTACATGTATAATCCGGGATGGCATCGAAACAAATCACAATTTCAATCCATGATTACGAAACGTATGTGAAATTCACTTCGAGATCGTCGGTTGATCTGTTTTCAAATTGTCATGCCCGTAGTGTGTGTGCTTATTTCCATGTTAATAAGTCTTATCAAATCAAAAAATGTGTTTGAGCTAACGGCAAATGCAAATATATATCCTGTAAATCCAATAATAGACATGGCTGGATGTAATGATCTTGTTGGTAATCATACTTAGTTTAATGGCTTTCGCGTCAATCATCTACCATTTGTCAATGCACTTAATTTATCTTGATACGAAGTAGACACTTTTCACTTTCAAAAATACTAACGTGTAAGTGGCATACACTGTAATGATAGTAGCACTGTTTGACTTACAAGTAATCCAAAGACTATTGTTCATCTGGTAAATTTGTCGGCACCGCATCAATCTGCCATTTCATTACATTCTTTTTATACTTAACATATAAAACATTTAACAAATTTATCAAGTCAAATACAGTTTTCAATTGGTGTTTTTCCTAATAATGACGTCGAAATTGGATTCAATTAATTAGTTTACAACATCTTAATAGGAGCTATTATTGCTATTCCCTTCACATTATTGCCTTCTAATGTAGTAGGGTGAATTGTGAAAGAGCGAGAGTGTAAAGCGCGTCACATTCAGCGTATATCAGGTCTCCATTATTATATATATTGATCAAGTAATCTTGTATTTGATATCACTCTTTATATAATTACCATGTTCCTGATACTTTTAATACTTGCATGTTTTCAACGTAAAGAATTTACCAGCGAAACTACTATTGGACCAACTATTGTTCTTTTTCTTACGTATGGCTTTGCCAACATTGCGACAGCTTACATACTGCACTTTTTTTTTAAATAGCACTCATCTGCTCAAAACATAGTAATGGTTTGCAGCTTTGTCTCAGGTTTTATTTTTCTTATAATGGTATTTGTCTTCAGTGCTTTACCAGTCACAGCAGATACTTCACGACTATTAAAATACTTTTTTCGTGTCATTCCTAGTTATTCTATTGGATAAGGTATAGAAAATCTACTGTTATCGAAATTTTTTCACGCTGGCTACGTTAATCCCTGGAGAATGGATATTGTTGGATGACCATGTGTGTACATGGCAATCGAATTTGTGCTGTTTATGGTTACTACTCTAATAGTTGATCATCCAAACTGTAGACTTAATATATAATTTTTTCAATTTAGGAAAAAAGCTGTTGTTCTTTCTGCTGATGTTGATAAGTACAGTGATGAAAAAAGTGACAGTGATGTATAAACAGAAAAAGCTCATATTATATAAGATCAGCATCACGGTATTAATTGTGATATGGTTCGTGTCGTATAGTTGGTGAAGGTGTATGGTAATGGTAAGGTAGCCGTGAAAAATATTACGTTTGGTGTAACCGCTGGTGAAGTTTTCGGATTTCTTGGCACGAATGGAGCTGGTAAGACAACCACCATTTCTATTCTCTGTCAGTAGTTTATGCCTACTAGTGGTAGTGCATATATTTGTGGTTATGATATTGTTAAGGACAGTGCTTAAGCGTTACAATGCATTGGATACTGTCCTCAATTTGACGCAACACTCGATTTGTTAACTGTGTAAGAACATCTTTACTTG
This sequence comes from Blastocrithidia nonstop, assembly GCA_028554745.1. Taxonomy (NCBI): domain Eukaryota; phylum Euglenozoa; class Kinetoplastea; order Trypanosomatida; family Trypanosomatidae; genus Blastocrithidia; species Blastocrithidia nonstop. Next base: position 430,025 of record JAQOTN010000051.1, read on the forward strand.
TATGCAGGCATTCGAGGCATTGTGTCATTTCAGCGTACCGACGTGGTATAGGGCTTAATAAAAATGTGTAATTTGATATAATATAAAAAAACCTTAGCAAGCTAATTATCTGGAGGCAACAGACGTAAACTCTCCGTAGCCATGTCTTTAGTTGGAGGACCTCGTGTTGTGTTTCTTGATGAACCATCAGCGGGCATGGATCCCGTTGCACGACGTAAACTGTGGACAGCAATTGAAACTGTGTCCCAAAACTGCTCCGTTGTGCTCACTACACATCACCTTTAAGAAGTATAAGCTCTTGCACATCGTGTGGCAATAATGGTAGATGGCACATTACGATGTATTGGTAACAAAACGCATTTGAAAAATAAGTTTGGAACGGGCTTAGAATTACATATTCGAACAGAAGATAATCTAATGTCTAAAGCATTATAACGTTGAGTTAAAGTAACATTCAGTGATGCTAAAATTATTGAGGTACATGATACTACGCTTGTCTTTGCCTTACCATCTACAATACCAGTACGAAACGTTTTTTCTTCCGTATAGGCTGTTAAGAATTCTTATAATATTATTGACTACAGTGTGTCACAAACATCAATATAGCAAGTTTTCTTGAAAATGAGTGGAGTTTTAGATGATGAAGAAAAAATTTATTTTGATAATTATCACAGCTTTACACTCGGGTGAAAAGTTAAAATGTTAAATTTGATGTATGAAAAATTAATGTGAACAGAAGTGTTTGTAGTTTTCTTTTCATTTTGAAATAATTTTCTTCTGCATTGTCTAATAACAATATGTGTATATACAAACAGTATATAATAGCCTTCTTTTTTTCATCGTTCATATTATTTAGCTCAATGTGCATATTTGTTTATTTATTTTTCAGTTTTTGATAAAGATGTTATTCACTAAAATTAATGTATCGAAGGGAAAAAATCTGATTTAATATAGATTCATAGCTAAAAACGAAATTGATTATTACTGTAAATATATTAATGTTATATTAAAATTACAATGATTAACTGATATATTATTAATTATAACTTATTACGTTATTTTTTTCCGTTTCACATGCAAAAGGTTTTCATATTACTAAAGTGTTCTAAACTTGACAAATGAACCAATTCAAATATAAGTAGATATGTTGAAATTTGATAGATGTTGCGGTAAATTTTACAGATTAAATGTTCAAAGGAAAGTATAATGGGAAAAAATACCACAATGGTGATTTACATGATGTTGTAAGGCGAGCAATTAACGTTGGTGTAAATGGTTTATTGATCACTGCTGGTACATTGCAAGACTCTAAACGTGCTATTCAATTATGCACTTAGTTAAACTAATCTTCGTAATTCAAAAATCGTATTCACTGTCTCTCCACGGTTGGCTGCCATCCAACACGATGTAACTAATTTTTGACTGATCCTGATAAATATATGTAATAACTCGAAAATCTGATTTGTGTTCATTCAGTTCATAGCGGAGGATGCGTAGCAGCAATAGGATAAATAGGTCTAGATTACGATCGTGTTTAGTTTTGTCCCTCTAAAGTTCAGTAAAAGTATTTTAGAAAACAGCTGCTTTTGTCATAAAAGTATGATCTACCAGTATATTTGCATAATCGTAACACACAGGGTAAGTTGTATTAAATTATAACACAATATAAATAGTGTGTAGCATGTGGTGGTATTGTGCATAGTTTCACTGACTCCTATGATTAAGCGTTACGTCTAATAGAATTAGGTTTATATATAGGTGTAAATGGATGCAGTTTAAAAACCTAATAAAATTTAAATGTTGTTAAACAGATTCCTGTATAAAATATTATGATTTAAACCGATGCTCCGTATTGTGAAATGCGTAATTCACATTCATCATGACATCTTTTAAGTGAAAACATTGCCTAATCCAGCAAAACTTCGTAATCTATTGTACAGTTGTTAAGCAACTTTCCCACAATTAACAAATAGAACACGACGTAATTATTAGGCTGGATCAATGGTCAAAAACCGAAATGAACCTTGTCATCTTTTAAATGTTTTTCAAGCTTTGTATAAATTGCATGAAGGTTAAAATTACTCCCTTCAAACGTTTGCGAGAAAGCTGACTGAAAATACACAAAAAGTATTTCCATTTTTTTCAACTACTAAGTCAGAGTCTTAACAATTTCATGAAACACTACAAACCTTTGAGTAATAGCGTATAACAGAGAAAATCTACACACATATATAGTTAAACATATGTATAACATTTTAATCTTTTTGAGATATATGTGTTGTTGCAAAATTAAAAATATTTAAGGTTTTTTCGCATTTCTTTAAGCAGGAAAATTTATGATAGACATTTATGTGTCTTAAACAATAATGCGATATTTTACTTTTTGATTAGTGTAAGAAAACCTTGTCTTTGTCAATAGAGTAGTATGTTATTGTTTTTTTTGCCAAAAAATACAGTGGTGACTGTCAATAAAGACAGTCAAATAGACGCTAATCCTTGAAGATTAGGATGAAGATGTTATGAGTGAAAGGGAAGCGGTAATAAACTCATATGATAGAAGAAACGACCTTGTTAAGGTAATTAACTTACGAACAGTGTATGGTAATGGTAAGGTAGCCGTGAAAAATATTACGTTTGGTGTAACCGCTGGTAAAGTTTTCGGATTTCTTGGCACGAATGGAGCTGGTAAGACAACCACCATTTCTATTCTCTGTCAGTAGTTTATGCCTACTAGTGGTAGTGCATATATTTGTGGTTATGATATTGTTAAGGACAGTGCTTAAGCGTTACAATGCATTGGATACTGTCCTCAATTTGACGCAACACTCGATTTGTTAACTGTGTAAGAACATCTTTACTTGTATGCAGGCATTCGAGGCATTGTGTCATTTCAGCATACCGACGTGGTATAGGGCTTAATTAAAAATGTGTAATTTGATATAATATAAAAAAACCTTAGCAAGCTAATTATTTTGCTATCTGGAGGTAACAGACGTAAACTCTCCGTAGCCATGTCTTTAGTTGGAGGACCTCGTGTTGTGTTTCTTGATGAACCATCAGCGGGCATGGATCCCGTTGCACGACGTAAACTGTGGACAGCAATTGAAACTGTGTCCCAAAACTGCTCCGTTGTGCTCACTACACATCACCTTTAAGAAGTATAAGCTCTTGCACATCTTGTGGCAATAATGGTAGATGGCACATTACGATGTATTGGTAACAAAACGCATTTGAAAAATAAATATGAAAGTGGATATGAAGTTTGTTTGCAAATTTCTTCCTCTATTGACAATATTCAGAGCATTGAAAAGTTTTTTGATGATCATTTTCACAATAGTATACTTCGTTAAAACCGAGCTCGACGGTTAATATTCGAGTTGCCTGCAAATAGTAAACTTGCAAATGCTTTTTAGCTTTTGTAGAGTTATGCCAATCAGTTGTAGATAACTGATTATAGTATTTCAAACACATCTATTGAGCAAGTCTTTCTTCGGATCAGCGAAGACGCATAGCAGCAACAAATGTAGCAAGAAAATGCTGATGATTGCGAGAGTGATGATCAAACAAAAAACAGATGTTGTTCTTGTTGTCATTGTTAATTTTGTATAATCAAAAACGGATTATCATAATTATATATATGTATTTATTAATTGTTTAATGTGCATGTTTTTGTGATAATTTATTTCGATAAGTGATAGTAAGCTAATTTGTGATTAGCAAATTAGGTTAAACTTTTAATCAACCATCACTTTTTTGATCATATTTGAGATTAAGCTGAAGAAATATATTATTGTTTGATAGTGCTTATTTATTCATCTAAAAAGTTGTTAACGACTTGACTGTTAATACATTTTATAAGTATTTCAAGTACTACTTACTTAAACTTTTACTCTGCACATAGTTTCTAAGGTTGACAAAAAAGCTTTTTTTTCAATAACTATTTCTTTTTATTTTAATTAAACAGACATATCTTAATTATATTAAACTGAGCAACTCCCTTTTTTCATTATTATTATTTACTCAACTTTTTCAAAGTAGCAAAAGTCATTTATTAAGAAAATCTTTTGATGATGCTGAAAGAAAGTATAAATTAGAGTACTAGTGAAGAGTATGTTTCACCATCTTCTTCTATAACTCCTATACAACCTTCTTAACACCATGCCAAAACATCCATATTTGATCAGTTTCTAGTTTTGAATCAACGCAACTTTTGACAAATGAAACGTAAGTTATTAAACACAACACTTCTCATTGTCATACCTTTCTTATTTTTATTCTTGACTTTAATATTTTGAGGTGTTTGAGGCGCGCTTGTTAATTTATAACGTCAAAGTGTCGAATATTCTCCGACATTTTCTACAACAGCCAATTTACAAAGATAATTAGCTTGCTATTATGATACAAATTCTACTGGATATGCTCTCATTGAAGGTTTACAAGAGTGCTCTGTTTTAGAGGCTAATAATGCAACAATTTCATGTGCCGGTGATGAAAGTAATATTCCTGTAAAAGGATTGTGTTATCGAACAAATTTTAATTAGTTGTTTGATTCACAGTTTGTTTCCACATATGGTTCTTTTGTGCCTGTTTTAGTTTGATTACGATCTATAGGTCCAAACTTTTCCATCATTCCATCTTTAGATGAAATTATAATTTTTCAATGACTAACTCGCAAATCAATCATGCCTTCACTTATTTAAAACACACCATCCTTGCAACGTTTGCCTTTAGTTCGCTCAATTTCTATATAGTGTAGTGGTTATGTCTATTTTGTCGGAGAGAACGTATCTTCATTGATATAATATATGAATAGTAGATCTTTGTTATTTAAATATGTAAAGGGTAATACTTTCAAAACGTTACAGTAAGCACAATCTGCAATTGTGCGTAATGCTAACAACTGGGCAATTATTGAAGTTAAATCATTATCGTAGTCACTTTTTGATGTTACTTTACATGTCAATGCAAGTGCTTTTAAAATGCAATTATGTATTCAACTTTTAGTAACTGCAGTTGATGTTTTACCATTTATATATGTGTTTGCATTCCTATACCCATGTACTCAGCTGACTAAGATTATAGTATAGGAGAAATAATGTCGTTTGCGTGAAGCAATGGAAATAATGGGTGTTCGAATAACAAGCTTATACGTATGCTGATTCGTTAACTTCATTTTATTAAACACTCTTCTCTCTATCATTCAATGCGTCATTCTGAAAAGTTCGTATATAAAAATAAGTAATATGTTTATACTATTTCTGCTCTTTGTTTTGATGACATTCTCATGCGCATCACTTGCTGGAATGTTAGCTGCTATATTTAGTAAATCGAGGATGGCATCATTAATTACCCCGCTGATATTCTTCTTTTTTGCGGTTCCGCTGTTTGCCGTACAATAACCTAACGCTGTGGTAACAACAATTTTTTCATTGCTTTCACCTACAGCTTTTGCAGCAGCAGTGAAATGCTTTTTACATCATGAAGCTAATGGTGGATTTGTAAATGGTAGCTGGCACGACATAAATGATATACCATAAATGTTTGTTCCTATCATATTTTTAGCGGTAGATAGTTTACTATATTTTATTATAATGCTATACATTGACGCAGTTATGCCAAAAGATTGAGGCACAGCCAAAAGTCTTTTTTTCTTTATTACGTAACCATATCGTGCATTATTTGAAAAAAGGCAAAGTTCTAAAAAACTAGATTAGTAATATTATCGTTCAAACATAACAGACGGCAGATCGGAAAATGGTATTTTTTAAGAGAATTAAGACATGTGCGCTGCGGTAAATGTGTGTGGACTACGGAAGTAGTTTAGACGTAATGGTAGAAAATTTATTGCAGTGAATAACCTTTATTGACAAATGCGCGATAAATAAATCTCTGTACTTTTGGGTTGCAACGGTGCAGGAAAATCGACTGCAATGAATATGATGACTGGTATGCTTGAAGCAGATGCAGGTGACTGTTATATTTACGGCAAATCAGTACGACAGTAGCTTTCGAAAGTGCGTCAGATGATTGGGTTTTGTCCTCAGCACAACATTTTGTGACCGTAATTGACTTGTCGTGAACATTTGTAATTTTTTGCCAAGATTAAGGGATTAAAGGGGAAGGATTTACAAAGTTCTGTTTACAAACTTCTTTGTGAAACTGGATTATATGATAAAATTGATGCACCATCACACAGTTTATCTGGTGGACAAAAACGTAAACTTTCTATTGCGATTGCATTTGTAGGTCGTAGTCCATTAGTTTTCCTTGATGAACCAACTGCGGGAATGGATGTTGGTGCTCGTCGATATATATGAGAGTTATTAAAACGTATGTGCTAATCTCATACAATATTTTTAACCACACATTATATGGATGAAGCTGATTTGTTAGGTCATCGTATTGGTATAATGAGTCAAGGAAGACTTAGTTGCAATGGAACAAGTTTTTTCCTAAAATCTACACTCGGTAAAGGTTATAGTCTATGTATATCTCTCGCGCCGAACGTGAATGAGGAAAATGTCTAAAATGTTATTCTCAAAACTATTCCTGATGCTGAGTAAATTGGAATTCATGGTTAAGAAATGCTATATCGATTACCCAAAAGTGCTGTTCCGGCATTTCCTACGCTGCTAAACAACTTTGATGAGGACAAATAAGTTTTAGGCATACGTGGATATTCTTTAGCAGCAACTACTTTATAAGATGTTTTTATGCAAGTGGCTACAGATGAACAAGTTAATAACTAGAAATCATTATAACTAATTTGAACTTCTTACATGTATAATCCGGGATGGCATCGAAACAAATCACAATTTCAATCCATGATTACGAAACGTATGTGAAATTCACTTCGAGATCGTCGGTTGATCTGTTTTCAAATTGTCATGCCCGTAGTGTGTGTGCTTATTTCCATGTTAATAAGTCTTATCAAGTCGAAAAATGTGTTTGAGCTAACGGCAAATGCAAATATATATCCTGTAAGTCCAATAATAGACATGGCTGGATGTAATGATCTTGTTGGTAATCATACTTAGTTTAATGGCTTTCGCGTCAATCATCTACCATTTGTCAATGCACTTAATTTATCTTGATACGAAGTAGACACTTTTCACTTTCAAAAATACTAACGTGTAAGTGGCATACACTGTAATGATAGTAGCACTGTTTGACTTACAAATCCAAAGACTATTGTTCATCTGGTAAATTTGTCGGCACCGCATCAATCTGCCATTTCATTACATTCTTTTTATACTTAACATATAAAACATTTAACAAATTTATCAAGTCAAATACAGTTTTCAATTGGTGTTTTTCCTAATAATGACGTCGAAATTGGATTCAATTAATTAGTTTACAACATCTTAATAGGAGCTATTATTGCTATTCCCTTCACACTATTGCCTTCTAATGTAGTAGGGTGAATTGTGAAAGAGCGAGAGTGTAAAGCGCGTCACATTCAGCGTATATCAGGTCTCCATTATTATATATATTGATCAAGTAATCTTGTATTTGATCTCACTCTTTATATAATTACCATGTTCCTGATACTTTTAATACTTGCATGTTTTCAACGTAAAGAATTTACCAGCGAAACTACTATTGGACCAACTATTGTTCTTTTTCTTACGTATGGCTTTGCCAACATTGCGACAGCTTACATACTGCACTTTTTTTTTAAATAGCACTCATCTGCTCAAAACATAGTAATGGTTTGCAGCTTTGTCTTAGGTTTTATTTTTCTTATAATGGTATTTGTCTTCAGTGCTTTACCAGTCACAGCAGATACTTCACGACTATTAAAATACTTTTTTCGTGTTATTCCTAGTTATTCTATTGGATAAGGTATAATAAATCTACTGTTATCGAAATTTTTTCACACTGGCTACGTTAATCCCTGGAGAATGGATATTGTTGGATGACCATGTGTGTACATGGCAATCGAATTTGTGCTGTTTATGGTTACTACTCTAATAGTTGATCATCCAAACTGTAGACTTAATATATAATTTTTTCAATTTAGGAAAAAAGCTGTTGTTCTTTCTGCTGATGTTGATAAGTACAGTGATGAAAAAAGTGACAGTGATGTATAAACAGAAAAAGCTCATATTATATAAGATCAGCATCACGGTATTAATCGTGATATGGTTCGTGTCGTATAGTTGGTGAAGGTGTATGGTAATGGTAAGGTAGCCGTGAAAAATATTACGTTTGGTGTAACCGCTGGTGAAGTTTTCGGATTTCTTGGCACGAATGGAGCTGGTAAGACAACCACCATTTCTATTCTCTGTCAGTAGTTTATGCCTACTAGTGGTAGTGCATATATTTGTGGTTATGATATTGTTAAGGACAGTGCTTAAGCGTTACAATGCATTGGATACTGTCCTCAATTTGACGCAACACTCGATTTGTTAACTGTGTAAGAACATCTTTACTTGTATGCAGGCATTCGAGGCATTGTGTCATTTCAGCATACCGACGTGGTATAGGGCTTAATAAAAATGTGTAATTTGATATAATATAAAAAAACCTTAGCAAGCTAATTATCTGGAGGTAACAGACGTAAACTCTCCGTAGCCATGTCTTTAGTTGGAGGACCTCGTGTTGTGTTTCTTGATGAACCATCAGCGGGCATGGATCCCGTTGCACGACGTAAACTGTGGACAGCAATTCCTCTATTCCTCTATTGACAATATTCAGAGCATTGAAAAGTTTTTTGATGATCATTTTCACAATAGTATACTTCGTTAAAATCGAGCTCGACGGTTAATATTCGAGTTGCCTGCAAATAGTAAACTTGCAAATGCTTTTTAGCTTTTGTAGAGTTATGCCAATCAGTTGTAGATAACTGATTATAGTATTTCAAACACATCTATTGAGCAAGTCTTTCTTCGATCAGCGAAGACGCATAGCAGCAACAAATGTAGCAAGAAAATGCTGATGATTGCGAGAGTGATGATCAAAAAAAAAAACAGATGTTGTTCTTGTTGTCATTGTTAACTCGAATATTAAAAAACGGATTATCATAATTATATATATGTATTTATTAATTGTTTAATGTGCATGTTTTTGTGATAATTTATTTCGATAAGTGATAGTAAGCTAATTTGTGATTAGCAAATTAGGTTAAACTTTTAGTCAACCATCACTTTTTTGATCATATTTGAGATTAAGCTGAAGAAATATATTATTGTTTGATAGTGCTTATTTATTCAAAAAAAAAAGTTGTTAACGACTTGACTGTTAATACATTTTATAAGTATTTCAAGTACTACTTACTTAAACTTTTACTCTGCACATAGTTTCTAAGGTTGACAAAAAAGCTTTTTTTTCAATAACTATTTCTTTTTATTTTAATTAAACAGACATATCTTAATTATATTAAACTGAGCAACTCCCTTTTTTCATTATTGTTATTTACTCAACTTTTTCAAAGTAGCAAAAGTAATTTATTAAGAAAATCTTTTGATGATGCTGAAAGAAAGTATAAATTAGAATATTCTCCGACATTTTCTACAACAGCCAATTTACAAAGATAATTAGCTTGCTATTATGATACAAATTCTACTGGATATGCTCTCATTGAAGGTTTACAAGAGTGCTCTGTTTTAGAGGCTAATAATGCAACAATTTCATGTGCCGGTGATGAAAGTAATATTCCTGTAAAAGGATTGTGTTATCGAACAAATTTTAATTAGTTGTTTGATTCACAGTTTGTTTCCACATATGGTTCTTTTGTGCCTGTTTTAGTTTGATTACGATCTATAGGTTCAGACTTTTCCATCATTCCATCTTTAGATGAAATTATAATTTTTCAATGACTAACTCGCAAATCAATCATGCCTTCACTTATTTAAAACACACCATCCTTGCAACGTTTGCCTTTAGTTCGCTCAATTTCTATATAGTGTAGTGGTTTATGTCTATTTTGGTCGGAGAGAACGTATCTATCATTGTGATATAATATATGATAGGTAGATCTTTGTTATTTAAATATGTAAGGGGCAATACTTTCAAAACGTTACAGTAAGCACAATCTGCAATTGTGCGTAATGCTAACAACTGGGCAATTATTGAAGTTAAATCATTATCGTAGTCACTTTTTGATGTTACTTTACATGTCAATGCAAGTGCTTTACCGTCAATAAAGTAGAAACTTGATCTTTCTTACGCAGGTCAGAATAAATAAGGCACATCAGATATTTACATAATATACCTGAGTATCGGGTTTCGTCTTGACACTTATCAGTAGCGTTTAATTTCAGGGAATACTATCTACAACAAATCAGTCATGAGAATAACAATTTACTATTATCAATAATCGATTATACACATATGTAACACCTCTGTGAACGCAAATTCTTGCACATCTTATCGCTAACATGGGATATTCTCAACCAATAGTCACATAATAAAACGACTTTAGGTTAACTGTCATGTGTGATGTTTTTGTAGCGCACAGTTTAGTGAGTAGTGGGTTTAGAGCATTCCTATACCCCAGATTGTACTCAGTTCTGTATCTATACTGAAAGATTGTATAGTTTAGTAGGAGGAAATAATGTCGTTGCGATGACAGTCCAAGACTTAGGATAATAATGTCTGACTCAGATGTTCGTGAGATAACAAGCTAGTATACGTATTGCCATTTATCAGCTAACTTCATTGTAGTATAAACACTCATTGCTACTCTCCATTCAATGCGTCATTCTGAAAAGTTCGTAATAAAAAATATTAAGCTAATATGTTTATTGCTATTTGCTGCATCTTTTTTGTTGAGTTGCGACATTCTCATGCGCTCACTTGCTGGAATGTTAGCTCTACATTTAGTAAATCGAGGATGGCACATTAAATACCCGGCTGATGAATTCTCATTTTTCTGCCGGTATTCACCTTGTTAGCTCGGGTACAATAACCTAACGCCGTGGTAACCAACTCAATTTTTTCATTGCCTCTTTCACCTACACAGGCTTTTGCACACAGTTGAAATGCATTATACATCATTATGTGAAAGTCTACATGGTGAATACACGATCACGTTTTTAAGGTCGATATTATGTAAAATGGATCCAAGCTGCACCACGTACTATTGAAAATAGAATCCCATAATTTAACATTAATACCTGGATATTTTGTCCTATCAAATTTTTAGCTTGAGTAGATAGTGTGAAAATAAAAATTAAACTTTAGATTTTATACTTGATAATGCTTGTATAACTATGACGTCTATGTATGCCAACATGCATTTGTATTTGGTACAGTCTCAAACAAGTTCTTTTTTGCTTATATTACGTAACCAGTATCTGCATTATTATGAAAAAAGGCAAAATTCTAAAAAACTCATCTAGATATGTTAGAAACTATTCGATATTCAACATAAACAGACGGATCAGATTCTCTAGAGCGAAAATTTTATTTTTTAATGAGAATAAACATTGTGCGCTGCGGTAAATGTGGAAATTTTTTGGGACTACGGAAGTAGTTTTAGACGTAATGTAGA